>OZ024920.1:37426949-37842952 GCA_964017225.1 Netelia inedita | reverse complement strand
ATTCGCATTCAATTTTCATGTTGACTAAACTTCTTACGGTGTTAACTCATTTACTCGAATCGCTTTTGCGATCTCGCGCGGTTTCGTGTGGGATAGCGGCGATCTATTTGCGAGTTATAACGACGGAATTTTTTTTTTCTAATTTGCGAACCGTAACGTAACTGGGATGGAAAGAAAATTGTCGGATTTTCGGAAGCTTCGTGTCGAGTCGCGTTGTTGTCGGAACGAAACGCGGGTCGATTAACGCACCGTTCTCTCGCATCCGAGGAAAAACCGGTATGCGTCTCACGATGGTTCACCGACTTCCTTTCGACTCTTATTTTAAGTAAACTGGTCCGCGTGGTAGCGCGACGAGTGTCAGAGTTCAAGAGTTCGCGATTCTTGGACTACTCGACGTGGCTAATAAACCGAGGGAATCGCACGGTCTAGAATCGTCTCTACGAGTCGCGCTTTCAACTCGGACGAAATTATACGACGAAGTTTTCGGTGGGTTTGAATTCGTTCCTCGACCAATTACGGACTGCATGGCAATTAGAAAACGTCCGGCAGAAGGTACGGTAGCTTTAACTGTCTCGATTAAAGATTTCAATGGGGCGAAGGATCGTACGAAGGACCGGCTAAGCCTAATTTGTACGGGTACTTCCGGGGCCGAACCTTAAAGTTGAGTTTGTGGGAATCCATTTTTAGTCACGCTCGTTAACTTTCACGAGGATCGACGGAGACGCACCAAATTGGTACGTGCGATTCAAAAATCTTGCTTACCTACGAAAAAAACAGAACGTTAGCTCGTAGGAACATTCTTAATGAGAACAAATTGTCGCAATTTTTTTCAATTGCGAAAACGAGCATTTCTCTCTTCGTTCGAGAGAAACTCTATTATTTTGAATTTCTAACGGAACAAGAAAACAAAGAAAACGCACCATAGAACAAATAAACAGAACCCAAGAATATTTCTTCCCGAGTAAAATGTTCATAGTCACGAAATTTCGTAACGAGAATTATATTCTCGATGATTGATCGATGGCGCGATATGCAACTAAGCACGTTTGAATTAATTTCGAGCCGACAATGGGTGATCGTGTCCTTGACTACCTTAAAGGTCTCGAAAACAATTCGAAAGTTCATCAATGGCGCTACCAGCGCGTCCGAGCACAATTTCTGCGGGTTATTTCTTCAAAATCTGACGAAACACTTGACGATCAACACGATGGACAAAAAACATTCCACAACATTCCGCGCAACTTCTCGTACCGACTGGCGTATTTGCCAAGACTATTTTCCCATTTCGAACGACCCATTAAAAGTCGTCATTTCGCGATCTCGAGGATCTTTCCTCGGTTGCATCGCAATCTCGAGGTGGACTGGAAATGGTCAAACGCGCGAGTACTCGTGCATCTGCGTTGGCTCAAAGGCCGTTCGCGCGCATCGCTGACAATTATCTCGTTGCTCTTTTGTACATCAGGCATGGCCATCCATGGAAGTTGACCACATTGACGGAACCAGATGGGCAAAAATCCTCGACATCGTATAATTCGCGCGCGACCATAGTCGTACGTGTCGAAGCTGGAGGAGGGTGGGAGGGGGAGGCGTGAAGTAAATACGTTTCGCGGATCGAACGAGAGAAGTCTCGATCCTCTCGCTTTAAAGTCGCATGTCGCATGTAGGCAGATAATGAGAGATATACGAGGATGTAAATGATATACTAATGCAGGAAATGCCCTGTACGGGCCTATGCATCATCGGGTCCAGGTGTCAGGACGCGGTAATGCGCCTCGGCCACCTTGGCACGAGTATCGCGGCGTCGTGTGTCATGTCGCTTCGTATATACGTAAGGCATAAAAGCGAGTTATATACCGTATACATACTTGACCATTCTATAGTGCAGAATTTCAATGGAGTATTCTGTAGGGACACTGACAGACTGGGCGCACGAGCCACGCGTAAATTTTATCACGCTCGATCGCGTTTTAAGGAGATCCGGCATGACCTCACACACCTCGATTCGCAAAACTATATCTATATGTGTGTGTGTGTGTGTGTGTGTGTGTGGCTTAATACATATAAGTATGTATTTATCGTGTGGCGATCTTTTTTGTCTTTTGCCTTCGCCACTGCCTTCCGCGTATCTTCGACAGAGCCCTGGTTGGCAAAAGACGACAGCCACACAGTGTCGCATGTCAGACAAATGCGGAGGACGTGGCTCGAGGTCGACACCTCCGAACGGTTCGTCTATGAATGAAACGAAAGGATCGACGAATGGGACTGCGATCGAAGAAACGATGAATTTATAATCCGGATGTCTAGAAGAATTGTACTTCGGGTTTCATATAGAAGAGAAGATCTCTTAACCTTTCGACGTGTATCGATTTGGCTGATCTATCGGGCACGAAAAATAGTTCGATCCTGATCGAATTTTGTTTAGCCATTATTTTTTGCCGAAATAAACGTTCGTCTCTCGCTCATTATTTTTTATGACTTTTTTTTCTCTGGTAGGACGAGATTACGAGAATGTAATGATAGAAAGATGAGGCGGGCGGATCAAGAGGAACCGCACCGCGACGAAGACGCGTTGGAGTCAGGATTGATGGTGCAGCGATTTGGTGGAATAATGAGCAGGCTGACCATCGAAACGCTCCGAGGCATATTGCTGAGTACTTCGAGATCTCTCTTGCTCTTACTCACTCACTCACTCTCTCTATCTATCTATCTATCTATCTCTTACTCTCCCTCGTTCGAGCTAACTCCGACAAGTACCAGCTTATTCATTCATAGTGCACGCGAGAGAGAATGACAGAGCATGCCAGGATACTCAGGATGGAGGGTTATGTCGCGAGAGTGTCTCTCGGCTCTTGCATGTGTGCGTGGTTAGACCCGCGAGGTGCTGGAATTATGGCTGTTAGAAAAGTGCTCTCGCCGAGTCGAATAAATTACACGGGTCGCTGAACAATACGTTTAATTAACAAGACCGCGAGACGCGAGGGAGATCCGAGCTGCTCGTGATTGTTTATATACCATATAATAGATCGTACAAGCGCGAGAGGGTTACACCACCGAGCTTTCGCTTATCGCCGGTACACTTTTTTTTGTTTGTCTTTTTTTTCGTTTTCCTTAATTTACATCCCGTTGTTATTATCGTCGACGAGTTAGTCGTTAAATTAGAATAACTCTCGGGATTCGATCGTGTGAGAACGAGATTCGCCACGATTTTAGCGATCGCTCGTTACAGGTGGTTCGCACGTGTACGACAGCGCTATCTGGTGGCGAGCTTACGCAACATCTCTCCCTCCCTCGGACCGATATAATTTTTTTTTTTTACAAAATCATTAAGCAAATGTTCGTAATATAATGCTGGCCTGAGATAACTCGAAATCGATCGACCGGAAATGAAATTCTGGTATAATACTTTTCGTATTGTTACGATGTAAATTATTGAATTTTTTCTTGAGCTCGATAATGTATCATTGTTGCACTAAATAATCGGTTATTTTTGTATCCCGAGACAATTGCCAGCATCGATCCCTTCATGTTCCCATCTAAAAGTCTCTTGAGCAACGGGAGCACCAACTATACGTATTGGAATTTCGATTAATTCCACGCGGATTACCGAACACACACATACACACGTGGATATCTATTTCGTACATCGTTCACCCGGAACTCACGTATTCGCTCGTACGGAGTCTGGCAACGCGCGAGCACCACCGGAAATTAGAAACTCTTCGGTCTGATGAGACCTAATTTCTTCTTCGTTGCTACTGGGTGCCGGATCGATCATTACAAAAAGCGTTCGCGTTTCTCGCAGGTACGTATCTGCTGTGAAAACTTCGGTAATTACGACCGATCTTATTTCGTCAAGAAATCGGCCCGGATCTTCACGATTTTTGCGCCTATTTCTCTCTCTCTCGACGCTTCCATAATTGTCTCGTTCGCGTTCACGAATTCTCGTTTCCGTCAGGAAGCATCAACATATTATCGGGCGATCGTGGGCCGGCCGCGTCGATCGTAACGAGAACGAGGAGATCGAGCCGCGAGAGGGCGAACCGCGTCTCGAGGAACTCTCGCGCCTGTTGCTCCGGATAATAATCCTCGAGCGCGAGAGAGCAGGAGAAAAAAAGAAACGAGATCGCTACAAAAGCATCGTGGCACGCACCTACGCGAACACATTCCATCATATCTTGCGGAGCTATAAACGTTTTTTTTTCGTACTTTTTTTTCTCTTCGTTCGAAATCCATTGCTCTCTCGTCATCTCCGATCTCTCCGAGCGCCCCACCCTTTTTCCGTCTCATCGGACGGTTGCCGACGCTCTATGGAAATTAGAAACCGTTTCACGAACTCCTCGCCTTCTAGTTTTGTACGAAGGTCGTCGATCAATGAATAAAAAAAAAAAAGAAAAACGAAGCACACGAAATCATCTCGGTGATGGCTCACGATGCGTGACAAGTCGGTCAATCGTGGTTTTCGTGAGAGACACGCCTGTGTGTACACAAGAAACCACGGGGGAACCTTCTCGGCCCTTTTCGGAGATTTCTAATTCTCCGGGATTTTTCATTAAGCGAACATCGGGACTTGGAAGAGTTGGGTTCGATTTAAGGACGCGTGACGTACAATTTTTCGATCAAAAGCTGGAATCGAGGAATAACCGACGGACGACCGATTTTCTCTCGTCGTTCTTTCTTCTTAACGACGACCCTCGTGAAATTATACGATCGACTCGAATCACGCATTGATATCTACGCGATTCAAAGTCTACCGTCTGGTTTCACTCGTGAAACGGAATACGCTTGAGAATCGCCGCTGTGTAGGTCTTTATACATAAACATTGTATCGCACGATCGGAACGCGATAAAAAGTCAATGAGCGATTAATCGATCTGGCCGGCTTGTGTTTTTCGCGCAAAGTGCGTGTACCGCACCTTACGTGCTTTCGCTATCACATACGATCGAAGCGAGAATGGCATCGACGAAGTCCCGTACCGCCTCGGAGAATTTTTACAGCACGGTACCGACAGTCATTATTACCCGAAAAGTACGCGAAAAAAACTTTCACGTCGCGGCCGTTTCGCCACGATGGTTGAAAAAAGGGCGACGAGGAAATATACCGTCGTACCCTTCTCCTCTTTGCGGCGTCGTGATGGTCGACGGCATTTCAGGTCGCTGCTGGTACGTCGACAGACGAAATAAATCCTCGGTACTTTTGCGCCTGGACAAGAATCGAGTTTCAATTGTCACCTCGCGCTCGAGCGGGCTCTCTTTCGTGAAGAAAGTCCTCACCGATCGCCCGGGTACGATCGGAGAGTACTTTTCGCCCGACCGATCGTCTCGAGAATAAGCGAGTGCTCATTCGCTTACTTCAACACGTGAAACATCGATCCAATTAACGAGCCTCGTGGATTCGGGAATAAATCTTCGGGGAAACGAGCCACCATGGATGCCGAAGTTTCTGTTGGCTTGGTACGCACACAGGCGACATAAGTAACTCCCATCGAAGAAGTTCGCCGCAAGAACTCTTTCCACTGGACCAATCGAGAGAGACTAATTTATAAAATTTTAATTAATTGGAACTTGTGGTAATTGCTCAATTTTACAATCGGTCGAGAGAACTTTTGGTTCGATCAAACATTTCCTTCAATCGGTTTTCGAACAGTATAGAAATATTAATATTATTTTAGAAAAATTTCTTTACGAATTAGAAGAAAAAAAACAATTATTCGTGATTAGCGAGGAATGAGGAATTTTCCAAATATTACGAAAATATAATTAAGAGCACGATCAAAGATATCGCTCGATCGCTCGCATACGTGCATCGTCTGCTCGATCGCTCTCGTCTCACCGAGCCAAGTGTCGGCGAAGCCATGCGGGACAAGGTATAAGGCCGCGCCAGAGGGACTTAGAAAGTGAAACTCAAAACCCGGAGCAACGACGGCAAGTCGGATGCGAGAGTGCCGCTCTCGGACCCCACCCTGGCGTGGTCGCCGTTCTCTGTTATACTCCGCTCTATCTCGGTATACATACTACGAAAGATCTCGAGTATATGTTTGAACCGAGAGTACGAGCGAAGAGCGCAAAAAAATCGTCGCGAGAGATACGGAGAGAAACTGAGAGACGTGCAATGGGTGGACACGAATATTTGTAACCCACGATCGAATAGAATATTCTTTAAGCTTTTATACAGAAATATGTGATTAGAAGAAAGCTAATTTTGATTGGATTTTTTTAATTTTTCGTACCAAGAATTACGCTTTTTTTGTTCGAATTAACTTACGGATTTGAAAATTTACCATAGAATGATAATCACATTGTGGATGCTAAGTTTTTAGAACTAGTCGGTTAAAGTATGACCAAACTCACAATTATCAGGTTTTTCTATCTTTTAACTGACCAGTCACTGAAAAGCACTAACGGGAAGCATAGAACAGGTGAAAAACACGAAAAATGAGTTTATCCAGGTATTGACCGATGAATTGAAATAAAACGAGATTACAAGTGAGATATTCGTGTTGTACGGAAAATTTCCGATTCCGTAACCCCCCTATGAAGTGTTTTGGGTGGAACCAAATTTCGACCCCCCTCAAGGTGTCGATGGTCCACGTTCGACATTTGATTCCGAGATTTTGGGTAGGTTGGACGGGAAGACATTTATTTTCGGTCCAAAAAATTTTCATAGGTGATTTACGGAATCGGAAATGTCTCGCACAACACGAAAGTAACATTCTTAATCTCGATTTGTTGCAATTCGCCGGTTAAAAAGCGAAAAATCATGATAAATCACTTTTCTCAGTTTTCGACCGGCAAATTAAGGTAAAATTATGGTGCACACCCAACCGGTACAACGACTTTATATATGCATAATACTCGTTTTTGAATCCAGCGATGAATACATATGTATGAGCTTAAAGTGCAAATAAGCCTCGACCAGGCAAAAGGAAGGGTGGTGACTGTGTGCGAGAGAGATTGCTCGCGATGACAATTTTTTTTGTCTGATCAATCGCCGAGAGGTGACCAAACCACTCGTCTCTTCCAGGTGTCTCAGCGAAGCGTGTCCGTCGCGCGGCAACCCAGAGAGTACCAGTTGGTTAGTATAATAAGCGGTCCGATCGAGTCCCGGTTGGTCCCGCTACGATACATAGGTATACAAAGAGCCACGGGTACGTGAGCGGCGAGGGCGAGAGAGGGACGCTTAGAAAGTAAAACCGAAGACTTAGACACCAGAACGGGCGAGGCGCGAAGAGAGACCCCACCCTGCGAAGCCTCGTGCTAGTTCAACGTTAGAATATACACGTACAGAGCTTCTCTCGAACCGAGAACTCTCTTGACACACACACACACACACACACACACGTGTCCGGAGCGTATACACCCAAGTCACAAGCGGAGCTAAATCTAGATCCAAACTACACATTAGATATGCACGTGTGCCACCTTTTATTTTCCATTTTGCCAATCAAGATGCTTTTTTTAACTCATTCCAATACTCGTGGATTCGCTCTCGCCTGCGAGCATGTGACTTATATAGCTCTCAAGTAAAAGTGGAACGGCCCACGGGTTTTTTTCTTCCTCTTTTCGCTCGGATGAATCTTCCCTGAGCATAAAACTCGTTTTTTATAACCCGCTCTTTCCGTCACTCCGGGGATGGCCGACGTTACAAACAAAACAGTAAAAATGATTTTATAACAATCATTTAAAAAAAAAATAACAAACATAACTTATACCCCGATAATAAGAAATAATAAAAAATTATTATTGTTTTACGCGGAACATAAATATTGTCCCCGGTATCGTTTCATAAGATTTCTCATTTCCAGCTCCGTGCGTAACGAACTTTGTCCGAGCGAGACATTTCCCCAAGCACCTTTGTCAATCTCTTTAGGAATCGCGAACAGCGCCTTGTGCGTTGCGACAAGTTCGTTAACAAGAGAGTAACATAGTCCACCGAGGATTCATCAAATCATCAGTCATCATCCGTTCTCGTAAAAAGAAAAGGACAAGAAAAAAGAAAAAAGGAAAAGATAAATCCGTCCATTAAGGAAACAGCACGATGAGTGTTTCTCAAGCTGCCGCGAAGTTGCTCGTTATCTCGTCTGCGCCTTAAATCCTCGAGACGTTAAGGCTCACCAGGCGGACATCGAGCGAGATCTCCGTCGACGAAGGAGTCATCTCTTAGACTGACGCAGGTGTGAAAACGGGTCACTCCTTTCCCAGTGTGTTGCGCACCTGTGCGCGAGTTACTCGTCGCAGCGAAATTCGCGCACACAGATGTATAAGTACCTACGCAATTCTTTCGCGCGAATTTGCGAATAATCGCGCGAAAACAAACGTGAGGTTCTTATTTGCGGTTACGGGTTAAAAAAAATCATTATTTTTGGGAGAACGACGGGCGGTGACCAAAAATATTTGCTTTATTCTTTTCTCAGCACATTGGCAAGGAGCGCATACCAGTGAGATTTTTTCGCAATTACGAGCTCGCGGTGGCCCTTCCTGAAACTCGAAAGCATTTTCGCTATTATCCTACTATAGAACGCGCAGTGTTTCCTCAGCATCCTAGCCTTAGCGCGAATTCAAGACAGAAAGAGTACGCGCGCGCGCGCGAGAGAGAGAGAGAGAGACATGAAAGAACGATGAGAGTGGCTTACGCCTTCCTGTAATGGGGCTATCCCGTAAACGGTTTGGATGCTCTCTGGTCCATAAATGGAATGCCCAGCAGCCAGCAGCAGCATCAGAAACAGCAGCACACGGTAGTGCGGAGAGCGTATCAGGAGCAGGCATCTCCTCGCGAAGCCTGAGCGGAAAGTCGCGGGGAGCTCCTCCTCGTTCTTTCACTCTTTATCTCTCTCTCTCACTCGATGTTCCGTACCTTCACGTACCCCGTTGCTCTCCGCAGACGCAGACACCCATATTCTCTCGTATACATAAATATATATATGTATATATAGTAATACTGCACATATAGATATATAATCTCAGGTATGTTGCCTATTCGCGGACTAATATGTACTCGCGAGCGCTATGTGTCTTAAACACGTGTGGGAAGAATGTGGAATATCGCGAATGGAATGAAGCAACCCAGGATTCCATACACCAGGAGTATATAATCTATATATGCATGGAAGAGCATCCAAACACACACACAGTCACAGGGGCATACGTGCGCGAGTATTAACTATCGAGGGAATAAAGTTTTCCATACGTATATGTAGACGCATCGAGAGTTAAACGTGTGTAACGCCTATGTTATTATCACGTGTATGTAACGTTGAGGTATTATACATTTTATTAGTATATATTTCTGCTTCGTGCATAAATGGGACGAGCGTAATATGCATAAGAAGAAAACGCCGGGAAATTATCCCGTGGACCGAGCCCACTAGACGTCGGAGGTCCTTCCCGCGGGCTACGGGCGTTTTATATCGTGGCCTCGGCGATGATACCTTTACCAGCACGTTTTTTTCTAGTTTATTCGTTTTGTTTCACTTCGTCTAAGTGTAGGGATTGAATTCTTTTTATACGTGTAGTTTCTAGCGACGTGCGGAAGAGTTTTTGTCGCGTGCTTCAAAAATATTATGGGTCAAGTCAGAAAAAGGGGTTCGTATATATATATATATAGTTTTTTTTTTAAATATCGTTGCTAAAATATTCGAGCTTGATGATACGTTATACATCGGTGTAACAACGAGAGGGCAATTTTATCGAGAAGATGACTATATAAGGTTCTTGGGACATTCGTTATTTTTACACCGTCATTTCCTGCCATATCTCCGCTACGTACCTACAACGTAAGTGTGAACCCGCCCGTACCATTTCGAATTTTTTTTTTCGTCGCTCATTCTCCGCTGGGAGTGTCGAAAGACGTGTATTTTTATCACGTAAGATATATCTTGGGATACTTCATCCTCTTTTCCCCGAGAACGAAGAGATAAATAATTTAAGAAAATCTGAAATTTAATTGTTCGATAAAATAATTAAAAATAATAATTAACCCGAAAATATTTCAAATTTTGTTCTTCTATAATGATTCAGAAATCCTTTCATCGCAATGATTTCGATGTAATCCTTTTACGAATGGCGTCCGCATCCTCGCAACAATTGTTCCAGTTTCATCCGACTCAGTGATCTCGCGATCTCATCACTCTGCTCTTTCGATCCCGATGATGCTGTTATCTCGCTCCTCGCAATTATACCGCGAGCGTCCATCTGCTATATAGCTATATCTATACATCTATATATCTATCTCTATATATAAAGAAACAGTTCAGGTCGAAGGACTCGGTAATACCCTCGCGGCGGCTTATAAGTCGGCGAACGCCGTGCTAAAGAGGGTCGGACAAGCCAGCTGGCCGAAGATGAAGGCAGAAGAGAAGAGGAAGGAGAGTAGAGGAGGTGAAATCCGAGAGAAGTGGCCCAGTTTATAGTTGGCCGATATAATTACCGAAAGAACGCCGATCAGCACGGATTAGGAACTCTCTCGCGAGGGCACACGCCGTGATATATATATACATATATATATATACACGTAATAAATGGATATATATATAGAGAGAGAGAGATTTTTTTCTTTTACCGTAGAACGCCTTTTTCTCTCTCTCTCTCTTTCTCGCACGCTCGGCTCTCAAGAGAAGCTCATGCGTGCCATAGATCCTCATCGTGATTTTTCTTATGACGGTGGGTGGTACGAGAGTACTCTGTGTGTAACTTTATGATAGAGATGATGAGAGTCATCGTCTCTCGGGGCTGCTGCTGCCGGCAGTGTCCAAAACGGTTGCGCCATTGTTGGCTCCTTACACGAAAGCTTTGGCGATCGTATTCTCCAAGGCCCGCCATCGGGAATGGAAAAGATAGAGCGAGATCGACAGAGGTGAGAGAGACTTCAAGGCGCTGCCCATACGCTTTGCGATGCTGCTGTTTCACCGTTGACGCTCTTGCTGCCGTTCGACCCTGCTTACCGGCATCAACTCGCGAGTAAGGAGATTCGACCGAGAGATATATTATCGATGAGGCTATCCTCTGCCTCGCGGTTACCAACGAACGCAGACCAGAACCACCGCGCTCGCTCACAGAACCATTTGTCCTGGTTAATAAGAAAGCGTCGTGTCCTCTCGCTCGCTCGCTGTTATATACGCGCTTATATACCAAGATCCTCGAGATTACTTCTCTCCAGGCCCATGGGCGGTACGCGTATACCACCGTTGCTATATTTAGGCGTGTACGGGGCTCTCCTTCGTCATTCTGCCAGCGAAGGAAAATATTCGTCTCTGCCACCTTCTTCGTCAACGGGAACGTAATTTATTAACTAGATATCTACAGCTACAAAAATTTCCCAGCTACGACAAATATTTCCAAATTATTCCACGCTGAGATTAAATTATTTCTTATTTTTCCACCACTCTTCATCCCCCGCCACTCGACCGAATCCCAAAATTTTCTTTCAATTCCTTCGTCCATTTCGTTATTGGCGAAGGACATTTATTAATTCGTTCCTTTCGTTACACTTAGCTTCAGTGCAAATAAGTCGACAGGGGGTGGTTTGATTGATTTACGATGGATCGAACGCGTTAAAAAAAAAAGGTAGAAAACATTTATCTCGGCAGTTCCTGGTACGAATACGTCCCTAATGGCGCGGAGGGGATTATTAGTAAACCTATCAGGCTCGACGATGTAGTTCCTCCGGTTCGCTATAATAATGGCAGGTTAATATTCATTGCCGAGCTTACGGTGATCAATCATTCAACGAGTCACGTCGTTTGCCAATTTTCATTGAGTCGTCCATCGTTCGCCTAACACACTCTCGGAGTCCTTCGTACCGAATTCCACGACTTCCCGCGATTCGTCACTGCGCCCGGACCTAATACGTACCAATACCACTCGACGCTGTTTTAAATCATATACGCGATATACATCGCTCATTCCCTGGCAAATAATCGATCGACGGTGATTAAGCGTCCTCTTAAGCTTATCCGTGGATCTCGCGGACTCTCGCCTCCGACTGCAACATTCGTCGCAGCTACGAGCGCAAGGTTCAAAGTCGAATTGAAAATTACCTCGATCTCTCTGTCACAGACGGGGAGAACGAGACGTACGACCATCTGTGCAAAGGATACGAGCGCCGCGAGACTAATGAACGTCGCGCGTCACGACATTTATACGCAATCGCATGACGGATGTGCCATGCGACAAAAATCGCACACGCACGTAAACGATCCACCGGTGTGAAACGCAATCTCAGAACAGATCCAGAAAAACATCCATTATCCGGAAAAATTCTGTCATCGAATGTGTGTAAAACACTTCGAAGTTCGTTCTCGCGAAAACCGCGGGAATGTTCGCGAATAGGCCAAGGTCTCCTCGTAGACACTTCCATCGTGGGACTTATCGAGGTCCATTGTACGATGACGATGGATTTTCCGCTGCGCGAACGACCAGCGACACTTTGCTTCGAGAAAAAATAAAATAAAAATCGAGCCCTCGCTACGAAACGCGAGGAGGGGATGTGAAAAACGAGATAGAACGATCGCGGAAGCGATATCGAAGTAAACCGTACGCCTTGGATAACGACATTGTTGCTGCCGGAGTACGATACTCCGGTCATGAAAAGAGAGTGAGAGAGGGGCAGGAGGGGAGGGGGGGGGAGTGTAAGATCTAAAGGTAATCGAGCAAGTGGAACTCGTAGGTACCCGCGACACACACCACCCCGTCACTTAACGCGAATGGACCGAGAGTTCCGTGGCACGTAAGTCGGTAGGTATATGCTTTACCGCGCTCGGCACGAAACTTAACCGTGTATAGCACAACCGAGAGACCTGGATGGTCGCATAAAACCGTCCGGTTTGTACACTTTACATCCAGGAATTCTAAACGCGCGATAACATCGTGCTTACACGCTATACAAAAGTATTCGTCCATAAGCTACCGAGCTGTAACCGCGTAACTGTGGTATATACCCGAGAGAGCACTTCCCTTCTTTTTCTTACTCTTATTTCTATTACTCCAGCGACACTCGAAATACTCCAAGGAATTTGCTATGTCGCGCATCCCGAGACGTCCTCGAATGCCTGAAGACACCGGCTGGTTCGGCTATTTGCTCAATGTATGCATGTATTCATCATTGTGTGTATATATACTTAGATAGTAAAATACAATTATAAATAGAAGTCACACGAGGATAGAGAGAAAGAGAGAAAGAGACTGTGTGTGGGCATCATTGATACTTCGACATAGGCGTCGATTCTTCTGTCAGCGCGAAACGTCAAGCCTGGTGAGCTCGATGCTTGTGCAATCGAGAAGATAAGTGACATCCTTCTTTCCTCTCTCTCGCTCACTCTCTCTCTCTGTATCTCTCTGTCTCACAATCTCTTACCCTCTCGTTCGCTCGTCACCTTAATGCCACGCGATTGTTGTATATGTATAATAGTTTCTGTATCGACTCGGTAACGTGCCAAACCCTTCGATACTAGGCTCTCACGTGAGCTCAAACGACAAAACGTCCTTCCCATCGTACCTCGTACGTCGGTTCAACTTTTATTTGCAAGTTATGCACACGCGCTATCCTATACTCATAGAAGTAAGGCAACGTGTCCTACGCGTCTGTATTCTTCGCGAACGCGCGGGCATGATGGGCGTTCTTCTTCTCGCCCGGTTACATGTATATATATAACAGGATAGTATGCACGAGACGGATGACGGCAGCGTGCATCTCTCGCACTGACAGTTACGTAGGCATGTATTATGCATGCGACGCAATGTCGCGTATATATACGTATCGTAGATAATATATAGGTACTCGTAGTTTAGCACGTATGTATACTCGTGTGTGTGTGTGTGTGTGTCTATAGAGCATATCGCGCGAGTGCTCCTCCCACTGGAACAAACGGTAACGGTTTGCTAACCAATCCTGAGACGACCGACGTCCATCGTTATCCCCCTTCTCTCGTGTCCAGAAAAGCCTGACGTTCCTCCGGGCTTAACTTTTTTGCCAGGTATTTTACTCCTTCCCAACTCGTCTTTCAGCAAGGAAGGTCGTGAAATTTTCACCCGAGAATCATTCGAATAACAAAAAAAAAGGAAAAGAAAACCGAACGACGAAACGTTTCTCGAGTTGTCAAATGTGTCAGAATGAAATTGGAACGAAATGAATCGTCGTCGATTGATACCCGTGCCGATTTCTTTGTCACCGATGCGATTTACTATCGTTCGGCAATTTCTGCGGAGCGTGTGACAGGGAAGGCCGCGGAGGATCAACTACGAAATTGTGCAAGCCCCGCTAAAAGGATCTCGCGGTCTTTTCGGTAAGACGAAAGTTGCTCGGCCGAAGAGTGACGAAGTGGAGCTCGATAGGTCGAAACATTCCGCGCGCAGTTAAACGGAAGATTTAAGACGGGCCCGGAGGCTTTCAGGAGGATATTCGTGGGGGCGACGCAATCTATCGTGCTGGCGAAGCAGTTTCGATTGCTCGAAACTCTCACAGGATGACCGAATGAAAAATGCGGCTCTGTCGAGAGCAAAAGCACGTCTTGGGGTTTCAGTTGATATATATATATGCCAATATAAGACAACGAGAGAAAGAGAGAGAGAGAGAGAGACGAGAACAGACGAAACAGCGCTGGTCCGGTTCGTTTCTTTGGTCGCGATGACGAAAAGTATCAACTCGTTGCTCGTGGTACTTTGGTAAAGGTCGATGTTTAGTGTTCTGCACCCAATTTCATTTTACACCGTGGCTCGATTAGTTACACGTACAAAGTAGAATCGCGGCTGCCTAAATCGATTTCTACAGAGGTAGAAATAGAATTGGAAGGAAAAATCCGACTGGTCGGATATCGAACCGAGATAAAACAATATCTCGTATATCATGTGTCCCTCCAGTCTTTTTTCCATCAACGAACAAATAAGAATATTCCTCCAATCGAACGAATAAAGATTTAGAAACAGTTTTGTTTTATTTTTTCCTTAATTTTGTTCACGGGAGAAAAAAAACAGAGAAGGATTTCATTCGCGTTTCGTGCATTCGCAGAATTATCCAGAGATTAGAGAACGGAGGGAGGTTAAGCTCCTGCTACTTCCCATCGTCGTCATTCAACCCTGGGACAATCGAGTCTCGACTGTGACGAAGCCGATACCAAGTTTGGCAAATTCCTCTTGGCCAACGTCGTTCCTTGATCCTTCGTAATGAAACTCGGTTCCCTCCCCAGTCTCGTAGATGAGATCCGCACAAAGGCAAACAGCCACGACCCAGTTCGCTCGCTTGTGCGGTCTCCATTAGAATTCTGGTGTGCCCAGGGCACGACTGCTTTGCGTTAAACATATATATATATATATAGGAGCGTGCATAAGGAGAAACAGCCATCAGGGAACGTGTTACGGTAGTGCATGAGGAGCGTATACACCGGTGTACTGCTATTTCAAGTTGCTCCCAGTATTTACGGAGTCTCGACACCAAGAGCGAGAGAGAGAAAGAGAGAGAGAGAGAGAGAACAGACTCACGGGTCTCTCCGCAACTCAATCCTCCTCTTACCCAAGACCCATAGTCCTTATAACACCTCTTCGCTCCGAGATAGACGGAGACGTGGAATAATCCCCGCGGAGGCTCGAATGGCGCGCCAGCCAGGACCCCGATGACCCCGTTTCACGTGATCTCCATTTAAATACTATATATATGTATATATATATGTATGTACGTATTCCGTTGAGTCGTACGGCAACACAACGCGATTCATTCTTATTGCCCGCAGTTCTCTTAACTATAATCGACTTCCGGTATTGAGCTTTGCTCCGTATGTGCAACTCGATAACACAAGCGAAAACCGCGTGAGACATCGTTAATACAACCACTTCACAAAGGTGACAGCCTCGCGCTTGACTAATGCTCGACGCTGATTTTGCACAGAAAGGATTCCACGATGTCTAATCCCTACCGCGCGACAGTGCGACGTTTAACATTCAACGGCTTATGATATAATGATAGGTCTTCCGGTGTTTAGCACACCTCTCGCTGTCTTTCGTCATTCATCTCATCACTCCCAGTCCATTCTTATTCGCGACTTCTGTCCCGCGTACGCGTACGTCGTTGCTCAAACGCGTGAGCAACGCGCGATAACGACCCTCGTGTTACTCCCCGTCCACCGCTCGACGCTCGTAAATACATCTCTCGCAGCATCCTCACCGCGCCCGGAGTGTCCTCCATCGCGAATATCTGTATATGTATATATATATTTATATGCATTCGTTCCTTCGCGTAATCCTGCCATGCTCAGCCAAGCCGAGCGGCAATGCCACGGGCGTGGGCGACTAATGATGGGTTCGCTTTGGGTTCTCGTCGGCCGAGAGATGCACACCGAGTGTACGTACACGTGTCGACGTCTCTCGCGCACGTCAACCCGAAGAAAGTCGTCGTATTTTGTCGCCTCTGTCGTCGTTGCCACGCTCCTTCGTGTCACACTCGCGACAATGGGAAATTCCAAACCCTCGCCCCCCTGAACTACGCTCGCGCGAAATATCACGCGATGCAAACGGGCACGCGACACTCTCGAGTTGGTTCGACGACGATTCTATCGTCTAGGCGAAGAGGAAAGGAGAACGTGGTCTCGATTTGCCCTAAATTTCCAAGCCGATCGAGGCTTTCCTATTGATTTTTTTATTTTTTTATTTTGTTCATGAATCACATGCGCGTCGAATCGGGAAGATCCGATGGAACGAAAAAAATTGGACAAAAAGAGGCATGGAAAAGAGGCGATTCTTAAGTAGAACTTCCACGGGCGGCCTTCCTCGGGCACTCAGGATCTTTTTGTTTCCTCTATAAAACCGAGATCGCTCTCGACTCTCGGAACGCCCTGTGACCAGATCACGGATAACTGTGTCAAGACGTTCTGGATATCTCGACGTGCCGCTCCGCGGGATTGCGCAACTCGTTCGTACTCCCGCGCTGCCTCTGGGCCACCAGAAGCCGAGCAAGAGAGTGAGAGAGAGAGAGAGAAAGAGAGAGTGTACGGGATCCACGATGATCCGATTCTAAGATCACCTTCTTGCCGTATCGTATACTTAGCTCTCCTCAATTTACAATCTCGATTGCTCGGAATGGTCTAGAATATCGCGGAGGGCCACGGGACTGCATTAGGACACCCTGCGGGGTACATTTCTATCGAGTTTTATGCTGAAACGAACGAGCCGGAAACCGAGGACTGCGCCAAGAGACGGAATGAGAAATCCTCAAGGTATTTTCTTATATTTATCCCTAGCAACGACTTCTTAAAGTTTCTAAAACAAATGGAAGATCGATCGAGCCGAGAAAATCATTTCAAGTAAACAACCTCACCAGGAAGTTAGTGGTTGGTTTCAAATTGATTGCAAACACGAAGACGAATCGGACATTAAAAAAATGGAATCAACTGAAAAAAAGACGTAAAAGACGAAAAGTCATAAAGTTCGAAACATTTTGGTCTCCAGGCTAGGAAAGTGTCTCCAAGAGACGAAAGTCATAGCGAGTCAAGGAAAGGCCGTAGGTCCTAGGGCAAGCGTACAAACGTCGGGAGAGTCATGTCCGTGGATCACGAAAAGAGAACACCCGCGTGTAACAACGATCACGGTTGATTACGGTCGTTCGTCGGTAGCGTCGAGTGGACGCGTCACAGCCGACTCGTTTTTTTGTGCGATAGCGTGCGTTGTGTCTCGAGGAAGAAAAGATGGTGGTGGTGGTTGCAGCTGCTGGAACGCTCGATGATATAGCGGTGAAGGTGGAGTGGACGAGGGAGGAGGCATGAGACGTAGCCGCGATGAGGGTGGGGTATGTCGGTACAGTTGCAAAGGTGAATTAATGCCTGGGAGGTTACACACGGAGGGAACGAGAGTAGCGCTCGGGCTAGAATTCTCTCGTGGTGGGAGTATCTCATTCCGGTGTGTGTGTTGCTGCGTCGAGTGGTAGAGAGGCTGTGTTCTGGCCGCTTTGCTCTCTTAGCGAAGAGTAACGAGAGGAGTGGTGGACCTCTCTCTCTCTCTCTCTCTCTCTCGCTATTCAATACAAACGAAGATAGCATAATGGTACAGCAGTATAGACTCAACGCACACAATCTCTTTCCTCGGTTTCGCGCAACGTGATCTCGTTGATGCTCGAGAGGCCTACGGAGACGGTGCTCTCTGTCGTTGGGTCCACGCGAGTAACGAAAGATAGAGGTATACGGGAGATCGGTAGAGAAGGCGAGAGCCGGGCGACGTTAAAAGAAAAGAGGAGTAGGAGCCGGGTGAGGAAGCGGATCAGAGGGAGAGCGTGAGAGGGAGGGGCCGTGGAGGGGTGAGGAGAGAGAGGGTAGGTCGCGTGCCGCCGCGTGGTGCTACTCCCGTAAGAGGTTGGCGAGGTGAGGTATAACGCTGTACTTACCTTACCAACGTCTCTCACGGTTATTCCACCAAGCGGAGGACCGTGAGGCAGCGAGCCTCGGCACCAGAGCGCTCTCTCCGGTACTCACCGGCTCTCGATGTTCCGTCTCTCGATCTCCGTGTGCTTCTGCTAACTCGGGCGACCGCGCTCATCCACGGTGCCTCAGACTCACCGCGCGACTCGCGGTATAACACACATACACATACACACCAACGACGTTACCTCTACCTCTACCTCTACCTACCTACCTACCTACCTACCTACTTTACGAACCATACCCTACCTACCTATACCCCGACCAACCTACGGGTTCAGTCTCCCCGCCCAGTCGAATGCTCTCGCACTGCCGCACCGTGCCCCGAAGTGGTGTGCTTGTTCCTCCTCGATTCTTCTCCTTACTCTTACTTTGCCGTGGCACGACCGGCAACCGCCACGCTTTTATACACTCTTGCCTCTTTACTCGATCTCTTCTCGACTCGCTCGGACCGCGTGCCGGCTTCCACCGACGTCGTTTTCGTTCGTCGCCGTCGTCGTCATCGTCATCATCGTCGATCTCTACGTTTCATCGCCGTTCTTGTACCTCGTCATCGCTTTTGCTCTATATATATATATGTACATATATATATGTATATATATATATACATATCTGGTGGCGGCTACCGCTTACCTAGCTAGTTGATGCTCGACTCGTGATCGACTGCTACCAGCGCCACTACTACTACTACTACTACTACTACTACTACTACTTCTACCACTACGATTGCTTTCCACCACCACCACCACCACCACCACCGCCACCACCACTTCTACTACCCTGGCTCGACTTCGTGATTTTTACGATCGAAGGAAAGAGAGAAAGAGACAGACAGATGACACACTAATGCGACGAGATCTGGCGAACGGACAAACATCGCAGATACCACGAGGACCACGAGCATACCGCCCTCTTACAATCGGAACGGACCGCCAGTCAGGACCGAGCTGTCCTGTCGAAGGCACATCGTCATCCGGACGCACGATACGACGTTCCCGCGCTATCGGACTTCCTCGTTAACGTGCACGGTCGAGGAAATCTCGCCGGTTATCACGGGCGAGACGCGGGCGATAATCTCGTTGACAGGTGCTCGGACCCACGGGTTTGCACCCCTGACTCTTTGTCCTCCACGTGTCAACGTGACACGAAGCTTACCCTTAGTGAATCAAAGTGACTCTCCCTCCCTCCCTCATCTGTGAAACGAAAAATGTTTCATACGAAATTATTTTTCGACATTGTGTAATTGGACGTGAGCAAAAAGGTGTGGATTTATTAAATTATTGTGACTCGGTGGATGAGAGGGTCGTACTTCTGGTACATTGCGAACGAATAAACTGTGAATCGTATCGCGTTTAATCGCGGTGTGTGTGTATGTGTGTCTCTCGTTCGCACGCGAGCGAAGAAACACGTGGTGCGAGCGCGCCACGAGGCTGGCTAGAGAACCGAACCGACTGACAGCTCTCTGCGAGAACGCGCGCCCGCGCTCGCGGGCTCTCCTCTCTCTCCCTCGGGACGTTCTCGGTTACACGCGTTACCGCTAACTACTCAACCGCCTCTTCGTCCGTAACGCTTCGGGGTCGTCCCGAACGCCGGGCTTTCCACTTTATCTACAAAATTGTTCCGTTTCTGTTTTTTTTTTGGATTATATTCGAGAACGATCGCGAGAGGGATGATCGACCGCACGAAAATTGTTCCGAGGATTGAGTGAAATAAATAATATACAAAAAAAGTGTTTTATCCTGTGCACGGACGCAACGACAGTTTTGACAAAGTGTTGATTTTCCTCTCGTTTCTTCTTTGATTTTTCTTCTCTTTTTTTCTTTTGCTTTTCGTTCCTCTTAATCTGGAAACGAGTGCACGGATTCGACTCCCACGCAGTTAAACTTATGGAATGACAGAGAAGGTAAATTTTGTCAAAATTAATTATCTCCAATCTCATCTCCCCCTCCCCAACACATCCGCTCTTTCGTCGTTGATTTTTCGTTTCGACGAGTCCGCAACATTCGTAGAATCTTTCTGCGAATGATAAATCGCTAATTTATGAAAATATCGTATCGCTCATCGCGTTAAATTGCAATAAGCATCGTCACGGCGACGAGCACTATTCGGCTACCGGCATTTCGACTACGTGAAACTGAATATTTATGAGCCCACCCCGAGCTCGTTTATATAAAAAAAAAGTCATAAAACACCGGCAATAAAAATTTGATTCGGCGTATAACCGGTATGAGTTCGAACGACGCGAGATCCCCCCGTGCGCGAAGATTAAGTCGTGCTAAATTGACGTCCGGTGAGAACCAGGATCGAGTCTATCAATTCCAAGTCGCGATTGGGAGCGGATTTCACGGTTTGTGAAAATTAACTTTTATCGACTGTAACACTCGCTGCACGAAGTTGGCATTACCGGAGAGTATATCGTGTAACGAGACTTGTTTATTAGTGAAAATCTCTATTTCATGATTTTTTGTTGTTGTCGCTGTTGTCGTTGCTTTTTTCATTCGTTCTTTTTTTTTTAAATTACCACGAGTATATACTTCTCGTTCTTTCTCGTAGTCGAGTTGTTCATTATACACCACCACCCATAGTCTCGGCGATTTATATACGCAGTTTGAATTGCGACTTTACTTTCCTTCTCCTCGCGTATTATCGTAACCCACGCCCACGGTAAAACGTCAATACACATATATACATATATATATATATATATATATATATATAACCATCGTCGATCTTCGTGCATACACGAATTCTATTAATCATTCGATCCGTTCATTGTATAGTTCGGCCGAGCGAGATATACGTATATTCGCGGTTCTTATTTTCCTATCACCCCGGTGAGGGAGCACGAGGAGGCAAAGGCTTCTAACTCCTCGTAGACTCGATGTGTTACGTTCATGTACGTGTCTATGCGCTTGTTGCAGTTCACGTCGTCCCCAGTCTTCTTCGTCGTTGTCGTCGTTTCCCAAGCTCTATTCCTTCACGCATTAAAGCGATATACCCGCGTTCGAAAAAAATTCACTCCACCCACGCTCATCCTTATATCACCCAACGGAGCATGTGTGTTCTCTCTCTATCTCTCTTTCTCTCTCGTTCTCTATAACACACACACACATACACACATTGTGCACAATTCCTTGGCGAGAAATCTCTTTCTCTTTCTCGTTTTCTGTGTACACTCGGGAAAAAGACCGGAATACACACATGCAGAATGAAATCGGCGGGGCAAATGTTGTTTCCCTCTACGATACTGCGTGGCGCAAACACCACGTACCGATCATGAGACAACGGCTACATTTCCTCGTACATAAATTCAAAGCGTATCTCATTTCTATTTTATTTTTTTGTCAAAGATCGAATCCTTTTGCTATTTTGCTAGAAGTTGAAACTCATCGAAGAACTCGAGTGCATCAACCTCTCGAGACAAAAATTGACTTTTCCCTTTGTACCAGGAAAACAGGAGAATTTCCTATTTTTCGTAAAATATGATTAAAATATTGAAAAATTTCGAGACATAATTAGAATCGTGTTGGAAACGCGTGCGAACTATTCGAGTAAAAAAAAGTATAACGACAATGGTCGTGTACGTCAAAAACCGTCGTACCAGAGAAAACGAGAAATAGAGCTGTCAGAATTTCCTTCTTATTAATCATCGACACGAATATTCTCATGCGAGACAAGAGAACGTCGTGTACTATCGTCGAATTCATCTGCGTTTTATATATGCGAGACTTAGGAAAAAGAAGTCATCACGAGTGTATAACAATCGATCGATCGGATCATGGGAAGTTACCGAGGCGTTTTTTTTGTTTTCGTCTCGCTCCCCTTTCTCTATCGGTAAGAATGGCGCGTAGAGCGAAATGAAACATTTGTAGGGAATAAACGATGAGAATACGTTCAAAGGCGATAATGCGTCAGGTGTGACGAGATACGCGATCGTCGACGTGTCTTCGCGTCGTCATAATCGTCGTCGTTTTTCCCTGTCTCACTCTTTCTCGCTTTCGGTTCGTCTCCTTACGGCGTTGCCCAACGGTGCGAGTAAACGCGTAATGCCCTGCGCGCCCCTCGGTACAACCGTCGGGCTCCAGACGTTATTTGAATACCTGGTTATTACGAGAGCCCAGGAGAGCCACGCCGCGAGCGGGACAATCATGAGAGATTCCCAAGGCAATCGGTGGACGACTGCTACTCCGGCCGGAGTACGAGAAGGAGCTTCGCCGCGCGGGGTGTTCGAACAATGCCGGGCCGCGATGTGCTCGGTATATTCATTCCGCTCCTCGCTTCATCTTTTTTTCCTTCTCGTTTTTTTTTACCCTAACACCACCACCATATACGTATATACGACTTTACCTCGAAGTCGCGAACCTCGTCCTAGCGCAAACGGTAATAAAACGGTCCCGGTGTAGGAGAACGAAAGCATTACCGCTAACGCCCCGAATAAACTCGAGAATCACACGTGCGACGTTACTCGGTTACGCGAGGTGCGATAACTCATCGAGAGTTACGAGATCTGCCGCCAGGGGGTACGATGCGTTTGATTAGAAAAGAATGTATATGAATTAATTCGCGATTAAACGGTGAGAAAAATCATCGCGACGATTGGATAATGGCCGCGAGTCGCAATTACCGTCTCGGGTGATGAAATACCGATCTCCATAAAAATCGTTCTATTTCAGTGAGCACGACGAAGCGCCGTTGAATCGTTAAAATATTTAACAAATATTCTTATTCAGAATTGGTCTGGTAATTGGATAATTCGTGATCCACATTCTCGCGTCGCTCGTTCAAATTCATTCTCTCCTCGTCCCCGCATATAGCCACTATACTACGCGTCAATCAAAGAAAGATATACACAAAACGTTGAGTGTACGTCCGACACGGAGAAAGAGAGAATGCGAGCGCGTGGGCTTTTTAGACGCGCGACGCTTCACCACGCTTTATCTAGGATCTTATGAACTCGCGCGTCCGACGCACAATGGAGTTACTTTTGTAAATTGAATTCGGACAGTACCGTTACGCGGGTATACGCGTATACCAATGAGGCTTATAAATGCTACCGTTTAGAGATTCGAAGGCGCGCACGCAGAGTGCCATCTGCGGTGCACGCGGTCAACCTCGCGCCAAGACGCCATTATTGGCACGAGATCGTTCTCTCTAATTACATTTATGCATAAACGAGCGATGTTGTACACCCACGATGGAGAGACGAATCCGCGCTATCGTCTCATCGCAAAAAAAAACTCGTTTGCATAATCATCCGAATAAAAATTCGCGACCGACCAGGACCAAAAATCGAAAGGACGCGGGCAAAAAAAAGCACAATTCGCATGCTAGAAATCTTCATCTTTCGGCGATATAGAAATGATTTTTCGTCCTCCGACTGAGCGACGAAACGGACGAATCTGCAGTCTCTCGCGTTCGTCCGATGACTCAGAACGAACGAGTCGATCTTCCGAACCATAAAAATGCACCGAGCTCCGTCGACTCATCCTCTCGATGCCGGTTTATAAGCAGAAAAGATGCAAACCGAGAAGAAGAAGAAAATATCGCGACGAATCGCTCGTGCGTCACATATATCGCTATAAAAATATCCCGTTGTGCAAAGACGCTTGCGATCGGCCGTGTCTTACCGACACGTGGATTATATGATTATATTGTGCATCGCTCTTCCACGGAACGTCAGCTTGGGCGCCGCATATTGCATTTATATATATATATATATATATGTGTGTGTGTGTATGATACACGTCTTGAGATGCGTGGGTTGATAAATTGACACTAATGCGCGAATTCGCGTACCTATCGGAGTAATAATAACGTCATTCACCGTGATTCACGTAAAGCTACGTTCAATTGGACACGTACGTGCGAATAAGCGTTACTCGATTTCGCACGTGAAGAAGCACGAATTCACCTTGGAAAATAAATATATGGAGAAATATTTGGCGAGTCGAATTTTTTTATCGATAATATATATTTTTTATATAAATATAAAATAAATCATTTTTTATATGTCAAATAATACATGCGATGGTAAAAATTGCGCAAGAGACTATAAAAATGCGAGCCGCGTTTATTTCGGTGTACTTTAGCGAGGGCGCAAGCCGACAGGGACAATATATGATTCGGACGTACGATCGCGTGCGTAAGCCGACAAAGAATTAATTCGAAGAAAGGCGTTGTATTTCACGTGGCCGGGCCGGTAATGCTCGTTGTCAAATTAATGAAGATCTACAGCGAACGAATCGAGTTATATTGCATAACGATATATATATATATATATATACAAGAGCGAGTGCGCTCGTTAACTTTTCTCGTATTTATTTTTCGTAGCCTTTCGATACCGGACGAATTCCATTCGGATCGTTCGAAAAATGATTAATTTCGTCCGAAGCGGCGATATGAATCGCTGGAAATTACTAGAATCGCGCTCCTAATTAAGCGTTTCGTACACACTTTTTCTTATTCTTCTCGCGATCATTCGATTAATATTAATCAAATCGCATTCTCGGGTCAGTCCTTGAAATTACAAAGGCAGGAAACGAAAAATGATACGAAAATTTTTCAAATACCAAAGAAGAAAACAAAAAAGTCTCGTAAATATCGAGTCGTTCGAATGGGAGGCGGATGGAAGAAAGACGAGAGAAAGGTAAGAGAGACGAGAAAAATTGTAGAGAGGACGAGGCGAGCGAGAGAGGAGTCGGATGTTGCGTTGACTAACAAAACAAGATGATTTCGTCGTACCGCGTGAATATTTCATGAGTGGGAGACCGATAGACGACGGAGATGGCTCGAGGAAATCGACGAAAATACATCGAGGGGCTTATCTTCGTTGCGCAATAAACGAAAATTAAAGCATACATTTTCTCGCGATATTATCGTTCGAAATAAAAATTCGACATCAACAAATAAAATAGGAAAATGTTTCGGAAATTTAAATCTTCGCCGATAAAACTAGAACAACCCCGGGGCGCTGCGCTGACAGCTACGGACCAGCGATTGGCAAATAACGGAAACATCATTGCTCGATGTCGGCGCATCCGGTTAACGAGAGAGAAAGAGAGAGGACCCCAAGAGTGCAAGTACGGTCTCGGTAATGCAGCGAGAGAGAGAGAGAGAGAGAGAGAGAGAGAGACGATCGACCTGTACTTTCCATCGGAGAACCGCGAATATCCCTTCCATGTACTTTCCACGATCGGATTTTGCAAACTAGTCGACCAAACGCTATAAATATTTATATATGTATATATATATATAGAAAATAGTAAAACTGAAAGGCGATGAGATGTATCTCGTTCTTCCACTCATTCGCAACCGTTCGCTCGTTTTTTCGCACACTTGCTTATTTCGCAAACTCGGATATCCGCCCATCGTAGAGCGTGCACGAAGACACTCCTTTCATTCGACGCGAGAAGAACGCGAAAACTGATGAACGAGGAAAAATGTTCACGTTTTGTTTCTGTTTGGCGCAATCTTCTTTGCATCAGAAAGGAGCAGATGCTGATCTCGTGATATCGTGGCGATGTCAACACTGGTAGTATCGTCGGTAGAAGAAGAAAGAAAGACGAAAAAAAAGAACAGTATGTACTGAGAATACATGGTACGTCTAATGGGTTGAAAAATAGCTAGGGGAGTACAGGGGGGGGGGGCGATCTGAGAAAAGACCATTGTTTTCGCTGATGATGCAGACACGATGAGCGTGAAGCAGAGAGAGAGGCGTCCTCGCGCTTGCACCTCTTTCTCGCGTACAACAAGGAGGGATAGAGAGCGAGAGAGTGAATGAGAGAGATCACCGTGGCCTATTAGGGTCAGAACGTCTGTAAAAGTGAAGGAAGCCGTTGCGTTAATCGATCGATCCGTAAGCCCCGGTAATCATGCCCCCGGTGAAATTATAAACGGCGTGTCTGCCCACAGCTGGAATGTCACGGATTATACAAAGAAATGTTTTTTTATTTTTATTTTGCATTTTTGATAACTGAGATTAATATGAAAAGAAAAAATTTATTCCGCTCTCTGTTTTTTCATGTAAGAAATATTCGATACATGTATAATCAATTATCGAGTACATTAAGAATCGATTTTATAGATCGAATCGGAGAGAGAATAAAAAATTAACTCTTTTTTTTTGAGAAATTCTCGACGTAATTTTCTGCGATTACGGTAATTGGATGTAATGGATTGAGGAATGTTAATTTATTCCATGAATAAATGTAAGAAAGAAATCGTTTTTTTTTCTTCGTGTAGAGGTCACTGATAAGAATGATCGATGCGATCGCACGTATAGAATGTAGAAAGTGCTCGCGAATTCTTGCTTCTCTGAAGACGGGTTCGCCCGCATAACGGTTTTTTTTCTTTCTTTATCTATCTCGTTCTGCTAGTATCTACCCCCCCCCCCTCTCTCTCTCTCTTATAGATCTCACAAATACGCCGCCTATCCCGCGTAACAGTGATTGTACAGTATTTTAGATGCGAGTTTGTCCCACCTTATCTCGATTTAGCCTGGATATTTATATTTAAATGCATTCCACACGCGGAGTTCGATCTTCGGGAATATCGACGTCTCGTCGGTGTAGACGAAGATCTCGGTTCTCATGCGTTATACACCGCGATCTAGGCGTACGTAGATTTTTCGCGTAGGAAACAACGTTCGACGATTAGAGCCTTGAAGAAAGAAGAGGCTTGACAACGAGGGAGACAAAAACACGCACACACACACACACACACAAACACACAATCACGTGTACGGAAGACACGTTAGATCGAGACAATGGGATGGAGTGTCGAGTCACGCAAGCGTCGCATCGATATCTCGAAGTCGCGAGAGAGCTATATTATAGGTACTCTCACTCGTTCGTCTCTTTCTCGAGGGATAGAAAAACACTAACATTTCTATTACCACAGAACGAACTTCGAAAAAGCGAGGAAAAATTTCAATTTTTTCGTCTTGATAACTAAAAGCAAATGATCAAAATTCGATAAAAATTTGAAATTATTGGGAAAATAATGTCATCGTTTTGAAAAGTTTCTAAAAAGATGACGAATATTTTATGCGTTCGAAACGAGGGCCGAAAATATTGATAAAATTTTCATACAGTGAAACGAACGTCTGATATTTGTTTGCAAAAAAAAAAAAAAAAAAAAAAAGAACACTGAGCGTCGAACGTGCGATGAGCAAAAGCTTTCTTTTTTTCTCTCTCTGGCGCGTACATATTTTCATCCCGCGCGACATGTAAGTGTGATATACGCGTGGGCACGCGCGCGACGTCACATACATAATATTTTCCATATATATACATCGTCGAGGTAAAATATACGCGCGTGTAGTTTACGCGAGAACATCTCACCCGGCCTTTTACATGTCCCCCATAACGAATCATAAATAATAAACCTTCGTGATTATTATTCGATGAACCGTCAACCCATCAGCGTTATTACCCGAAGCGTACGTGACTTCGCGACGTTCGTGAAGATAGAAAAAAAATACTAAGTATCGAAACAAATTTTATTCCCATCGTACAAACATCGACAAAAACAATAAAAAATCAAATTCAAAATTCAAAAATAGAGCAAACTCTTCTAAATACCAGCTTATCAAAAATAATCAATTTAATTCACTCAAATAAAATTCATCTCGATAAAACGAATCAAAATTCTTCTCTTTGCCAATACGACCCGGAGCTTTCACCATTCGAGGAAGCAACTTTTGCCTCAAAAACAACCAACGCACGAATATGGCAATTTGTGTGATTGTTTTTTTTATATTTACCCACGAAACAAAGTACAACGGCGAGAACGAGGAAGAAGAAGCTGTTTTCTGGTGGAAAAGGAGTCTGGGGGGGGGGGGGGGGGGGGGGTGTTCTCTCGTGCTTGATGCCGTTCGACCGGTAACGAGAGTGGTGAACGGTGCCCGGCTCGCATGCTCCACTACGTATATACACATGTACACGTGGATATAAAGACGATATATCTGTATATGGAGTAGGTACGCTATAAAGATTGAGTTCGAGAGCGAAGCCTGCGCACATGGATGGTCCGATGCTGGACGAGCTGCTATGCTGCTGTTACTCCCGGTTACTCTTGCTGTTCCTCTTCTCTCACACAACCCCGTATAACATGTATACGGACATACGTATATGTATGTATAGATTGATATGGTATATATGTATATAATACATACAACGTAGGTGAATGCCGGAGAGAGAAATCATACCGGGGGCAAGGACGTGATACAACCACGCCCGGCTCATCTCGAGACTTTCTATAAACCGAAAACTGGATCGCGCGGACTCTCGCGTCTCCCTCTATCTCTCTTTTGATTTTGCTCTCCTTCTCTCTCTCTCTCTCTCTCTCTCTGTCTCTCTCTGTCTCTCTCTCTCTCTCTCTCTCTCTCTCTCTCTCTCTCTCTCTCTCTCTCTCTCCCTCTCTCTCTCTCTGTCTCTTGCGGGTTCTTTATCCATGCTTCTCGGACTACGTGTGTACGTGCCCTGATCCGTTGTACTTAACCGATGCTGCTGTTACTGCTGCTGCTGTTGCTCAGGAACGGTGCTCTCTGGGTTTCAGTAGATGTACAGGGAGTGTAAGAGAAGAGGATGGCGCGGATCTCACGTGGCCTCGCGAGAGATACGAGACCGGACTCTCTCGCGTAACGGCGGATATGTATCGTGCGCGCGGCTCGCGAGGCGAGGCTCACTCGTACTCTTCTCGATATTTTTATTTTTTACTTTTTCAATTTATGCACGCGAAGTATTTTTTTTAACCATCTCGAAATTTATGTAAGTTCGCGTGCGTTCTTGTACGTAGCTCGTATTATTTCAGCGTCGAGAAAGCTCGAAAATTTTTATGTCTTCCTTTCTTTTTTTCTCGAATTAACTTTTTTCTTTCAATCTCAATTTTTCTGTATATAAAGAATCTTTCGAAAAGTTTTCCATTATCGACGACTTGGGTTGATTGGGAAATCCAATACTACGGGGGAAATAAAGAGGGGTTGGAAGGAAGTGATTGTCGGTGGCACGCGGAGATTGTAGGATAAAAAATAACAAAAAAATCGTGTATGTTATTACGCGGAAGAACGCTGTTTTATTATGACGTTACTATCCTTTACTCTCGCTCTCAGCGACGACAGCGACGACAACGACGAGGACGGTGACGATAGTGACGACGTTGAGCGCGAGGAGAGTCGTTCGGCCGGAACGCGAAAAGAAAAGCTTAATGGACGCGAAAGGGAAAAGTCTCTTCCTCGACATCCGCTGTTTAAGCCGTTATATATAGATATATAAACGGGAGAGACTTTCCACCGATGCGAACACGCTGATACCTTACGGCCATCTTCGCATTCCATCTTAATTAACGGTTTTCACTGTTGTCGACGGTATTACGTCTTTTTTACACCGTTTTTCTAATTTCTTAGCGGCAGCCGGCATCGAGTTTCCAGTCCAGCTCTCGTTTCATTCCGTTTTCTCACCTCGGGACACGGACACTCCTATCGTTTTTTCTCACATTTATCTCGATTAGTCTACCTCCGCGTGCAACATTTGCGTTAATTTTTCTTATTTTCCATTTATTTATTTTACTTTTATGTTTATTTTTTTCCATCTTCTTTTTATTCGTCGTAAACGAGAGTCGCTCGGAAACGCGAGCAAATTTCTCTTTCATCGCGCGTACCTAGAGCACGGATGGGGACGGTCCGAAGACCGCGACGACGCGGTGACGCGAGGAAACGATGGAGCAAAGTTGTCCAGGAGGATCGACCGCTTTTCTCTCTCTCTCTCTTTCTATCTTTTTCTCTTTTTCTTCGCCTCGTCTAACTGGAGCAGAGATCGAAGCTCTAAACGGTACTCTCACTACAGCGACAATCTCGCCTTGGTGCCTGAGGATACTGAATTAATTCAAGGAATTTCATTGATTCGAGAAATAAAATAAAATAATTAATTTTCAAAATTTCGTAAAATTAATCATTTTGAAGAAAATTGAGGAATATTATTTCGCAAAATTGCTATTTCAAACGTAATAATTTATCGTCCATACGCGCTAGAATTCAAAACATAATATCGTTATGGTCGCGCGCGTGATAAATTAATTTTGAAAATTTTATCAATCTATTATATCGTCAAGATTTCATATTAACGATTGGCATTCTTTCGGCGATAAATCAAATCAGTCCCGAAGATAACGGAACAGTTTTGTCCCCGGCGGGGAATCGAAAACATTGGCCGTGCATCTCTCCGCTCCCATCAACGTTTATGGAACGCGCTCCACCGAGAGATGACCGCTATTTAATATACTCGTCGTTCACCTGCCGAGGCGAGAGCCACGCCACCTGAGAAGTTATATAGCCAGTAGTTCTATATAGAGACATCAACGCCTCGGCAGTAACAGCAGCGGGAGCAGGAGCAAAGCCGAGTTCTCGGGCGCCACTTCGTGCCGTTGTTTGCCCCGAGATGCCAGAGAGAATTCGATGCCCGAACAAGAACATTATATACGCGTACATATGCGTGAATCATATACCCGCAAGCTCGCCTCGATTATCTCTCTTGGATCGAGTGCTAATAACGCAAAAATAATATTACTTCATGTTTACCAATTTTTATAGTCGAAAAATAGTAATTATTTTTTCTTCGTGAAAGAAATTGCGCGAGTAGATAAAAATTGAAGAAGCTAAAAATGACGCAGATCGAAACCGTAGCAAATAGTTAAACGCCCTCGCTAGAAATAAATCATATACGAATCGAATAAATCGATTTTTCTCGACCTATTTTCTTCGACTGGAACACATCGGGATTAACGGTTCTATTGCGAGCGATCCGACTCTCGATAAATTTCGATCACGGTCTACGTCTATAGTTTTCTAATGTATTCGTGTAGATCGTCACGAATTTAGAAGGCTATCGATCGATCCACGAGTATTATTGAGTTACAATCGTCCGGCGAAATTATATCAAAGCGAGAGTGACTCGAAACAAATGCTCGATCGGCAGGTGTTACGGGGCACGGGCTAATATACGCATAAATAATTCGACAGGGGTACCTAATTTGCAACACTCGGAGTATCGCTGACGTCAGTACTCGGGCACGAGATCCGACAGATCGATTTCTTCGCTGTCACCCGTCACTCCGGCGCGAAGAACAAAAATCAAGCATTGCCAGATATGCGTTAACGCGTACTACGTTGCCCATCCGAAAATTCATTTATCACTCGTAACTATCGGTCTCGTGATTAATAGGCTACGACGAGAGCCACGAAGAATTCTCGATGTAAATTCGAAAGGAGCGCGACTCGACGCGCGATTCGTATCGAAGATTACGGAGCACGAAACGTGTAAGTCCGTACGTACACACTTTTCGATCCAGACCTGAATTTTATTAAAGATTATTCCACCGCGAGCCTTTCCTCCGACTGGTTTTCGTCGTCGAGCACGCGCCATCTTCGGATGAAATGGAGCCAACTCGCGCTTGGATCCATCAAAACCCGCCTATCCGTAACGACGTACACACAACTAGAACCGTTAGAATTATATCTCGCTGTGCCAGAAAAGAAAGCGAGAATTGTTCGTCGTCGTCGTCGATCGTATGTAAAATAAGGAAAAAAATACTTTCCCAGCTCCTACCCCAACATACGTGTCACTGTCAGAGAAACAATTTTGGTTCAATCCTTGATTACAGATCGTTTCGAGTAAAGCGAGACCGCAGCAGCAGCAGCAGCAGCAGCAGCAGAAGAAGAAGAAGAGGAAGACGAGGTCGAAGAGGGCGCAAGTGTCAAGGTGACGCGAGAGAGGCGGTGTGATGAGCGGATATCTCGGGACTAGCACCCTGTCCCCATCACTGTTGCACGACCCGAAGTATCCTCCAGCCATGCGGGAGAAGGACTCGAGCCCGAGAAAGATGCCGGGTCACATAAGCCCAAAACAGGCGAGCATATATCCCCTGAGCGTGAGGATAACCGACGTCGAGGAGTTGCCGTACGATCTTAGCCACGGTAGAGACTCGACGGGACAGGCTAGGGGCGCGGCGACGAGTCCGACGATGATGAATCAGCAGCCTCACATGAGTCCGGCGGCGAGACCGCCGCAGTCGCAGAACGAGCATCATCAGCAGGACGAGGTCGATTGCGAGCCCCTAGATCTGCGCGTCGACCACAAGAAGGATCACTTGAGGGACGAGAATCAGAACGACATCGAGGTTTTGAATCAGAACGGCCTGGAACGTTTGCCCTATCACACGGTATTGTTTCCTCAGCATCACGCGGTGCATCCTCTCGTTCTCGAGGCGATGTATCGTTCCCACCATCAACCACCTACGATCACCGATCTACCCAAGATTCAAGTGCGCGCCTTACCGACGATGGTGCCACTACCTTCCTCGAATCGTTTCACCACCTCCTCCACGTCGTCTGTCTCGTCGCAACAACAGATCAACCAGAGAATCGGTAGTCCCGTTGCCAGCAGAGAGACGCATCATACTACGCAAGGTCAACCGGGTCAGACATCCCACCAAGCTCAACAGGGTAGCGGTGCTCTACCGCCCTACTCGGCCACCACGATTGGCGTCAGCGGTAGTCTAAAGCCCAAAGATCGTTACTCGTGCAAATTTTGCGGCAAGGTATTCCCCCGTTCCGCCAATCTGACTCGACACCTAAGAACACATACCGGCGAACAGCCGTACAAGTGCAAATATTGCGAAAGATCGTTCTCGATATCGAGCAATCTTCAACGACACGTGCGAAATATTCACAACAAGGAAAAACCTTTCAAGTGTCCTCTGTGCGAGAGATGCTTTGGCCAACAGACGAATCTCGACAGACACTTGAAGAAACACGACGCGGATGGCCCAACGATACTCGACGAGGTGAGATCGCGTTATCACGGACAATTGCCGCGAGCCGACGATTCTTACTTCGAGGAAATACGAAGTTTTATGGGCAAGATCACCTCCCAGAGACAAGGAATACCCTATTTTCCCGGTCTTCTGGGTACCACGGGCGAGGATTTTCGTAACGACAAGCAACAGTTGCAGATGGAGGAGAAACGCGGCGACTCTTCGTACTTCAGCGATCGCGACAATTTGAGCTCGAGATCGAGCAGTAGCGCGAGCCGAGCCGAGAGCGTCCACGAGGATCAACGCGACACGAATACACCCCCGTTGTCGCCCGGGAACAATACCTGATTGCGCCTTCGTTACAGATCCTTTTCTCTCTTTTGTTTTTTTTAAATCGTCGCCGATTCTCGATGACACACTTCGATTTGACGTTTCGCGATCGAACGGGAATCGTGGAAGAGTACGCACGCGCGAACGTCGCGTCTCGACTCGTTGCTCGTGATCTCGATCTCGAATACGCGAAAAGAAAGGAAAAAAAGAAGAAGAAGGCGCTCGAGAACTTTAGTCGAGACGATTGCGAGACCACGGTGATCGGGATTAAGGAAAAGATCGGTCAAAAGACGAACGTAAGATTGACTGCTCGACTGGCCTTAACCCAGCCCCGTGGAATATCTCGCGTCGATGATCACTAAAAAAATGTATATACATATATGTATATATGTACAACGATAATCTTGGCTGGACTGTGTGAGAGAGATGATATAATCATAAAGGCGGTTCTCATCTGTGAAAAGGTTGAAGAGTCCGCGCCGTGAAAACAGGACGGGAACCCTACGACTAGCAATTAGTTAGATTGTAATGGTTGTGTACTCAAGTTTCATAGGGATTAAGAAAGTCGGCGGGTTTTTGTCTCGCGCCGACGTGCCCCCGGTCGTCTTTGTTCCCCGACGAAAGACTCGAGGGCACCGAGGAAGGAAAAAAAACGAAAAGTAACACTCGAGATTGAGTCATCGACGTGGTTTACTGCGCGATCGGGCGCGAATCATCGAAATTTAGCCTCCGGAAAACGTTGCTCGTCTTAACGAAGCCTCGTGCCGCATGCATCGCGTCTAAATAATAACATCGAGTGTGAAATATCGGGATCCCCGGGGAGATCGATTTATAATATATAATTAGCCGGAGCGATCGGTGGTCTATGGGATCCGCGAGAGAAGAAGGTGGAGGTAGAAGGCTAATTTTCCCGTTACACAGTTGCGCGCTCGTTGAACCTTATAATTATTCGAGTTTTTCCTCCTGCTATTACGCTACGGGCTCGTTCGTTCTCGCGCTTGCGGGCGCGCAGCGCTTCCGCCCTTTTTTCGCAACGAGATGGGAAGAGCTTGCAAAAAAAAAAATTGCCTCCAACTATAAAAACACAAAAACTAAATATTTTGTAAAACTCTCAAATTTAACTGATTTTAACATAATTCATTTCCAACCGATTTCTATGATCTAAAAATATGTCAGCGAGTAAAATTTGGCAACCGTGACCATTACGAAAATTTTTGTCCGAATAACAAAAAATCAAGAGTCAAAAGTTCGATCGACAAAATTAAGAGCGAACGAAATCGTTCCGGCGTAAAGTGCGAGTAAGCTTCTGTATCGTGCGGTTCTCGGGTGATTTTACGGCGTAGAAAGTGAATTTGAAGAGTTAACCGCTACGATCGAAAGGGGTGGTGGGCGGGGGGGGGGTACACCCCGGGTTGTCATCACGGATCGTCCCGGGCGTGTACACGTCCCATCGGTGATCGATCTTGCGCATTCGGTCTGGTCGGGGCAAGGACGAGTTTCCTCGATGGACAAGCCGATAACACCTGACGCACGGCGAGGATTAGAAATCCAACGGGTATCTCACGCTATTTTTGCACTACCGAGTTGCCTTCCTGACGCTCGGACGGGACAAAAACTCGTCGTATGTCCGAAAGCTTGGAACAAAAAAAAACTTTGCGAATCAGCTGTGCTACAGGTTTTATCTGTATATACATATACACACACATACACACACATATATATATTTGTGTGTACAAGATGAGAGTCGAGAAAAGAAAGAACGTGCGCAGTTTCGTTGTCGTGATTCGCGATGCAATCGTGGGAAGAGGCGGAGGCTGCTGTTGCGCCGCAATCTCGGGTCAGGGTAAAATGCAGTACGTTTGCCATAAGCCATGTACGAGTTACTATATACCGTACACGTATATAAACATATACGTGTGTATAAAAATTCAAGCGTGTGTGTTCGTTACCATGAAGGAGCGTACTCTCGGTACACATCTCGTCGGAGAGAAATGGTAACGGAATTCGAGACGGTGAACGCGGTAGGCAGCATCCCGTACCTACTTACGTACACGAACATGGCAATCGAGCATTTCCTCTACTCCGTGTGTGCGCGCCCGCTCGCGTTTCGCGGATCGCGCGAATGCCTCGGTCCTCGGCCGTTTGTAATACAAGAACGATTTAATCGGAACGCACGTACGCGAGGTCCAGCCTTCGTTTTCCTGTCGGACTCACCCGTGGTGTGCCTCTCGCGCTTTTTGCCCCGATATATTCATGTTCACTTTCTAACCGACGTCGTCGTGGCATAGACGCGCTTCGGAATCCTCGTACGTTATTTCATGGCTTGTTTTTTTTTAAATTTATTTATTTCTGTTTTCTCGTTTTCGTTTTTCGCTCGAAAGAGATCGTTCGTCAATTTGCATATCTTTCAAGGTTTTCTTTTTGTTTTTCGTTTATGCTCGTTTCTAAAGGAAATTTTCAATCGCGATAATACCTTCGCGATCCTTCGCACTTTCTAACCGGGAACGAGGGCTAAATTGGAACGAAGTTTGCCGATCTTTGAGCCAGGGACGATCAAACCTCTCTGCCCCTATGAAAATCGCGCTAATAACCGGCGAGTACTACACTAATACCTTTACTTACGTATATATATGTATATAGACATATATATATATATATATATATATATATATGTGTGTGTGTGTGTGTGTGTATAACTACGTTGCTCGAGGTGTGACCGAGCAATCGAGCGATCTTTCTTTCGCTTCTCTCCGACACACACTCGATGATTTACTCCGTCTTTCTTTATCTCTCTCTCTCTCTCGCTCCATCCTTCTTTCTTGCTCTTTCTTTATCAGCCTCTCTCTCTCTCTCTTTCTCTTTTTCTTCTCTCTCGCGGTGTGTAACGTACCTTTACCTTTATATATCGGCGCACATTCGCAGCCGGCGGCCTCGGTGGACTCTTGCGTTACAGTTTTGCCACGCCCCGCGCGATCCGCCAAGAGAGCCACGCCGGAGCCGGAGAGCTCATCTCGCGAAAGTGAAACGCAATAAAGGAGCCGCACTATACTGTACGTGTACCGAGGGATTTATATATATGTGTGTACGTGTATGCGTATATACGTTTGAACGTCGCAAGGGAGAGTCGTTTTGCTGCTGGAGCTGTTTCTCGTCTCTTTCTTCCTTGTCGGGTAAAAACGCGAGAGAGAAAGAGAGAGAGAGAGAGAGAGGGGGAGGGAGGGAGATACGATCGATCCTCGCGATTATTATGCTCACGTGATAGAAATTGTTTCTGTCCTTGTATTTTTGTTTTCTTTTTTATTTACTTTAAGGACAATCGAGCTACGCGAACGAGTCGATGAACTATTAAAATTTTGAAAATAAAGCAAATAAAGAATTTTGTCGTACAAATCTTTTTTGAACATGTACAAAATCTCGAACGAGATTTTTTTTTACTTTTATCGATTGAAAATATTCCGCGTCGGCTTGATCGACCTCGAGTCACTTCGTTGCCCTTTTTTTCGTCGTCGTTGTTTTTCTCTCGCCCTCCTTTTTGCCTGTGGACACAATCGCAAGCTGCACGTACCTAAAGCATGCAAACATACGTTACCTAATAATTATTATTTAATAAAATTAAATGAAAATGAGAGAGACGCGAATGGAACCGCGTGTCTTCGTAGACTTTTATATTTTTCACGTCCGTGTGTGTAAATACTACGGTATAATTTACGAAATGACAACCTAATAGTAATATATTAATTATGTATAATATGAATTTATATATATATAGATATATATATGTGTAAAGAGATGAAAAATGATATATCGCGTATCATTGTAAAATATAATGAACAAAAAAAAGAAACTGAAGATGAAAGATTCATAGCAGTAATGTACGCACCTAGACCGTAGACTTCGTATCGAGGCTCAATTTAGTTAGTTCATTGAAATTATAAATATTTGCACGAGTGATTTGGCCCAAAAAGCAGAATATTCCATATAACGAAAGAATTTAATTATGCTGTCAATTGATTCCACTTTTTTGTTTTTGTTTCGATCAATCGAATCACTAAATTTTGATCGTATGCTTTTTAGCGAATCCAAATGACTTTTGCAAATGAACAAATATGCGCTATTTTTCTACAATTGTACATAGACAAACCAGCCCTATCCGAGTCATAATAAAAATAAATAAAAAAAAATAAAACGACGAGTTCCGGGTGAATAAACGTTAATCGAGTGATATTTACAAATATCGCAATATTACACAACGTTGATTGGACCCGAGCTCGTTTCACGAATCATACACGTATATACACGAGTAGAGGCGAGCACACGAGCCTTGTTAAATGTTACTTCGTTTCGTGTTGTTTTTTTTTCTTTTTTTTCTTCATTTTTCAATCTTTATGGCCGATCGGTGTTCGTTCCTTCAATCGCTGCCATTGATTATAGACGAATCTGACGAGGCGTACAATGAATACCAACATTAGTCATGAAATTTTGTTGCAAGTGTATTACCGCTCACAAAGTATCGTCGCGTTGGGTAAAATGCCACGACATCGAAATGATTAACCCACCGAGCAAAAAAAAAAAAGAAACAAAGTCCTCGCCAATTTCCGTCACTTCCTTTGTTTTTACTTTATTTTTATTTCTTTTTATTACAAATTATCAACAAGAGAGCCATGAAAACTTGATGAATGAACGAATCTCTCTTCGTCTCGTTCCGATATTCGTTACGCTCGTTACGATTACGCGCGGCGATAAAAATTGCAAATTTTACGTACAACCGATGCAGCTAAATACACGCGTCTTGTTTTAATAATCGTCGACACCTGGCCGTATGTTTTTTTTATTCTTTCTTTTTTTTATACCTACTACCTACTATAACTATAGCGATAAAAGTGCCGAAAGAATGCGAATAAAACATAAACACACAGACACACACACACACAGACATTTTTGTTAAGCGTTTTGTAATACGATTGTGATTTCATTGAGGTTACCGATTTATACGTAATTAATTTTATATTTAAAGAGAACAAAAGCAGCTCCGTATCGCCGCAGCCAACAAAGTGTTCGATACCGCGAGAGTTTTCGTAAATATATATATATATATGTGTATATATATATATAGTCCCTAAGGTCAAAAGTTTTAAGCTTTGCCGGTTTTCAGGGAAAGCGAGGGAGGAAATACGATCTCGTTAATTTCGCGAATAATCAGATCGATTACCGAAGCCGGCAAGAGCCTCGCGATAGACGTAGCGATTCGATCGTGCTCTCGCAACGATCTTCAACCAAAATTCGTCTCGTTCCTCGATAACGTCCACGATTCATCGTCGTCGTATCGTCACGACTCGTAAATCGCTATCGTCCGTTCGTACGATTTCACGTAAATTTTAGGTAATTAGTCACATGTTTTGTAGGATATTTAGTGGTGACTGTATATATGTCGATATGTAACATTCGATAGTTATTACATGAAAAAAAATATTCGTTTTAAAGTATAAAAAAAACATCGACGTTTTCATTTTCCGCTGGAAAATTATCCCCAACCTTTCCTCGACTCGAAAAAAAATGTTTTTTCGTTCTCTTCCGGTCATGAATTCATCAGCGTCACGGCACATTTCTAGTTGGACGAAATATGATTAAAGATTCAAAAAAAAATAATGAAAAAAAAGTTAAAATTCATACATGTACGAGATAAGGAACGAGGCGGCTTTCTCTCGGACCGGCCACATGACAGGACGACATCGTAACGGTCTTTCGCTAAAATCATATCAACCTCGCGAGACTACGCTATTCTTGTTAATTTCACGACGTAGCTCGTCGGGCGGGTCACAGTTGGGAGGAAAAAGGAAAAAAAAGGAAAAAAAATTGTCATACGCGTGTGGCCGTGTCATATCTTCTAAAAATTAAAACACACTCGGTGAGTGTAAAATTAATGTGGGAAAGATAGCCAGAGTCCAGTGAGGAGAGGGGTCATAGGTGTGTGAGAACCGGAACACAAGTCGGACTCGCGGATCAGCGATATAAACAGGATGAGAGAGGACACAAAACTCGCGACGTGACCGAGTAGACAAATTGTGAGTAAAGATGAGAAGAGACGGATTTTTTGACGACAAAGTGACTGTCGTAAATATATATATATATATAAATGCACTGAGCGGTGGCATCCTTCTCGTCTTTACCCTGCTTTACTTGTCTCGCGAATCACTGGACCTCGCTCTTTATTTTTCAAGGATCTCCGAGAAGGGTAATGCCACGTCGCATCGTTCGATCTACTTACGTTCGTCAACGAGGCAATGATGAATCGCGCTCTCTCGACAGCAGTCAGGCACTAAATCAACATTTATCAAAGTCCACCACGTTTCAAAAATAATTATTCCTATCAGCTTTGTTTCCAAAAATCTGTGATCAAAATTGTCCAAAAAATCACGACAGACAGATTTTTCAATTTAGAAGTAAAAAAATTCGTCAAATCGGACAATCTTTCGCAGGGAACAACAATATTTTGCGATAAAACGAGCTGAAATATATTTTTTTATGTTTTTTTCAGATTTTTGCCTACGATATTTTTTTCAACGATTTCAAGTTGCGATTATTCTGCGACGTTTCAATTTTTTTTCTCGTATCTCCATTCGGATCTTTGTATTCGAGTCACGTCGCGGACACGCACGCGATTAGCTTATTCTGGTAGAGACAAAACCTTACAAAAAAAAAGAAAGAAAAAGAATTGCTCATCTCGGCCAAATGTGGCTGGAGGTTGATCATCATCGGTGCGAACGAACCAGTCGAGAGAAAGAGAAAGAGAGAGAGACAGCAGACAGACAGACAGACAGAGACAGAGACACACAGGGGAGAGGTAGAAAGAGAGATCGGATAGGACGGATCGCACGCGGTATAATATAATTCTCAGCTAAGTGTTCTTCTGTTGGCCTCCCGGAGGACGCGACTTTGACCCAGATACGCAAACTGTGCCGGCCAGCCCAGATGCAACGAGACGTTAAGGAAGAAAAAAAAATACCTGCAACAGCTGCAAAAGGTACGTGCCAGTATCGCCCCTCCTCCTCAACCTCCTCCTCCTGTTCGATTCTTCCCAAATTAATAAAATTAACTCAAACTTATCGAAAAAATTATCCACAGCGAAATAGTCTGAGCCGATTTGAACAATTTCGAATAATTCTAAATATTGCAAATTTAATAAAAGATTATTCATCTCTTTCATAATTTTGTAAATGATATTTAAAAAGTTTTCTCCGAAATAATAATTTTGTATGGCGATTAAATTTCTGTTTGTTTTTTTTTCTTAAGTATCAATGCTTCGAGAAAACGTTGGTTGCGCATCGACGTATGATTTCCACGTTTTTAAACGTCGTCTCGGCCGGTGTCTGTTTCTTATCTCCGTAAAATCTCACGAGACAATGCAAGAATTGGCATAATTGGCAGTCTTTGCACAATTATGAAATTCCAACGAGCGCACAGCGAGCAGGGTCGCAGGGTTCGCAGAAACGCATTCGCACGAGATAAAGGAGAACAAAAAAAAAAGAAACGAAACGAGGCAGAAAGGAAAATAAAAAGATCAGGGTTGCGAGAAGACTCCGCGGTGCCTCGAGTATCGACCTTGATGCCGAACGATATTATTAAAGTTTCAGGGATCGGGCTACCGTCGCGATAATTAGAGACACGAGAATAAAATTTGCAATAAAATTTCGCTCTGAAAAAAAAAATTGATCGAATATAATGATCACGATTAAATACTTAAAGATCTATAATCGGTGGTGAGTAAAATCGCAATTAGTAACGTCAATTAATTACAGGTTATTCATTAAAAAAGAAAAAAATTAAAGAAAAAAATGAAAAATAAGAAAACAAATGGGGAACTGTTGAGTTCGCGTTTAATGTCAATAATTGTACATTACAAAAATCTCATTAAAGTACAATCTGACACGAATTATCGTTAATTATGTACATGAGCATTGTAGATCGTCGTAAAAATAGAAATTATTATTTCCAAGGCACGCTTTCCATTATCCACTGTTGCTCGACGTTTCCGTTGCAGGTTGCGATTACAGGACCTTCCTCCGTGTCGGGTGATACGTGAAGGCACATGCGCGAGCTCACGTGGATCAAAGTTTTGGTCTGAATTAAAACAAAAATTAACCATTTCGCTCGCAATTTAAAAAAATTATCGAAAGAAAATGAAAAATTTCCAAGTAATGGAAAATCCGTTTTACTCACGGCATTGTCGTAACGCCATTTCTGACGATGGAGACCGCTACAAGCCATTATTTTGACTTTTGGTTTCTCGTGGCGAGTATCGCGTTCCGGCGCGTCGAGACACACGCTCTCGTCCGTCATTACGACACCGTTGTCGCCCATCACGAACATTTGACTGAGACTCGGTGATTTCACGCACGGCTCGTAAATCGCGTATCCCGATGGCTGTGCGTACATTCCCTTCGCCAAGGGTTTCATAAGACACTTCATCGTTGGTACGTGAACGATCTAAATTCAATAATGCGAAAGAAAAATTCCTTGTGAAAATCATTACGACAAAATTTGTCGACTCTTTTTTCGGTTCAACGGAAAGAAGTTTTTTTTTCAGCGTTATTTATTTCAATTAGTTATACTTTCTAGAATAATTTCAGGGTGAAAAAGAAAATTGGTTATTATAGTTGAAAAAGAAAGAGATCTTTATCGACACGTACCCTTCCAAAAAATCGATCGTTTTTTGGGAAGAAATGCTCGGGCCAAACATTGTCCAAGTACCACTCGAAGCTTTTGCATTCGAGTCTCTTGCGGAGTTCTAATCGAGAGCGAACTTGCTGTTTGTCGCGGACTCTTGCCGCTTCTGGAACAAAGAAATGAGACAATTTAAAAATTAATAATACGAAGATTAAGTATTTTGTTTTTTAAACTTGCCTGGATTAAATTTGAAATAAAATTCGGCCCAATCGTCCATCCAGACGAGAGCGACGCGAGCCAAATTTCCGTACAAAATTTCACCGACTCCACCGGGAAAGGTGTACGGTGATGATTTGCGAAAGAGATGACCGACGTGAGAACACGGGGCGATCTCGACGCTTCCGCCGCATTGCCAGACGCGAAACGAAAGCTCGAGATTCTCACCGCCCCATATCTGCATACGATCGTCGTAACTTCCGAGCTCGAAGAAATAATCTTTGTCCATCGAGAAGAGACCACCTGCCATCGCAGGTGTTTTGAAAGGATCCACGATATTCTCGCGCCGTTCTCGCAACAATGGCCCGTTGAGGGTCAACCAACGAAAGTGGAGATCCCAGTTAAAAGCGCCCCAGTGAAGCTCGAACGATCTTTAAATTTATAAAACTAAATTTATATAAAAGTAAAGCACATACATAAAACTTACAATTATTGAAATATTTTGAATAAACGATTTTTTTCCTGTGAATAAAATTTACTGGACGGATTTATAGAGATATGAAAATATTTCAAAATTCGTCCCAAGTCAAACTATTCGAATCAAAATTATAATCAAATGAAAGATGGCGATTAGAATAAAAGATTATTTGTGAGTGTGAGATAATTATTGACAATAGTTCTAAGAAATACGAGAAAGATACGAATTAAAATAACTATTAATTTTTAAAAATAATTATTTAGCATTATTTTAGCTTAAACTCGTTTCCAATAGATTTTAATCGAAACAAGGCTTGATTGCGAATCAAAATTTTTCAGAAAATTACCTGGTGTATCCGAACGTATCGTCATTAATAATATCGATCACAGGCGAGACGACCCTCGTTCTATTCTTTGATATAGCTTCCAAAAGTGGTTCCAACCAGCCTAAAATCGATGACAAAAAATCATGAAAAATAAAAATTAATTTCAGGAAATTCTTCGAGTGCAGAGCAGAGCACGAGGATTGCGGAGAGCTTACCTACCAACCGTGCATTCGCAGTGAGCATCGAGAAACGTGAGAACTTGGCCTATCGCCTTGTTGGCACCCAACAAACGTGCATTTACCAAACCAATTCTCTTCTCCGAGCGCAAGACACGTGTTGGTACTTCTAATTTTTTCACGTAATCGTCAAGTGGACTTCTCAAGAATTCTACAAGAAGAAAGAATTTTTTCACTAAATGTCGACACAGCTAAAAACTTAATTTCTTTGAAATTCGTCAAATCGACGAACAATCGTTTCTATCTTTACCTCTATCGCTACTATCGTCGACGAGAATTATTTCTTTCAGTAGGTGACGAGGTGATCGATTGATAACGCTGTGAACAGTTCGGAGAAGAGTACTCCAGGCCTCGTTGTGAAAAACGATGATAATAGAGGTTTTTGGCAAACCTGATAATCTCGAGTACCTCGCGATACATCTGCCGATTCGATCGATGATTAGTTTTGTTATTAACGACCCTTAAATTATCTACGACTCACTTTTTCTTTCTAACGTCCGGTAGTGTTCGATTCAGAGGTATACGATCGCTCGCCATAAGATTGAATCGATTTATCTGAAATAATTGTTGCATCACCGGAAAATCCTTGGAAGAAATTATAACCGGTTCGCCGTTTCTTCCCTCGCGAGGTCGCGGATCAAACATGTTTTTATTTACAATATCTAGAGGGGAAAAAAACGTTCAATCTTCATTGGCGTCGGTTTTGATGGAAAAAAGAAGAATTTTTTAATATGCAAACCTTTCGTAACGTTCGGTGTTTTGAGAGGATCGATGGAGTCACCTATGTAGTGACCAACGACGACGTGGATTCCTCGACGATCGATGTAATCCTTCTGATCTTTCAATAATCTAAACAAAAATGTCGTTTTTTAACTTTTCTTTCTAGACATTTTTATTTTTTGTCTTGTTTTCGTTTTAATAATTAATCCTAGTTTGAATTACAATTAATTCTTCTATCGAGATAGAAATACTAAATTGAATCAAAAGTGAATTTTTAAAAAATTGATGTTTTTACAAATTTTAAAAATCAATATCGATTTAAATCGCGTACGTACCTCAGCGAGACAAAATCTTCGTCATAATCGTTCTTCTGCTTGTTTCTCGACCAGATAAACACCATACACACGATCGTAAGGACAAAAACGTATATCGGCCATGCGCGATAAATCTTTGCGAATCTTGGCCACATTTTCGATAAATTCGAATTTCGACGATTTATTCGAAATAATTTACAACCGGAATCATGCTAGACGCAATAACGATATTGTATTTCGCAAGCATCCTCTTTCGTAGTAAGCGGCGCGCGCACTGACCGAAATTACGGTAGACCTTGCAGATTTGAATTAAAAAAAAAACTGTCGCGTTATCATTCGCGCCGCTGGTCGCGGTCATCGGCTCGGGTCATCGTCGATCGGCCGATGACTTTATTACAGTCGCGCGACTCGCATAGATTACGTTTCTCGAAACGCAACAGGGAATTTCTCAAATCCAACAATATTTTTCATCATAAATGACGAAAAGTTCCTTTTTAAAAATTTTTCTGATAAATTTTCAAAATGGCGAATCTTTGGCTCTATCGCTCTATAATTTTGAACTTTTTATTAAAACAATAAATCATCGCGGACACTATTTTCCAAATGAAAACAAAAAACGTGAAAAAAATATAGAACAAGTTTTGTTTTTTTTTAAATTTAAACTCGAAAATAATTTGACCCTCTACGTATAATGAACCGCGGTTTTAAACGCGGCTCGACCATCGCATCAGCACCGTCAGTCTCTCACGGTAAATTCCCGCTCGCATCCGTTCCACGTTTCACAATAATTTTCCGACCCGTTTTGCCTCATAATTCTTCGACACTTGAGGCAAAAGAATTTTTTTTTCCTCGTTTGCTAGTTACTGCGACGAGATAAAACTATTTTCTACGTATGCGAGAGCGTAATATCGAAATGTTATTGGGGGAGAATTTTTTTTTTAAGGGGGACTCGACACGGGCACGATCTAGCTGCGTTCGATGCACGAACTGGAATGGCTGCTCACTGTACATTTGTGCCGATCAAATGACGTCATGCTTCTGTCTCGAAGGATGGAGGCGGTAGAACAGTTGGAAGGAGAAGGCAACGTTTGCCGTAGACTCCCAAGAAGGCAACGCACGACGTACTATACCTGATGATCCTAGCTACCTTGCCAACTGTTTCACCGACCCTTTTTTTACTATATATATGACTTCTCGACTCAAAGTTTATCAAACATAAATTTTCAAAATATTTTATTGAAAAATTTTGTATACAAAAATTTTGATCGATATGAGTCAAATTTTTCATGATTTATTTTAAAAAATTTTAAGGACTTAATAATTATTGAAGTTTTTGTTGCATGTGATAGATTGACGGTGATTCTCAAGTTCGATTTGGTATGAACGATTTTTTTATCGTTACTTTGATAATTGCGTTTATATGAAAACATTGTTAAAAATGTTTTTTTTTGTGGAAAATTAATATTTTGTTGTTGATGGTGATTGCTAATTAATAGTTTAATTTTGTATTATAGATTTATAGAATTATTACTATTTTTTTTTATTTTGAGAATATTGGTAACGCAAATTATTAACGTTGTTGGATATGATTTTTGCATTAATAAAATTACTATTGACTTGAAAAATTCGAAAATTTGAGTAGTGTTATTATTTCCTTATAGCTCGAGATATTACATCCAAAATGAGGTCAGCATGGAGTAAAGCCAGGAAATAAAACTTTATACATCCTGGTAAGACTAACAATTATTATTAGAAACTAATTATAAAACGTAATTAATCTGAACTAATTAGTTTGAATTTTATTGAACAACGACGATACAAGACAGATAAAAAATTAAACGATCAAAGTATAAAGATAATTATAATTATTTATGATAAAATGATTTTTCTAAATTAAATTACCTTTATTGTTATTTATCGATCATTTATATTTTGAAAATAATTTTTTTCGTGTGACTTTATCATTTGAGTAGACTAAAATACGTGCTGCCATCTATAGCAGCACGAAAGAATCTCTCGATTGCAACGAAAATCCGAGGTAAAAGTAGGATGTCAGCACCAGTTTGTTTCTCTATCTCGCCACGTTGGAAGTGCTGACGGCTTGCCTGGAGTGTTGTGTGTGACGTTATACAGATAGTTCGACAAGTTTTTATTGTCACAAGTGAGCATTAAATAATTACGAGTGAGTAAAATATCGATTAATTGGATGTCAACGTTCAAAATAAAAAATAAATGAAAACTCGTCTCGCGCTATTGTCGTAAATAAACAGCGAGTCGTCTGTCATCGAGTCTGGGTCGTCTCATTAGGGTCAGACTGAGGTAGAACGAGAGAAAGAAAAAAATATAATATTTACTCCCTTTACCACGTCACCTATTACTCGTCAATATGAATAATTATATAATGGGCAAATAGCGTATATTTTATAGGCCAGTAGAAAAAAAAACGTCACTTCGTAATTAGATCCGTGGAAATTTGTTTTTGCTCCGAAGCAAAGAATTCGTGAAATTGCATTAAAGGCACAGACGAAATTTGTGTCTATTTTTAACAGCAACACTAATTGTTTATAGTCGACAATGAAAGTGAAGGAGTTGCTGAAGACGGTGAATGTGGCGTGGTCGCCACCGGCTCAACATCCTATCTTACTAGCAGCTGGGACTGCCGCGCAACAGCTAGATGCTAGTTTCAATACAACTGCGAGCTTGGATCTATATTCCCTGAGCCTTCAACAGCCTGGCTATGATATGGAATTAAAAGCCAGCGTACCAAGCGATCACAGGTACGAAGTAAACGTTTAAATTCATTTTTCATATATTTATCAACAATTTTTTGTTTCTATAAGGTCATATTTTAAATGACAACATTCTCCGTTATGAAATAGAGAGTTTTCTTGATAAATTTTCCTGTCGAAACGTAATTTTTATCGATCAATTTATATTCAAGATTCCACAAAGTAATATGGGGACCTCACGGTACGAGCGCAGCCGGCATAATAGTGGGCGGCTGCGACTATGGAACGATAAAGATTTATTCTGCCGCAAAAATGCTAGCGAATGAGACGGATTGTGTAATAAGCAGTCCAGACAGACACACCGGTCCGGTAAGGGCATTGGATTTCAATCCATTCCAATCGAATTTACTCGCTTCCGGGGCTACCGAAAGCGAGATATACATTTGGGATATCGTCAATACGAATACACCGATGACACCGGGAACTAGAAGTCAACCTCCGGAAGACGTGCAATATATTCAGTGGAACAAGCAAGGTAAATTCTGCTAACGCCCTTTGTCAAATATAATCCGAGGCAAAGAACTAAAAAAATCATAAACTTCTTTTCTCTCTTCGCAGTCCAACATATTCTAGCGTCAACATTTTCTCAACGTTGCGTAATTTGGGATTTGCGTAAAAACGAGCCTATCATTAAACTCACGGATGCCAATTCCAAGGTAAATATGCTGCTTCGACGTTAGTTTTTTCGTATTCAATTTTTCGGGCAACGTTCGTTCAATATCGACGTTTGTTTCGTCCTTTTAGATCAGATGGAAAGTCGTTCAATGGCATCCGGATGTAGCGACCCAATTGTGCCTCGCGTCCGAAGATGATCAGACACCAGTTATCGAACTGTGGGACTTGAGATTCGCAACGTCGGCTCTTAAAACACTGCAGAGTCATCAACGCGGAGTTCTCTCGATTGCTTGGAATTCTCACGATCCTGATTTACTACTGAGTTGCGCCAAGGATAATAGAATTCTCTGTTGGAATCCAAACTCTGACGCACCTGTGAGTTTCTACAACGTTAATGAGTCATAACGATCCGTACAATTTTACATAAATGTAAATTGTTATTTAACGATTTTTAACGTGATTGCAGAATGGCGAAGTTGTATGCGAATTAGCTCAAACGAATCAATGGAATTTCGATGTATCCTGGTGTCCTAGACATCCAGGATTAGTCGTTGGTAGTAGTTTCGATGGTCATGCAGTCGTGTATTCGTTGCTCGGTGGTCAACAGCAGGGAACTGTCGAGACGTCGAATAAAATAGTCGATTCTTTCCCGGGAATGGATCCTTTCACTCAACCACCTCCAGTTGCGCAAACGGAAGCCGCGGTTGCTCTGACAAAAGCTCCAAAGTGGCTAAAAAAACCATTCGGCGCATCGTTCGGCGTAAGTAACGATGGACAAGTTCGTCACTAAGGGCGATCGAGTCCTAAACTATTTCCCTATAGTCAAAAGTATTCATTGTGCCTAGTTTGGAGGAAAACTGACGGTATTCGAGAACGAGACCGCCGATACAAATTCCAACACATCATGCCCAGGTCGCAAAGTCATCGTTTCGCAAGTAATCACGAATCCCGAATTGATCAAACGATCAAACGATCTCGAAGCTGCTCTGAAGAGCGAACAGTACGGCGATTATTGCCAAGGCAAAGTCGACGTTGCGGAGAACGAGCACAAGAAGAAAGTTTGGAACTGCGTTGGCGCGTATTTCAGCGATAATGTCACGAAGGAATTAGTGAGATTATTGGGATATGATTTGGAGGGTATAAATCAAAAGCTGAGTCAATACGTGCCACAGGAAGATATCGACGCTCTAAGCGATGGTATAGCGAAAATGGATAACGTGAGTCGCGCGATCGATTAAATTATCTCGGTGAAAAAATTTGTATATCTTGAATTGTAACGATTATATTATATTCATAGATGCAAAATGGAAATACCCTCGATGGCAGTGCTACTTTCGATGCAATTGCCGAACAAGAACAAGACAAGAAGAGATTCGCTACTTCAAAGCGTTTGCAGAGTAATTTTAAGATTAACACCTCGAACGGTAAGTTGTAAAGAGAATTTTTGTTGTCTTGGAATTGTACCGTATCGACTGATACTCGAGTATTTTTCAGACGACGATGGGCTTGTGACACAAGCTATTCTAGTTGGCAATATCGAGGCTGCTGTAGCGTTGTGCTTCTCGAACAAGAGGTACGCCGAAGCGATTATTCTATCGATGGCTGGTGGTGCGGATTTACTAGCCAGAACGCAGTACAAATACTTCGCTGAGCACACCGGCGCACTGAATTCGTTGATTAATTCTCTAGTCAGTGAGAATTGGGGCGAGATTGTCAACAATTGCGATATCAACTGTTGGAAAGAAACACTTGTCGGAATATTCACACATTCTCAGCCGGAGGAACGTGCCGTCCTATGCGGTAAGAATTACAATATCTTGGCTCGATAAGTTAAAAATAAAATTCCAATTGTGTATTTTTTTCTATATGCAGACATGCTGGGTGATCGGTTGACAACTTCCGACGACTCAAATCTGAAGCAACAAGCTCAAATCTGTTACATCTGTTCGGGTAATTTGAACAAGATGATCGAAGTCTCGGAATCGGGAATTCAAGAGACTGTGGAATTGGTGATGATAATGCAAAAGGCTCTCGAACTTCAAGGCACGAAGGATATACCAATAGACGGTCGTATAGCTGCAGTATTATCGGATTATGCGGAAATTTTATCTGCCGAAGGAAATTTGGAAGCTGCTTTGAATTATCTCGGCAACAGTCAAGAAGCTAGAATCACGATGTTGCGCGATCGTCTGTGCAGAGCTCTGGGTTACATACAGCCGAGCAATCAACACGTTGCTCCCAGAGCACCGGTAATTCAAAATTATTACGATAAGACACCAGCACCGCGAAAATCTTACGACAATTCGCAATTCGGACAAACACCAGTATCTACGCAAAATTGGAACACAGCGCCGACAAAGAACGCTTATAATAGCGGCATGATTAATCAAATGAATTCCCAAGCTATGCCGAACATCGGAATGCCACCGATTCAGCAACAACCGACCGTACAAGACCCGTATTCGCCGTTGAATTCTTACAATCAAGTCCCAGCTCCGGTTCAACCACCACCGCCATTGCCAGGCACTGGAACGAGTCTCGGTGGTTCGAGACCGTCTAGTGTCGGACCTCAGTCACGTTCCAAGTACATTCTGGATCCATCAGTAAAATCGACACCATCTTATGGTGGTTATCAGAATCAATCCTCGATGTACAACCCTGTCGCGCCTGTCCCTGGCTATCCCTCTCAAAACTCTTATCAAACGTCTCAAATGCCCATGAGCGGTTATTCAAATCAGCCGCAAAATTCTATGTACAATCCTCTCGAATCCGAGCCTTTCAAGCATAACACCGCGAATATAATGACTCCAGCTGCTCAGCCGCCTCAATTACTACCGGCTCAGTCGCAGATGTACGATCCGATGAGATCGCAACCATCTCAGCCAGCACAGAATTATAACAATGAAAATTTGTATCAACCTACCCCGCAGCCATCCGGATGGAACGATCCTCCGATCGGCAAGACTAGCAAAGCTCAGGTAAGAGAATGTTTATTTGGATTATCGGGGGACTATCGCGATTATTAGCTAAATTGTGGGAAAATTCGAAATACGTTCGCGATGACTCTTTTAGTTCTTGGAAAGTTGCACTCATATATGTATATGCGAAATATGTAGCCAGTACTGGCAATGTACAACAAAAATGAAATGTCGGCGGAACACGCCGGGACGAGGATGTGGAAAGCAAAGCATTTGAAGATTGATAATGCTAAGGTAGAAATCATTTCGATATTTCGAATGGAATTTCTGATAGTTTTTTTTTCTTCTTCTTTTTTCTAGGAGTTACGGTAATTTATCCTGACATTAATATTTCTTTTTCCTTCAAGTGAACAATTTGATAATTTGAACTTGCAATGTGCCAAATGGACTCGCGCACACTGTCATAAAGGATTTTAATTGCTTCCCTGTTTGATATTAATAAAACTAATATATATATATTTCATTCGTTTGAGAACGATTAGTATGAAATATTCAAAAGATCTTATTTTACAGGCAAAAATGGATTTCCAAGCACAGAATCCTATCGTACATCCCTTGCACGGTACTGCCCCGCAACAAGAATATAACGTGAGCGTGGTTTATGAGAATTTAAAGAATTTTTCTGTAAATACAAATTTCAATTATTTAAAATTGATCGATGCGTTGAATTTTGTTACAGGCTGCTCCGCAGGATCAATACTATCGAGATCCTCAAATTCCCTACAATCCACAGCAGTACAATCAAAACGTGCCAGTTGCAGGAATGCAATTTAACAAACCCTACGATCCGCAGCAACATCAGCAGATGCAACAACAACAACAACAACAACAGCAACAACCCATTGAACAAGCGAGAGTAGCCGAGCCCGAAAGACCCAAAGCGCCTATTCCCGAGGAGCACGTACATTTAAAAACTGTCCTCGATGAGCTCAAACACCAGTGCTACGAGACTGCCAAGAATCCGGTAAGAACTCGCTCGATTCACTCGTTCGCTAATTAAAACGGACAATTCAATGATTTTTTGTATCCGCAGCAAACCAAGAGGAAAATTGAGGATGTATCGAGAAAACTTGAAGTATTATACGACTGTCTCAGAGAAAATTCGGTAAGTTTGTGTAATCGACGATTGTAATCCTCGTATAGTTTGGAAAAGATTATTAATGAAAAAATTTGTCCTTGCTTTCCTTTCAGCTTACGCAAAATACTCTCCAGGGTCTTCATCAGATAGCCCAAATGATTCAGAGCGGTGATTACACGAACGGTCTCGGTGTACACACGCAATTGGTATCTGGACCCGATTTCAGCCGAATAGCGTCATTCATGCCTGGTATAAAGGTATTACTTCAGAGTGCGCTTCAATTGGGTGTCTACATAACGTAAATCAGGACGTAAAACGGAATATTTCCGTGAGTGACTTTGAGAACGCAAGAATTAACGAAGAATCGAGAGAAAGAAAAAAAAGAGGAAGAAGAAGAAGAAGACAAGATGCGCCAGATGGCGATCGAGCTTTTACACCGACGTTATCCGTACATCGGTGCAAGATCGCTTAGATATCAATAATTCATATTTTCACGAAAGTTTTTTTCTTTCAAAGATATTCCACACTTTATCGTCTCGAGCCTGAATCGGGTATTGGGGAGAATACAGAGAGAAGTAATTCGATTCTCATTAACACGCATGATCGACGTAGTAAGAGGGGTAAAAAGAGTAATTGAACCGAATCGAATAATTGATCGATTAGTTTTGAGCCAATCGAGAAGAAGAAGAAAAAAAAACGTATGCCTCTAATTATCCGTAATATCCGGAATCAATAAAACTATTCTCTTCCGAGTAATTGCTTTTTCGAGAGGACACTTGATTCCTGGCGAGACGAGGGAATTAAGGGTGTATGTAGTTATGTAAAGCCAAAGTAATTTTATTAACTATATGAATAAATTGTCTATAAACATCGACGATGTTTATGCGTGTATGCGTGTTGTTTTTTTTTCACTGAGGATAAAACTCTACGGGGAGGGGAGGGTGAAATTTGGTTTTCCCTCAGATTCGGCATTACGGTAAGGCGATTAATCGACGCTGCTTACGAAAACTAGCATGTTTCAGATTTCTTACGTAGAGAAGCACGTTTGATATCAGCGCGAAAACTAGCATGTTTCGACTTTTGACACGAAAACTAGCACGTTTCGATATTTGCCGCGAAAACTAGCATGTTTCGGCTTTTGCCACGAAAACTAGCATGTTTCGGGCATGCCAGTTATCGCGGCAGAAGCCGAATCATGCTAGTTTTCGCGGTGAGAGCCGAAACATGCTAGTTTTCGCGTCGAATATCGAAACGCGTTGGTTTTCGCGGTGAAATTAGAAACGTGTTAGTTTTCGTAAGAAATTTGAATCGTGTAATGATAGACCAACGATTATTAACATCATTTAATTATCTCTACGTAATCCCCGCGATAATCTCGCTCGCGAGAGCATTATAATGAAACTCGATTGTGTTATTTATTGTGTAAAACGTTTTATACGAAATATTTGAATTACATTTATATACATACGTATAATTACAAATATATCGTTGATACTGCTCTTATTTTGTACGCAGTAAGATATTTTATGAGCTATCGAAAGATTTTAAACAATAAAAATGAAGAATGCCTGAAAGTTGCGTCGTTATAATCGCGGGATAAAGAAAAAAATATATATAAATATATTTGTACTTATTTACTCATGAGACTGTGCAAAAGTGCGGCTTTCTCGGTTACGATAAATCTCTGTACAAGCTCGTCGATCGGATCAACGCCGTCGCGAGCCGCCTGACGTCTCATTATCTGCTTAACTTCCTCACGAACACCTTTATCGGCTCCGCGAGTTGTGATTCGAGTCCCTTGGAAATTGGAATGAAAAAAGAAAGAAAAAAAATGATCTAACCGATTTAATTACGTATCTACCGTTTATCTATGTTGACCCATTGATTACGTACTTGGTAACGGTTCGGTGCTCAGAGCTATCTCGAGCGAGACACCACCTCCGTGTTCGGTCCACAAGTATGTAAGTTCCTCGAGAATGTCGATAGTGATGATATAAGTTTGAAACAGCGGATATCTGAAAGCCTCGGTACTGACGATTCTCTCGGTAATTGTACTCAAAAGTTCGGAATTTTGCGGCCAATCGATTTGCACGAGAACGAGAGCGTTACCCACGGCCCAATCTCCTACGTCACCGGCTAATGTGAATTTTGTCTAAAATTCGGTACGAACGTTAGCGGAATTACTGAAATCCTTTGACCTGGATTATAAGTACACCTCACCTTTATAACTTCCAGAAGCAAACGACAGCAATATTGCAAAATGGAAAATCTCGAGAGACGCAAATAATGCAAATGTCTGACTCCCGATACGGTAAGATCGTTGGATACTTTGCCCCGATTTGGTGGTAAATTGTTCGCTACCATGACTATGTAATCCAACATACTCTGCGAGGAAAAAATTGTTTTGTGATAGAAAAAATGTTACAATTGCCGCGCTTCTTTTGTTACAAAATTTTATTTACCTTGTAATCTTTCACGGCGTAAAACGTACTGGCTATACGAAGTTGCGTGACCAAAAGGCCACCTTCGTGGCCAAAACGATTTAACGCGTCGACATGCAGACCCTTGTATACCGCGACGTCTGTACGAAAAGGTTTCATCCAATTGTCCAAACGCATCTGTTGAATAATTTTTGCAAATTCCCGTTGCAAATAATCGGTACCGTGTAACAAGTCCCACAGAGAGACCGCTAACGATAAACCACTGGCACTGAATTCCCCGTCGCTAGTCAATATTACTCCAATGGGTTCTTCGCGTTTGCGTTTTTTCAATTTTGGCTCTATGTAAGAATAAATGAATGGTGAAAGGGAGTTAAATTTTTCTTCATTTTCGTAAGTTTCTAAGGGAGTTTCGGACTTTTACTGTATGCAAGAACGATATTCCTACCAGTGGATAATGGTGGACCTCCAAAAGCCTCTACGAGACAATATCCAACATCGCTATTATTTACAAGAGCGTTATGATCGTTTAATACCCTCAGGAGAACTATCGTGGTGCACACGAGTAATTGCCTCGCGACGACTTCTTCGCTCAAGGACGATGAATGCGTCGTGGCGTATTGATGAAGTCGTTCGCCGTAAGTTTCCTGATTCCAAGCTGTTGCGAACAAACTACTCGATTCCCATCCCAATTTCTTTCCTATCGATTCTATAACTTCGAACAGTCTTTCCCAAGGTTGTGGAATTTGCGAATCCGGCGGTTGCTGTATGCACGCCAGATAAAATTCGATCGCTTTGGACAGCAATCTTAGAGCGAGCCGAGAATTCAATTCTACAGGAGCCGAGCCGAGCAGAGGTAACGCGTCGCAGGCTAATAATCTTCTAAAATCGTTGACTGTCTGACCTGGGTGACTATGTTTCTCGGCGGTCAAAAGTGTCTCTACGAGACGCGGCTGAAAATTGAGTATCCAACATTCTTGATGTTACGAGATTTTTACAGAACTAGAATCGACATTTAGAGGCAAGTGGGAATTTCATAATTCTGCGAGTTATCTCTCGTTTAAAGTTAAATATACTAAAGGGATCTTACTCCATGAGTCGCGACTGTCTGAGGAAAACGCCTCAGCAATAGGAGCAACAATTTACAATGTTCCATAGTATCTTCGCTATGGTCCGCGGTCATTATCAACAGTCTGTGCTGTAAATCCTGAGGTATGTGTTGAAACATTTGACACAACATATCGGAATCAGGATCCGTCTGTTCGGATCTAAGACACGCGGTTACCGCTTCTATTTCGGCCCAAATCTCACGATCTTCTGGGAAATTCTGAAATCTATCTCGTTTCTTAGAAAATGGATATTCATCCCGATTCCTGATGATTTTAATATAAAGAATCGAATCCTACATTTCGCCGAAGCATTTGGCGGCTTCCTTCACGTTCTTGGAGAGTTTTTCTATCCGATAAGCCTCGAACTGTGTGAAAATACAAAAAAAAAATCACGAAGTTTCTATGTTTTTGGGAAATTATTGTAAAGGTCAGATAGTTTGAAAGAAAAATTTGTCCGCCTATCGAATATCTAACCTGAACTTTGGCGCTGTGTGGAAATAAAGATCTGGCTGTTATTAGCCATGATTTTGCTGCGTAAATGTCCGTCGAAAGGGCTTCCTTGGCTCTTAATAATAAATAATCCTCTTTGGACAATTGATTGTCCGACAATGTTGTCGCGTTGTCCAACATTTTTTTACGCTTTCGCGTTAAATCTTACTCGCGACATTGGAGGTTAGGGTTTGTGTTTATATTCGTATTCATGCATCGGGAGCGGGAGCAAAGCGTCATGAAAGTGTAGTGACGGGGGAAAAGATAGGCTGCGATTGTATCATTCGCGATATGGACCGCCGAAAGTATAGGAATCATGGTCTTTTAGACCGGTAACGGTACATTCATGGCATATACAGACAAAACTTACCCCGTGAGGTAATAATTCTACGAGTGCATGAACGTAACTGGAGAGTCTCATGGTAGAGAGCGACAAACTGAGCTCCTCTCTTATTGTTATAGTCGCCGATCGGTACGGGTGCCAAATGGGCGCCATGTTGGAAACTTAGCAGTCTCACGTGTGATGCTCACGTGTTTTAGACAGTAATTTTTTTGTTTTTTTTGTCACTTTCATAATTGTTTTAATTAATGCTCTTTCCTAATTGATCAGTGGCTTGAATTGAAAAGCGAACGAAAGCTTAGCAATATGATTATAACGAAAACAAAAATGCACGTTTAATGGAAGAATTGATTTTTAAATGTTACGGGAAATTTGTAGTTCCGGTATAGGGCGCTGATTACAATTTCTATCGCACTTTGACGCACGATACTTCACGTGGTTACAGACTTGGAAAATTTGATGGTCTCGATATATATTTTATGTGAAAGTATACGGTTTATCGTCTTAACTAACAATAGAGATAATTTTGCAAATCCTTTGAGCGATATGGCACCGTCGTACAGGATCTACGTATCCAGGATATCTATACTCGTATGTACGTACGATACCTATACAGCGTCACAACCTTTTCCAAGTCCCGGAGTGGTTACATTTATAAAGATATAACCGAGGGCACTCTACGAGCGAAATCCGCTTACTCTTTTTACGCGAAAGACCATTGGCGTCTTTTCGTCCGAGCTCTCGCCACGGCGAAAGCTCCTAAGTGGTTATGGCGCTTTGGCTTTGTATCCAAGCTGCTTTCTCCCTTCTCTTTTTTTCTTTCTTTCGCCCTCGCATCCGTCCCATACCGGTCGACCACACCGGAACTAAATCTCTACCATTCGCTTGTTTCCGTCCCTCATTTTCATTCACGATGAATAATAAAATACAAGCGACAAGGGACACGCTTATAAACAGCGTTGAATAACAATCGTTATAAAGCAAAATTATAATTTAAACAGTTCTGCAAGACAATTTTGTTCACAAGTGACAATAGTTTTAATTATTGTCACCGTATTTACAGTGGTACTAGAATGCGATATCGTATTTGACAAAACATTGCCTTGTGATTATTTCCAAGAATATGTCAATGTCTATTATATTTTTAGAAGTCCTCGGAAACCATAAATCTCTTTACTTACCACTCGTTCGCTGTGTCCAAGAGGTTAAATCCGTCCTTGATAGAATAGATTAGTGCTGTACCTAGTTCACCAACAAATCGACAGAGATCAGTGCACGATCAGTGCGCGGTTCTGCGGCGATCGTCAAAGTTAAGCAGCATCTCATGCTGCCAATACTCGATGCGGTGGCGCTTCCATGCGTCGGAAGCGTCGAAACTGTACCTGTCACGGGTCTTCTGCAGTTCTCCCGTGCCCCAGTCGAGTGCGGTACTGCGTAAAAATTCTCTTGCAGTCGCAGCCGGAAAGTGAAGTTAAGTGAGTGAAGTGCGTGCAGGAAATAGTTAACAAAATGTGAAAAATCAAGCAATGTGTCGTGAATACCCGAAATAGCCACAAACATTTAAAACAATCGAATAAAACAGAAAATTCTCAAACAAATAAAATACAAGACCGACAATATCCAAAAACCATCCTAATTAACCAAACGTTACTCTTCGCCTCGCGTTACAAACTTCACCGCATAATCGTCGTTTATATAACCCCTCCGTGTATTTCACAAACTCTTTCTCTGACGATGAGTCAGATTTATAGATTCAGCAAGCGACGTATCGTCTCGACATTCACTACGGCGGAAGCAATAACGTTTGGGAATCACTAGCAACAGCCAGAAACAGAGGAACGCCTCTGGGACGAATATCTCCTATCTCTCCTATCTCTCCTCAGTTTCATCGGCTACAATGGCATTAAAATTACCGTGGAAATTGAATTTCCAGTTGGAAACGTATCGGGGAAGGGCAGCTGTGAGTGTATGTGTACGTTTCTCATGCCGCATACCCCAGCGTGCTGCTGGCACAGCCGGGAACGTATAAAACAAGAAACATACGACCGGAACGTAGGAAGCTTCTCGCTTCTCCGTCTCCTATGTACCTGCACCAGTAGTATATTGTTGAGCGCGTTTGGGAAAAGCTCACCGAGCCAGGCACATAGTATAATAGCAAATGGGAGACTCGCATAGGTGAGTATATCTTGCTCTATCTTTCTCGCATCTCCGGGGAAACGAGCATTGATATACATAGCTATATATCTGTACGTCTTTATGTATGTGTGAGCCACGATGTAGCTTAGGTTGGTTAGTTAGCGTGCAAGTACACGTATCAAAGGCACTCAGAATCCGCGAGCTTAACAAAGCCAGCTTCGGCTTTACCAACCGTGTCACGTATTACGTGTATACCTTACCTGTGGCGCGGTAGAGAGAAAGGGAAATAGAGAAGCTGTGCTCTGGCTCCAGCGATTCTGCGTACCTCTAAAGCATGTAGCATCGTTCCACGTTTCCAAAAGCCACCCCTTCGTGGCCGCTAGGCAACCTTCGTGGGGGGCTAACTTCCACCTTAATGCTCGAGAAGCGATCTGTATAGCGATCAGCTTCGTGAGCTTCGATTAAGAGCGTTCCTCTAATTCCGCCCGAGTCAATAGGACGATAAGAATATTTTATTAATTTTTCTTCACGATTATAGAAGAATTGCAGCGTTTTTCTTTTGTTTCTTACGTCGAGGATCAGGTTTGAGAGTTTACGGCTGGAAGGAAAATTGTAACTAAAGTTTTTGATACGAATGGATAAGAGAGAGAGAGAGAGGGATACGATACGATCGTACTTGGACACGAGCGTTAGGATGAAATAATATACGATACGAGTCGGTAGAGATACGAGGGGGATGTACGCTAGTGCACGAGGGTTATCGCAAAATTTAAGCCAAATGTGCAACTAAGTAGGTATACTTAGGGCTACGTTTCGCGCAAGGGGATCAAGATCGAATTTGAATGAAAGATTTTGGGCACCCGTTGAATTTTCGACCGTTCGAATCGCTCGTGTCCATTGTCGAGCGGAACGAGAGCTCTCTAGCTCTTGCTCGTACGCTTTTTTTGTTTTGTTTTCTTTCTCTTCTCTCGAGTCGGCCACCTGACGCGTCTCGTCAATTTCGTTTTCACTCTCCGACACGCTACACCATCGTAGTAGCATATGTAGGGTTGCATTTGCCTTTCTGCATTTTTTGATGTCGTCTGGAATAACAAAACAAAAAACACTCACCGTTATCGTTATCGGATCTTGAACAAGGAAAAGAACAGCACCGAGCTATTGAATTGTATATTATACAATTTGTTAATTCAATAGGTCCACTTTTAAAAAAGTAACCGTGATGTTATTGCTCGTATAAGTTCGAGGAACGAATCGTCACGTTCCGTGCAATGACTCGAACGAGAATAGGGTACCATCTGTGATTTATACGAATTTAACAAATTTCTATTGACGATACGAGAATGAGGCAGCAAGTTTTCTTCCAACCCAGGGCTCTAATTCGCCCCAAGGCTGCTTAATTAACCGATAACTCGAACGCAGTCTCGTGCGATAATATTTACTAAAAATCCATGCGGTAAAATCATTTTTACGTAGCTGTGACAAATCTCAGACTTTCTTCAAGAAATTTGTTAATTCTCCATTTTGAAAAATTGTAAATAAACCGAACAAAATTAACGGAAATTTTATTCGTTCGCGTTGAATCTAAGTTTCTAATAATACAAAAAAAATGGTAATAAAAATATCATTTTTCTTTCATCGAGTTACAGCCCGGGTTGCACGAATGTTTCGTCGCGTTAACGGGTTTTTAGGTAGAAAGAGATGAGCCTATAATCCTCCCCATCGGGACAATAGTTTGTCGGTATAGAGATCATCGACGCCCTAGACGAGGGGGAGAATTTCGATGTTTTAGTCCCATGGCACACTCTCTCGCACACGCGCGTTAAACTCGAACCTGGTTCGCTCCCTCCCTCTTCACCGCGATCCGGATCGGCCATCGAATTATTTTGATTCTACGATAATTCACCCTCTAATACGCCCTTCAACGCCCTTACAAAAGGGACCAAGGGCTAGACTGTAACAGCTTATAATACTCGTACTTAAGGGGGCACGTGTGTGGTTTTCGACAAAAAAGAAAAAAAAGCAACGAAAAAATGAAACGTAATTCACTCTCGTCTCGCACGATCTTTATTTCCATTTTTTTAGCTTGCTACTTCCATTCCTCTCCTTTTACAATAATGTTTCACGACACGAGGACGTGTTTGCTCAAAAGATCAGTGTCGAAAATTCTTTGTCGAAAAGAAAAAAAAAGAAACATATCCTTTTAACCGTATCGAAAGATTATAAAAGCGCAGTCGCACGTATTCCCAGTCAAGAATTATCCTGTCTCGGGTCGGACACCCCCATCGAAATCTCATCGCCGTGACGAATTTTCTCGACGGTGGTTAGAGATTTGTGAAATTTTTGGAAATCTCCGAATCGTTAGATTCACGATGGAAATAATCATCGCCCCCTTTTCCTCTTCTCTCGCGCACGTTCTCCTTAGTAGCTGAGCCTGTTAGCTATACGTAAGCGTACCTATATATAGATAAATCCATTGTGATACAGCCACAGCGAGAAAAATCGAATTTGTCAATTAGAGTTTGTAGCCAGTCAGACGTTTACGGTTGGTTAGATCGTATATTTCTGTATGGCACAATGGACCAATGAAGTCGTATGTGCCTGATGATGCTGGAACGGACAGCTGTACGATTTTGCCGCGAGGCATCTGATTTCGTCTATTATAACGTCTATATACTATATCATGGTACACGTAGAACGACATTAGAAATTCAGTGGACATGGTGTAGGCTAATAAAAATCATCGAGGGAGAAACGAATGGGATCTTGCCAATCCAAAATTGAAATTAAAATTTAAACCGAACACCTTTATCTGGTATCTCGATTTAAAAAGTTTAATTTTCTTTAGAATTCTTGGACAGAACGATCGTTAGAAACGATCGAATCTTAGAAATGTTTATTGTGGATTAAAACGAAACGAATGTAGATCGAATTTTGATCAGGTCCAGTTGGAAACTTGTAAATGGAGAAGGATCATGGAAATGTTGGAGCGAGTTTGATCCGATTGTGAGAAAAATTGAATTATCGGGAATACGAATGGAGCTATTTCTAATAATTGATTGATAATCGAATTCAATATCGATATCGGTCAATCAGATACTTTTCCCGTTTTCGCGACGAGATTTCTTCCTTCCAAGTTCGTGGTTTATTTGAATATCAATCGCTAATTAGCGACAGACAAAAGGTTGTTATTCCGTTCTTGTAGAATTCGGGAAAGGGGATCGTTTCCTTCGTCTCGTAGTTGTCGTAAGGGAGGAAGGAAGGCGAGAGGAAGCCCGTTACAACTCCCGTCCCGTCTCGTCTACTCTTCCTTCCTTCCTTCCTTTTGTGTACCTCTCCTCGTGGCACACCGTCTCATCTCGTTCGTCCGCGAACCTCCGCAGCTCTCGTAGTCTCTAGGGAGTCGAAGTTTCGGCTCGCTTCGTCGTTGGGCGTCTCGGTTAATCACTATAATTGATATTCCGCTGATATCACCCCGCTATCTCTTCTTCTCGCATACACGCATTTCCTATTTCCTTCTCTCTCTCTCTCTTTCTCTCGAACGAGGGACGAGAGTAACGCGGTAACGAAGTAACCCGATTGAAGAGTAGACAGAGACGGAAGTATAGTCGCCCTTATTGACTACAACCTCTCGTTTCCTCGTGCCATTTTCCCCAGTCCCTCCTGGCAATCGAATTACATTATTATCCTCCTTGAGCCGTGCGGTACCGAGACTCGCGTTACGATCTCCCTCGATCGCTCCGACTCGTTCAAAGAATTCAACGTTGAATTAGGGAACGGAATCTATCGAACGAAATTATCCACAAGTATGCTAATTTGTTTGCTTTTTTTTTCGTTTGAAAATCTTGATCTCGTCCGGATTATTTAATAAAAGTAGGAATAAAAATAGATCCTAGGGTTGGAAAAACGTACGTTTAGGTTCGTGGATACAATTGTTTATTCTGAATTTCATCCTATTTTCAGAAACCTTCAAGCAGAGACGTAAAATAGAAAAAATATAATAAATTCAAACAAAATATATAAAATTAAGCAGCGCTCGAGCACCACGTCCCATTTTCTTTCATCGCATCTCAAATTTCTTTTTTACCGTCAACTGTGCGACGGTACCCGGTAGATTTTTCCCATAATTAACCATTTGTGCGTTACGAATAAAGTTCACTATTTCGAACTTTATCGAGTATCATACGGAGGATTCTCATGCAACAATGAGTAGAAAGAGCGTATACATAGTTAGCGATTTGTCTCGTGGTGCAACGTACCCATACGAATAATATACATACTTTCGTAGTTTCGTTAGCGTGCTCGACCCGTTTCGCGACGTGAAACACTATATACATATATATTACAATAGGAACCTCATGGCCGCAGGAAACAGCGCATCACAGTAATGACCGTCATCAAACGACGAGCACTTAGTAAGCTCCGAGCAGAAGAATGATATATCTGGCTTAGAGCTCGTACGAAACTTTGTTGTTCGCGGAAAATTATTCGCAAATCGGTGACACGCGGCACTATACATATAACGTGTATATATAGAAACGATACGTATAGAGATACGGTAAATCGTACGATACATGTATACCACCTCCTGTATTTCGATACGAGTTAGGATTTCTCGAACGCTTTCTCACGAACTTCCGTCGAGGCATGGTCGGCATATTGAGACACGACAATTGGCATGGCGTACGACCTCTCTCCCTCTTTCTTCATCTCTTTACCTCTTTCCCTCTTTCCCTCTTGGGTCCTTGATTCTCCTCGTTTCTTTTTTTTTATGTTCGATACTTCGATTCAATTTACGGTATGAACGACCGAGATCGTACTATCGTTCGATTATCGACGACAACAAAAATCAGACTCGCATCGCACCAACGTCTTCGAGAGGGGAATGTACGATTATTCTTCGTATCAGCCACGAGACATTAAACCGTCCGCGATATCCGCAAATTAAAAGCGAGCACGCTCTCTCATCAACGTTGCGTGGTTAAAATGGTCGAGAGAAAAGAAGAAACAAGAGGAGGAGGAAGAAGAAGAAAAAAAATGGAAAAACAGACAAAACGAAACGAGAGCAGGGGAGAAGGACGGGGAAAATAGGGGGTGACAGGCACGAACGCAGGGACGCCTCTTCGCAGGCGTCGAGAGGCGCGCTGAGGGAAAACGAGCGGAGGAACACTGGAATAAAAAAAAGAGAGAAAAAAAAACACAACGACAACAACAATCGAGCACATGTCGCGAACGTTGCAGGAAACGACGCATTCTATTGTACTTTTGTCACAGTTTAACTGTCGGACCAATTTGGCTTGTATACGTTTATATCGCGTATGTGTACATAGCTGTGGGTACACCTACCACGTGAGATCTATCGTACACTGGGCTAGTTACATTTTCTCCGGTATAATAGTTGACCCGTTGAAAAACACGTCGCAGTTTATAAAATCGACGAAATTCGCACCGTTAGAAATTATTTTCTGCAAAATACCGTTCTTTATTTTTCTCAAAAAAATTGATAACAAAGGAGAGCAAGAAAAATCGACTACAAAAAGAATCGAATTTTATAATTAGATATTTTTCATTTTCTTTTTTCCTGGTAAATCCAATCGTCCATTAACAACGAGTCCATCGTGAGAGATGATTGATCGCGATAGATACCTACATTGTGAAGTAAAAGTATCGAAGCACGAATCATCGTATAAACGCGAGTAAAAATATTTCTATCATTTCCTTCACTTGGGATAATTTATCTCGTATTAAATATACGTATAGGTTGCACTTTGCCATCAGGCGTGCTCGTTCGCCTAGTGTAAAACCGTAATCACCGCAGGGGCGAAAGTTTTTGATCGTTCCAGAACGAATAGTTTTCTTTCTCTCTCTCACAAACTGTTCGAACATCTTTCTCTCCCTCACCCTTTGAAAAAAAAGACGACTAGAAAAGGGTTAAAAAGTATCTCGCGAAATGAACGTATTGTAGCACATCTGTGTATACATATATATACATATAGTTGCATTTAACCGATACAGATGGACCTAAATATATATTTAAGTATCGAAGGCAAAGCTGAGAACGTTGATACGAAAAGCTCAAGGGGATATTATAAGCGCGCAACACACAGACGTATATATATTAATAGTTGCTGCTAGTTGCATATGTACGAGTACTACTATTAAGGATCGAGGACGATTAGGTGGTTACGGTGCGGTGGATTTCACAGATCGAAGGAGAGGCTCATGGTGTTGGGTCGAGGGTGTGTACGAGAGAGAGAGAGAGAGAGAGAGAGAAAGAGCCCACGGCCAGAAGGCAATTAGGATAATTAAATAATAATTGAATGGAGGGAACGGTTGGCTGGTAACGGGCAGAACCCGGAGAAGGGTACCCCCCCCCCCATTCTCCGGTCTTCTCCCGCGGCTTTATACATCCAGCAGCACCGGAGAACCACGCCCAAGAGCACTCGCTCCTATCTCGGCCAATCGGGCGAGGAGAGCAGAGACTCCCGCGCGACCCAGCTCGATGTACAACTATAAACTTCTCTCTTTCTCTTCCTCCTCCTTGCCCCTCTCACTCACTCGGTCTCTCTCTCTCATCGAGTCGACCCTCCGCGAGAACCGCGAGGTTTCAGAACTCTTTATTTCTCTCTCTCTCTCTGTTCTTTTTCCTCTTTAACTACTCCATTGCTGAGTTTTGCAGTATAGCTGGCTACAGGTTTCAGTTACGAAGGATAATTTTCGAATTTTTTCACTAAATTAGGTAATCGATTTGCGATTGGTTAGAAAAAATTGTAAAAACGTAGGAAATTAAGAAGACAAATTGTAACGTGACTATTTTGCGGGAAAATTAATTTCACGCTCGTGGCTTCGATTATCAGAGTAGAATAATTTATGGCGAAGGGAAAATTAGTAATGCGTGTTTATTCCCCGGAAAAATGATTCGTTCTCTTTATTCCATATCCACGATTAAAATACAACGAAATATCGTAAAGTAAACTAGCAACGAAAAAATTTCACCCGAAGATTAATTCCACCGTTCGAATCGAGCCGTTTAATTCTCCCACGATTATAAATAAATTCGATCGTCAAAAATCGATAGATTTATCAACGAAGAAATATGAAAAAATTCCCAACTTCTCGATATCTCGTACGAATTATTTCCTCGTTTCGGATTGAACATAGTAAAAAAAAAAAGTTTAAAAAAATAAAAACAAGAAGAAAAAAATCTTACGATCCTCGAACGAATCTGCGTTACAACGTAATCTTAAGAAACGTCTACGGAGAACGTCTTTCTTTCGGAAGTACTTTAACGATCGTACAGGCCACGAATGGTTTATTCACCGGTTGGAAGACTGTAACAAGGATGAGGAGGCAGAGAAAGAAAAGTGCGCGCGAGCGAGAGAGTCTCTCGACGGTAGACCGGTGTACCTACGTACACACGAGCCTGTAAATCTATTCCAAAGGCGTTTTATTCGTCCCACGTAGACGTGCAATTAGCCGAGGCGTTAAAGTATTCCGCTCTCTTCTCGTCGAGGAAAAGCCCTGCAATTTAAATATCCGCGATACGGTTGCTTCGCTACTAGTGTTCTCAGTCCTCTCTCTCTCTCTCTCTCTCTCTCTCTCTATCTTTCTCTATACGTGTATAAACTCGAAAAATACAAACAAACGAAGCTACATATATATATATATATATATATATATAGTCTTTTAATACATACAAAGTATGTTGGAAACAAGTTAGCGCGATATACGTACGAGAGAAACAGAGGGCTCTTTTTCGTTTGCCGGCTTTCGCGTTCTCGCGCGCCTCACGCACTTTTCACGCGTAATATGAATAAAACATCGTTCGAAGCGCGAACGCGGTACAGGTAACACATCCGTGTCTACCTACGCACGCGCTTACACACATTTGCAAACATATACAGAGACATAGGGTTGTAGAACGAGAGATAGGCGAGAACATGGTTTGTGCGTTGCGCCAGAGCCCTTTTGGTTAGTCAGCGTGAGTTTTATTCCAGAGAGCCGTACACTCGCTTTTTCCTGGTGTTTTTAAAAAAAAAATGTTTTTTTTTCAGCCCCCTTCCCCATTCATATCGCTGTGTACATTTTGTATACGCGGATACGCCAGATTCTCTCGGCGGCCCTTAATTGTCCCAACCGCTCTGGTGGTTTACGCACGAATCGCCACGAGATATCTAACTTTTGTAGCGCGTCGAATATATTTTATTTATTTCGTCATTTTTTCGTTTTAAAAATTTTTGTTTTTTATTATTCTCGTTTTCCGTCGATAATTTTCATCCCCTTTCGTAATTTTCAAGTAGTTAACTGCAGATTTATCGATTACTTTTTGTGTGAAAATATATATTTCTTTTTTATTCGTACGGTAAAATAAAATTGTTCAATATTTTTCGAACGAGCCTGCGAAGCTCATCGAATTATAGTTTTTTTTTCTGTTTTCGTATATTTCAAATTGTTGTTCATCGCTCAGCACGATTAGAGTCTCGAATCGGAGCTTGTGCGTCCGTTGAATAAAAATCCAAACTTTTTCCCGTTTGCATTTTATTTTTATCTCGTAATTTTTCGCAACGACAAATCGCCGATTCTCGCTATCACCCGGGGCTTGCATTTTCTCATAGACGCGCAGACGCGAAGTTCACGAGGTTTACGTACTCTATATATATGTATAGAGAAAACGTGCGTCGTGTGTACGGTTATAAACGTACACCGAGAGAGGAGAGAAAGAGAGAGAGAGAGAGACTCACACACACACATACACAACCACGAGGGTTACAGTGGGTATATAATGCGCTATATTCCTTTCGCGAGGATATAAGCTCGGGGGTGTGAAAATCGGGATGTCGTGTGAGTGGGGAGGGGGTGGGGAGTGGAGGGATGCGCGATGTCGCGCGGAAGCGAATTCGCGCCACCCCCGCGATTCTCCACCCTCGTACCTATCATCGTCGCTCCACGAGGGTGAGAGAAACGCTCGCTCCCTGAAATACTCTCTCTCACCCCCTCCCTCTTTCTCTCTCTCGCTCTCTCTCTCTCTCTCTCTCTCTCCCTCGTCTCCTCTTTCTCCGATACCGATGTCGGCGCCGGAGTTATATTCCAGCTATGAACGTTGGATAAAAGGGGACGTTGCTTCCCTCTTTCTCTTTTCCTCTTTTATATACACTTTTCTTCCATATAACGTGCACGGTAAGCTTGATATATATGTATAGGACAGGTCGTATATATTTTTAGTACAGCCCGCCCTCGACTCGAGTCAGAGGGTGAGATTGCCGCCATTTTGCGACGACCCTCCTTGTCTCCCCCCTCCCTCCCCATGCCACCCACCTTCCAGGATCTGCATAACGATCAGAGACTGTCGTGTTTATCAAAGCTTTTCTCCGCCATTTGCATAATTTCGCTACAACCCGCCTCGACGACGACGACGACGATGACGACGACGATGTCGAGTACGAGCGGAGGATGCGCTATGACGACTACAAAGAGGCGCGAGAAAGAACACATCGGCTAAAGAGTTCTCTGTCTCTCTCTCTCTCTCTCTCTCCCTCTCTCGCACACATTTTAGTGTTTGCTATCTTTTTCAGAAGATCGTCTCGATGCTGTTTCGGCACACTTAAAGGGTAAAGTGCGTATTTTCGCCACTCTAAATCGTTTTAAACTCGAGCTTTGTAAGTGTCGAGAGATTCTCAAGTGACTTTTTTCTTCGTCAATATTATTAACGCCATTTTAACATTCGAAAAATCGACAAAAATTTGGGTATTTAAGTCTTAAGTTACTTTTTGACAAATAATACTTTTTTTTTGTAAATAAGCGATGTTGTCGTTTAGAGAGAAATTTGTAAATGAAGAATTAGCTTTTCATGCTCTTCCGTATTTATATGGACTCGCGGTCTATTAATCGGACACTCGACGACATATGTAACATTTCGAGGAGTATTCGTCTGTTTTATTTATTTTATTTTTTTTCGTCGCCCCATGGGCACGTGGCCCTTTCCCCGATGCGTGATCTTTGGGTGATTCGGCCCGGGAAAGAGAGAGAGAGGGTTCTGTCGTCATACGCGAATGAAATTCCCAACGAGAGACCGTTGGAGAAGAAAAATATTTTGTGACAGCTACCGAGGGCCGAGTTTGTTGCACGAAGGGTGGATATTCTCCCTCTCTCTCTCTCTCTCTCTCTCTCTCGACGTTATTAGGGTTCTTATTAACCCAGCATATGGACCAGAAGGGCGATTAGAGATAGCGATCTAGCGCGCCCTTTCTCTCTCGCTCTCTCTCTCTCTCTCTCCCTCTCTCTCTGTGTTTCTCTCACACACTCACTCATTCGTCCTTCGCCTTTTCGTACACTCAGCCTACTTTATCGTTACAACGTCGATCGTACAGATACAGGCATCAGTCTTGCAGTAACAGGTCCTGTTTCAAGGGATTATTCCCAATGCTCTGAACGGTCCGAGAGCAATCTATACCACTGATCTTTGCTCCATCTCGAATCTTTGTTTTTTTTCATCTCTACCCCTGTCGGATGCAAATACGATCGCTTTTTTGTTACGTCACTCGGTGAATCGGCGTAAATACGATTTTACGTGGAGCAATAAAGGTGACATTGACCTTGAACGAATAATAATAATGATAAATATAAAGCAAATGTAGTTAGAGCGATGAGTACGCGGTTAATAAATAATAATAAAAAATAAAATAAATGAAAATCAATCGTTAATCGAGATGACGGGGACAATTTCTATTGCAAAATTCGAGATAGATTCTTCGTAGGTTGTGTAACACGTTGCGTCGCTAAACTACAGTATTTCAAACGATTTGGAGGCTTAATGAGCCCGTTGACACTTTGATGCAGTATAGATTCTTGCGCCTGAGTAAATCGAACTCTCTCTCTCTCTCTCTATTTTTTTCTCCCTCTCTCTCTCTCTCTCACGCTCTTGGGTTCATGCTCCCGGGTGAAATTGCTAGCTCAATAATTTACGGTGAATTCTCACTCGGTGCTACAGAGGCCAACAGAACCGCAAACGCGTAATGGAACTTCTCCGACGAGCCGAGTCGATCTATCATAGTAAATTGCACGGAACCCTTTTATCGGTCTCGCAAACTCCGAGCTCTCTCCCTCTCTCTCTCTCTCTGTCTCATGAGAAACTTTACGCGTGATGTGTACAACACTCCTCATCTTCTGTTATATTTATTATAGAAGCATATATGAGAAAGAGAGAATTTTTTGTTTTTGGGCTTCGAGTGACCTTTGTGCTTATTCGCACAATTGGGAGTAATGACGAAATGAGAAAGAGTTGGAAATTAAGTATAAGTATATTATCTGTACGAAACGCTTCTAAAGACGAAAGAAAGAAATCACGGGTTTCTACGTATGGCCAAGGTTCATCGTTGCATTCGTACGACTTTGAGTATAATTTCCTCTGGACTTTCAGCTTTGTATTTGTTTTTGGTCGAGTCATGATCGTTCGAGTTTTGTAATATTTCTTAGCTGGTTCAGGTCTGATCATTTTTCGTTATTTGGTTGGATTTTTAAAGTCGATGTTTCGGCCGCGCCCCTTGTTTACGTCCGGCCAGTGAATCTAGTTCAGTGAAGTATGCAATCTTAAAAGAGAATATATATCGTCTTTCGTTGTCGCAGGGACTTTACACGAGTTGCAAACAGCACGAAGAAATGAGTGAAAAGAATCGTGTATGAACAATATATATAGAAGTATGCAGTGTAGATATATAAAATCTAGTGCCTGTAGGATTAACGTATAACCTATAAATATTTTGCTCTATCCTTTACAGTAATTTCATTGATATTGTGCAATTTCTAGTGTTCGATGCGCAGAAACCCAAGTTCGAATGTTTGCGCATGGTTACCGTGACAACCGTGAACAGCATATACACGGAGCCCTCGGGTTTGTGCGAAAGATACAGCGGATGCGCACTGGCATTAAAATCAGTTGTTTGCGCATTGTTGCCGTGGCAGCCATGAGTCTCGGACACGTTCGCCTTTTGACATGTGGAGCAGATACTTCGTCGCGCGGTAGTCCATCGGGAAAGTGACAATCGACATTGTATCTCTCAGGTATGCAATACGACATTTAATACAATTTCGTGAAAATATCGTATATTATAATATAGGGTAGAGCCAGCAAAGAGTGCGCGCGACCAAAGAGTACGCAATGCTTTTAATAGTTTTATTTTTTCTTGCATTGGTAACATCGCCTAACGTATCGGTAGAATTTGTCATTTCATGATTTTAGACAACAATTCGCTTCGTTACGGTATGTATTTACAATTTTATGCCTAATAATAGATTTTCGATGTATTTGATCTTATTTTTTAACTATTTTAAACACGTTTTATAAGGTGTACGATTAATTTGTACCCAACAAATGTTATTCTACTCGATATTTGTGTTTCCAATTTGGATTTCATCGAGATGTTATGTCGCCATTTGACTTGTGGTGAAAATTATAGTAACCATAAACTTAAAAACCCGTATCTGGTAAGAGTACGCACCCAAAGAGTGCACACGCGTATTCTTAGCTTGTATGAACAAATAAGAGAAATAAAACGAATAAGACTTCTAGAAATGCGCCACAATTGTTGAGTACAAGTACAAGTCGGTTAAACCGCCGCAAGAAGATTGGATCCAGTGCCATAAGTGTGAAACCTGGGGGCATGATGAGTGCACAGACTACGTCGAATTTGGGGCCTTCACTCGTGATCATTGCCACGGCTGATGATCTCACTCCGCACTCATGTGCACTCTTATTTTATATGAAAAGTTTTCACTGCGCACTCTTTGCCACACAACACCCTAAGAGTGCGCACGGTGCAAATTCTAAGTTTAAGACTTTTTTTATATTTTTTAACCTTGTTACATAAGATTTATATTTATAACAATATTCCTAAATGACCAAAGATTGATTTCAATAAGAAATATAAAGTCTATTATCAAAGTTGATTGGTCCAGAAATAAAAGTTTATAAAGTGCGTACTCTTTGCCGGCTCTACCCTATATATATTATGGTCGTGCGAGAAACTTACACACAGCATGCACGAACGATGTAATAAAACTCAATCCGGATTTCACGAATCCGGCACATCGACGCGTGTAAGTTTTTATCCGAAAAACCTTTCGATGAATTCACAAAAACCGAATAACTCTAAATACGTACAAAATCCCATTCGCAACTCCATCCCAGACTTTTATTTCTTCTCTCTCTCTCTCGTCAAACGAAATTTTTATTTTCGAGAAGTATATTTTTCAGTCCCGGCGCTACAAAAAAAAATCCGTACGCAAAACGAGAACTCTCGGGCATTAAAAAAAAGAACGACGAGATCGTCGCGGATATGATGGCGTTCCTTTTCGCGGAAACGTTGCTACATTCCGTTTGTACAGATTTTACCCAGGAATATAAATAAGCTCGCACGCAGAAGATGAGCGAGAATGAGACACAGACGTGTATAAAGAGAAATTATATAAAGCGATAGAAAGCTTTTTGGTTGCGTGTTGCAAAGTACGCGAGTGAGAAAGAAAGGGCGAGAGGGAGAGAGAGAAGCAAAATATAGTAATATGATTCGCAGAAGGTTACGCATACCCATACGGTAGTGCGATGATGGTGTCGGAACGCTCGGGGCGTCAAAAGCAAAGCTCAGAGGCAATCATGAGCTTTCGAATGCAAAACAGCAGCTTTCCACGAGCACGGCCGGGAAACGGCACTCGGGTGGCGTTATCTCGTCGCGCCGGGCACTTTTACATTTAAATGTAAACTCGGAGAGTGCGCGATCCTACCCCCCGCCCCCTCCCTGTCCCTGCCCTTGCGTTGTCGTCGTCGTCGTCGTCGTCTCTCCAAAGCGGGAACGGGGACTTTCGTACATAAATATATAGATATACACACACACACAATTCTAGTTTTACTCTATGGCGTTAATACGCTATAGATATATATATAGAGTTATAACCACGTGCGTGTGTGTAGCGAGACGAGGCGCTCCGCTGACGACGCCCAGCAGCGCCACAGGCGTCGGGATTTAATATTTTACACCTCAAATGTTGGCCGCTCGTGTTTTACGTATAAATATATATATATATATATATATAGATACGCAACGTACAATATACACGCTTGTACGCGAGAAATGCAAAGCAGGCCCCTTTCAGCTCGGATTGGATTTAAAACGCGCTAATTTGTTGAGCACACCATCCTCGCCCTCCCCCTACACTCGAATACTATCGCGCATGCGCATAACCCGACGTTCTATATAATCTCTCGTTTATACATGCGCGTACGTGTGTGCCAATCTGAAGTATGTAGATAGACGTATTTCTCCGGCGAACTCACTTTTGTTTTTGTGATGCGTGCAGTAGATACGTCGGTTGGGGGTTATAATTATGTTTTTGGTCGTCACTTAAATTGGGATACGTCGGTGGCACGGGTACGGAGCTTACAACGTACGCGTTGATGTCAACGTAGCGTAGGCGACTGATACATTTTGGGGACTGTTTTAAGAGGGTGAAAGGAGTTGGATATTTATATATATATCTATATATTTATATCGTAGAAGTTTCGTACGTATTGGAGGTTGGGTATGTAGTGGTAGAGAGAGCCGAGACTCGTCGCGTCGCATCTAAATTTAAAATTCAGTTTGCATAATGTCCCGAAGAGCGAGAGAAAGTGAGCGATGCTGCGTGTGATTTTCGTCGACCCTCGTAGGACCACCTAATTGCGACTCGTTCAAGCCTCGAGACCCTTCGACACCCACGCGCGTGTGACCCTCGCGCGGAACGAGCGACAATGGACACCGAGCGCGCGACGAGTAGGAGGGGGGAGCGATGACGCGGCGGCCATTTTAAAATCACCGACCTGCGCGCGCGTAGAGATTAGTTTTAAAATGGCCGAGGCAAGGATGAAAATAAGACAAAGGATCGTTGTTTAATATTCGATTTTTTGATTTATTTCTTTTATCAAGGTATACAGGGTGACGCAGAGAAAATATGTTTTTTTTGTTGGCTAGTATTTTGCAAGGAGGGGGGTGACGACCTTGCCGCACCACCAACGATCAACTCGGGTAATGCAATTGTAGCCATGGCACCGTAGACCTTGGAACCATCGCGTGTTTATGTCGAGTTGTTTCTTAGAAACGGTGATTCTGTGGTTACGGTGCCGGATCTGTTATGAAGAGGAAACCACCTGACCTTCCCCGAGTTGTTCGGACACTAGACAATGTTGAAACAGTGAGAAAGGCTTACTTTTTATAAGAGGAGGAAAAACCAGTAACAGTCACTTAGGCATGTTACGTTGACATGCCACAACATTTTCCGTTACTAGAACTTCAACGGCGACAAGTAAACATGGGAGAACCGTGGTTCCGACAAGACGGTGCCACAGCTCACACGGCGACATTGTCACTGAAATATGTTCGACAAATGTTTCACCACCATGTAATTTCCCGTTTCGGCGATGTTGCTTGGCCCCCGCGCTCTCCAGACTTATCTGCACGCGACTTCTTTTTGTGGTTTTACCTCAAGTCTATAGTCCACGCTAAGAAACCCCTGCACGACACAGGAACTGAAAGTTGCTGTTCGTTAAGAAATTGCAAGAGTCCCAGAAGAAATTATATTGAGAGTGATGCACAACTTTCGAGAAAGATTGCAGATGTGTGAACACGAAAATGCTCGACACTTGATTGACGTTATTTTCCATCGTTTATTTAAAATTGCACTATTTATTACTTCATTTAGGTGTAATTGAAAAAATAATCTTGAAAATAAAGAATATTATGTTTAACTGAAAAACATGCGTTTTCTATGCCCCAAGCATTATATTAGTTTATTTTTTACGAAGTACTAAATGAATATTAGGCTAATATATCGGTAAAATGTTTCGTCTTCTAGCTGGTAGAGAAAACCTCGATGCTTTTTCCCTCGAGGAAATGCGCCGCAATGGCACAAAACGTCCGAATATAAATTCGCTATTGGGGGGTCGTCTCTCGTCTTTCGCCGGACAATGCGCGTACATTTTTCGTCCCCTAAAGTGCGTGTCCGAGGAGGAAAAGTCAGTATATATAACGGCTATAGGCCGTTGTCCCGTCACGCTGCTTATCGAAGGTCCCCGTTTCCCCGGGCGCACGGGTTTAATGTACTATTAAATGTGGCCCATTGTGTTCACCGTCCATCGGTTTCACAAATTTACTTCCTTCGACGCCCGGTTCCAACGAAGAGACGAGGAATCGCCCTGACTTTACCGTCCGAGAAAGAAAGAAAGAAGAGAAAAAAAAGAGATAGAGAGACGATGGCTAAACACGTGCCGCGTGTGCGTCGCCGACAAATTCGAAAGTAATGTGATTTCGTCCACCCATACGTATGTCCGTTCTGTTTCATTTGGTCGGAACATCGGGTGTAAAAACCTCGGTGCTTGGATTTTCTATCGCTCTCTGTAGGAGAAAGAAAAAACGGGAAAACTCGTATTCCTCGAAGGGAAGAAATTTAAGATTGTAAAATTTTAGGTGACGTTCCAACATTTCTCACCACTAGCGCCATTTTAAGTTAATCGAACGATTATTTGGCACGATTAAAAATCAAAATATTTCATCAATTTCTCGAAATAATCGACTTTAAAATTCTTTCCTTTAACACGATCGTGCGACCTCATTTTGTTCGTCACAAATCCATGCTGTACAGTATTTCACGGAGCTTTGCTGCTCGACTTCCGTATTCACATGCTAAGACGTTATCCGACCGATACGACGTACGTTTTTGGCAAATAAACTTTCGTTCGGTACGAGAAAATACGCAAGAGTACGCGCGGTGAACGAACCCGGGAAGTACGATCGTAACGTTAACTCCGTGTGTGTCTCGTAGTACGAGCGCTAAATTTATTGCCGGAACAAGGTTGTCCCGGGGGGGGGGGGGGGAGTTCTTGACGAAAAAGAAAATTCAACGATGTATCTATCCTAAATTATACACTGGGTCATTTTTTGTCGATGAACATTTCGAGAAGATCTTTCGGACCGTTGTATTCCGACCCCTTTGCGACTTTACATCCAGCCGGTTCGAAGAAAAAAAAATGCACCCCTTAAACTTGTCCCCATGGAATATTGAAATTTCGTTGCTTTCTACAATTACAAAATGAATTGTAAATTTCTCATAATTACAAAACATAATAAAATCAATTAACACCATTTTTTCGAACAGTAAGTGGGCTAAATATTTTTGACCATGATTCGTGCAAATGCAGCATCGATATAGTCACAGCCAATTCGAGTCTGCGTGTACCCTTCTCGTAGTTGTAATACTACGGGGGAGGGTTGAGGCTTGTGGGGGTTGGTTTTTCGGTACTTTCGAAAAGTATACATAAACCCACCTCTTATACGGTACCGTTGTTACTGGCAGTTTCCTGTGCTCGATAACCCGGGGGTGCATTAAACGCGTGTGTGCGACGAAACGTCCGTCGTTGTTCCACAAGGCGGATAGTATTAAGAGGGGGGGGGGGGGGGGTGAAATCGGTTTCGACAATAGCAACACAATGACTCGTCCGACATTACGAATTAGGCTCGGTTACGCGTTTATTGCGGATTCCGGTCCAAGTCAAAGGCGACGCCGCGTATTTTCCGTTCATCGTCACACTATTTCGTTACTCGGGCGGATACCCAGCTCGACTCGACGCCAATGGGTAAATCCGAAGTATTAGCATTGGTTAGCTTTATGGGGCGTTCAGTTCCGGCGAGAGCTCATCTCGTTCGCTCGTGGTTCGTGCACACGCGAACACACACACGCAAACGAATATAAATATATCTATCTCTCTCTCTCTCTCTCTATATATATATATATATGTGCAGATCAATAAAATCTGTCTGTCTGGAAAAGTAATGCCAAATCGACTGTTTGCTCTCGATATTCTCGTGCATATAGCTATACACATATATATAGGGTGTTAGGAAAACTATGAAGACACAGAAAAGACCCAGATAGTTGGCGTCTGTATAAGAACAACAGTTTTTTTTAATTGGCATCTGATGACAATTCGCTGAGATGTTAGTTCTCACCGTTAAAAAATTTGAGATATAAGTTAACAAAAGCTTTTCAACGACAAATGTAAAGAAAACGGCATTATAATCGTCATATTCGTGTTACGCGGGAAATTTCCGATTCCGAAATGACCCTACAAAGTGTTTTTGGAGGAAAAAACATGTTGACCCTCCGGACCCCTCAAAGCCAGGAAAGTAAATCACGATTATCGACAATCGGCAACCTGGCGCGGGACAACATTTTTTTTCGTCCAAAAAGGCTTCAAATGGAGGTTACGGAATCGGAAATTTCACGCTGATGAAGATTATAACGTTATTTGGCCCGATATCTTAAAAACTCTAGGAGAAAACGCAAAAAACCCGTAATAACGATTTACCCACTTAGAGAAAGGTCGAAAAATATACTTTTCGCGAGGCTGTATCTCGGTCCTCGTTCGTCCAACAGAAAATTGCACGAGTAACTTTTTAAAGAGCTCGCCGAGACGCGAACAATGAGCCAAGGAACATCCGGATAGCTTAATTTTTGTGGCTGTGGTGACCCTTGGAAAATCGCCATTTTGAGGACCCATAGGGAGGGTCACGTGAAAAAAATGACCTAGGATGGGGTCAAAATTTTCTTTGCTCCAAATCGTCTTTAAATCATCATATTCGTGTTGCGCGAGACATTTCCGATTAAAAACTGACCCGACAAAGTGTTTTTGGTGAAACCAAAATTTTGACCCTCCCGGACCCCCCCAAGTCAGAAAAGTAAATCACGAATATCGACCGGACTAGGGTCAAAACATTTTTTCGTTCAAAAAGGCTTCAATTGGAGGTTACGGAATCGGAAATTTCGCGCTGATGAACATTATAACGTTATTTGGCCCGATAGCTTAAAAACTCTAGGAGAAAAACGCAAAAAACCCGAAATAACGATTTATACACTTAAGGTCGATGAAGTCTGAAAACCCGAAATCGAAACCATGATTTTCTTGTTGTACGGGAAATTTACGATCGCCATAGGCTCTCAGAGCTTGAGAAAAGGTTTGCATTCACCGGAATGGAATATGTGACCGATTTTTAAGGATTCGCGAAAGGTCGAAAAATGAACTCTTGCCGATACTCTATCGCCGTTCTCGTTCGTCCTACAGAAAATTTTCCGAGTAACTTTTTGAAGAGCTCGCCGAGCACTCGAGAACCAGCCAAGGTGCATCCGGATACCTCAATTTTTGCGGCCGTGGCGGTACTTCGAAAATTGCATGAAAAAATGGCTTAGGACGATAATAGAAAACAATTTTTTTTATTACTCAGTCACAGGAGTTTCGATGATTGTTTAAACTTTTAAACTATTTGAATTATTATCTCGGACAAATTTTATCGCAGAACAATTTAATAAAACACATTCTGCTTGTCCCAACGCTAACTACCTGGCTATTTTCTTTGTCTGCATAGTTGTTTAACACCCTCCACATGTGGACCCGACAATAAATTCCGTCGAGTAATATAAAAAAGTCAATTATGCGTATACACGCGCAATACGTTTACGCCATTGAGCCTTTCACCTGATGCATCATACGACGAGAAGCAGAATGAAAAAAAAGTAAATAATTTTTGCAAATTCTTATCGCTGAACGTACGATTATTAATTGTTTTCTTTTTCTTTTTTCTTTTCGTTCGTTTGCATTGTTGTCGAACCATCGGCTTAAGTAGATTGCGCTGTTAAATCATCTATATATAATTTAGCGCGCGCTTTTACGTACGAGCTTGAGTAAGTGTGTTCGGCAAACTTCGCGGATCGTTTCATTATCAACGCGTGTGTTGGTATAGAGCAAGACGAGAAAATGATTAATCGCGCAAGCTCGACAACTAACTTCTCGGTACGAAGTGATTTTACGTGGGACACGCAAGAACGGATTGACTCTCGAGACAATCGTAATCGATGAATTGTTCTCGCGTCGATAATAAATCGACGGTTTCGATAAAATAACGAAAGTATTGGAAATGATAAAAAATAATCATCAAAAATTCTTTTTTTATCATTTTTTTACCCGCTCGAAGCGCCACCGCGAGGCGGAAAAATTGAGCGAAGAAATGGGGAAAATGTCAAAGAGGAAAATAAGAAGGAGCGAATGGAGGAGTGAAAGAAATAGAGAAAGGGGAAGAAAGAGTGAAGGAAGCATGGAGGGAAAGAAGAAAAAGGTAGAAAGTAGAGGGAGGAGTCCCGCGGGAATGAGATTTAAGCCCGGGGTACTCCGTTCCTATGCCACGAAAGAGCCAAGTTAGTTTTATTTTACAATCCATCGGCTCCACGAGCGAGACACCCCGTGCGAGAGGGATGGAGCTTGCTTGTGTGCGTTTTCTCCGAGAATCGCGACGATTCTCTCTCTCTCTCTCTCACATTCGTTCACTTACTATATATATATATGAACGACAACGAGACAAGGTTTCGAATTGTTCGGTTTTTCGTGGTGGAAAGAGCGAGAACGATATACTCGGGGAGAGGGTGGAACGACCGAGAACACGGGGTATAACGCGGAGGCCATCTCGAGTGAGACAGGGTGAACGTGCTTTAGAAATGCGATGCATACAGCGAGAGAGAGAGAGAGAGGTTTGCTGTCAACTAGTGTTTTAAAAGTTTGCGACAGACTACAAATTGACTCGCTCAGTTCTTTTTAAAAGCACGACCAACCAACCGCGACGCTTTTCCACCCTCTCCCTCCTTTCCCTCTTCTCCCTTCTTCATGCCCTTCCTCTTTGCCCGATAGGCGCGCATACATCTCCTTCGTGCTATACGCCGAACTGTAAAAGTATAGGGGAAAGGCGTTATCGTTGGACCTCTTGACGCTAAAATTGTATCAAAAGATATAAATTAAAAAATTCGAAAACTATTTAATAAAATCTCGAGATAAAATTCTATCCGTTTAACGTTTCGATAATCATCAGGATCGTCGTGGATAGCGACTACTCCGTAACGTATATTTTTTCCTCGACTTTCAATTTTGCCCGAGTCGTTCTCAAACTGAAGAAAACACATTTACCTACGTAAACGTACGCGCGGTATCGCGCCTCGATTTTCATTTACATCTATCGTCTCGTCTCACATTTTTACGTAATATCGAGGTACGCACCGCGTTTGAATAAACTCGGATACGAATTCCAACCGGTTCGAAAAAATTCCATTCTCGTCGATACGAGAAAAAAAAACGAAAAAAAAAGAAAAACCAAGAAATAAATAAAAGAAAATTGCTCGAGTGATTAGATAAGCCAGATATGCGAGTCCACATGTTCGTACACGCTGTAACTGTAACTGTTTGTACGTGAAACAAGCTCGAAGAATTTCGCGTACGACAGTCTCGTTCGACACCCCGTGAGCGATATCGGGGTATTTATAGTTTCGTGATTAATTAATAACTCGGCTATTTTCGTTATCTCAACGATAGACATTACGAACGACTCGAATGATCCATCGTTTCCACAGCAGGTAGATCATGAGTTTGCGAGAAAAGAAATTAAAGAAAAAGACGAAAGAAAAAAAAAGAATACGAAATTTTTCCTCGAAGTACCAACGACGCTTTATGAAAACGTCGAGCTCACGATAAATCGTGGCAAATGCCTTCTATTTATCTCCGGCGTCGCTCCAACGAGTCTATCCCCGTTGAGCTCTATCTCACTATCATTATACATAATGGTACACTACTTATACAAAACTACTTTATTCCCGATGGAGCTTTGGGGGGTCTAACGGAAGTTGGTTGCACGATTTTTCGACAAATCGTTTTTGCTCTTTCCCTCTCGTGATCCTAAAATATATATGTACAATTTTTCTTTGTGTACGTGTGTTTGTACGGATAGAGGGAGGAGAGAAAATATGAAAAGTCGCGAATACGATGGAACATTCTGCTATCGCGTAACGTTTCGAATCCGGGGAGTTTAAAAGTGTTTTGACGTAAAACACGATCATTTCTCATATTTTTCGTCGATGGGGGGCCAATACTCGCGCGTAATACCACGCATCGACGATCACCCGGACGCTTGATACACGCTATTAGCTTTCGTAGTGCGTCTCGATACGAGAACTCGCCGATTTATCACTGGGAAGACCTTAAAGTCTCACGGCCTTGGTCTCTCGACGATTTTATTCATCGGAAATTAATATTACGTATACGGGAAAGTACGCGCAGTCATTCGACGTATTATCGTTCGCTGACTTTGAGTCATTCAGGAATTTTTACGTTTTTTTTTCTTCTTCTTCTTCTTCTTCTTTCTCTTACGCGGTTTTTATTCGTAGAACGCCAAGAGGGATAGCTAAGTTTCATTTACGATCGGAGGTCGACGCGAGTTTTATTTTTATATCATTTGCGACAAAGTTTAATGAAAAGACATTTTTCGATCGAGTTCGAAACGATCGGTACAATTATTTGTTCGATATGCGGGCTACGATAAGAATTCGACGCTTCCTCCCTCGTAAATATATTCTTTTAATGAGACGTACGAATACTTTTTGGTGGGAAAAAAAAAAATATGATTCTTTTTCTCTCTCTTCGTTTTCGTCGAAAGTTATCGCGACGCAGAGTCGAGCTTGACGTCTACGTCGTAAAGTTCGTAATTTCTCAATCACGAATGTTAAAACGTGCGATTAATCCGATAAATACGAGCATATGTCGTTTGTACAATCAATTCCGAGTTTAAAAAATTATTTCTCATTATTTCGTATGGAATTATTTGTACAGACGAGAAAGCGAGAGAATGTCGTATTTTTCTTGTTGTTGTTTTCTTTTTCCTTTCTCACTGTTTACGGATAACTCGAGTCATCGACTTATTACTAATTCATTGCGGATTCATCGTTAATCTTTCATCGCCGTCACAATTATTCGTTACAGTCAATTGTACAAATAAATAATAAGATACGCAACTACAAACTAGCTTAGGTGTAATATCTTATCGCTCAGTAACTTACGAGACAATTATTATTCGCGGGTTGTATCAGTTGTCGCGATTAAGATCCAAATTAATTCAGACATTGAGAGAGCTTTCCCGTCGGCGAATTCAACGAGTTTAAAAAACAAAAACCTCGATCCGACACGACGTTACGAACGTACGAGCGCTTATCTTTCTTTCTTTCTTTCTTTCTTTTTTACTTTTCCCATCTGTTTTCATTAAAGCGCCGAGCGTTAAAAAACAAAAATATTATAAACGATCGAACACGCGAGATTTTTCGATTTTCTTCATCTTGTTATTTCTATTGCAGCATTCTTTCGTTAATACTTCTGGATTATCGTTGAGATTCTCGGTGAGAATTTATCTCTACTAGATTTTCTCGTTAGTTTTCTCATACGACGTCGTACTTGATAGTTATCGGTGGTGATGGCGAGTCGAATATCGAGTTGTGCTGGGCGACGAACGACGGTGTTTTTGGCAAATTGAAATCGGCGCTCGCCACGTTTATCGGATCGACGTTGAATATATCGTAATCTTCGTAGGGGGCAACGTACTTGTACCATTCCTGACGAGCTGAGTATACGATCATCCAGAAATAAACCGTCATCACTTGAATAATAATAATAGAACATATCATATTGTATGAATTATTCTTTTTTTTTTTTTTTACTTCTTTTTTCATGCTACGTTGATACGTATCGATACGCGAGATATAGGCGATCGTTAACTATCTAAATATACGCGCTTACGCGAGGATTGTGTGTAGTTACCAAGATATACGCTCGATAGTGGTATGTACCAGCTGGATCTGTCGAACGAGTCGTAATGAGGTCCGTGGGTCAAATGAATAGAAAGAGATATCGTTTGGTCGATTATGCTGACCATTTGAAGATATAGCCAAGGAAGCGTATACTTTGGTTTTCTCTGAAAAAAAACAAAAAAAACAAAAGAAATGTAACGACAAAATTGAATTAAACGAGGATCACGAGCGACTGAAAATCTTTGATTCGACGCTGCTTACGAAAACTAGCATGTTTCAGATTTTTTACGAAGAGAAGCACGTTTGATATCAGCGCGAAAACTAGCATGTTTCGACTTTTGACACGAAAACTAGCACGTTTCGATATTTGCCGCGAAAACTAGCATGTTTCGGCTTTTGCCACGAAAACTAGCATGTTTCGGACATGCCAGTTATCGCGGCAGAAGCCGAATCATGCTAGTTTTCGCGGTGAGAGCCGAAACATGCTAGTTTTCGCGTCGAATATCGAAACGTGTTGGTTTTCGCGGTGAAATTAGAAACGTGTTAGTTTTCGTAAGAAATTTGAATCGTGCTACTTTTCGTAAGCAGCGTCGGATTATTGTAGGGAAAACAATTGAAATTCGTTATTTCTTACTTACAAAGATCGTTCCTAGAGCGAGACACGCGCTGGCCAACAGTAGCAGGAAGGAATAGCTCAGGAAACATACGAGCACCACTTGGACTGTGTGCGAGATAACGAGAGGAAGAAAAAAGAAATGAGAAAAATATTGAGTTAGCTATACGACGACGAATTATCGTGTATTAACGTCTTCCTTGCAGTTTAATTTTAGACGAGCCACGACGAGATGTCGATGAAACGGAATAATTAGCATACTTCGAGACGTCACGTTGATTTATTAATATCGCTCGCGTTTAATTGAGAACAAATTATCAATCTCGCTCGTACTTTGCGACAGGTAAAATAAAATTAACTTCCTCGTATTCGTATTATCGTATTAATATCTTCATTCGTGACTAAATTTAAACGAGCAAATATCACGAGGATTTCGTTAATAATTTTGAATTAGCATACGTATCGAATAATCGTGCGATTTATGACTTTGTACGGAATTAAATCAAATTGTCATTAAGTTAGAAGCGAGGTGAATTCGAGTTTGGCGATAAGACGAAAAATTATATTCATCATTTTTGAATTATCATTCGTCGCGGTTTTCTAACCATTCGAGCGTGCAGGATCTTCACGAAATAATTAATAATTGGGTATAGAAATGAAATATTAACGATTTGTTCGAATTTATTTTTTTTCCTCGGAAGCTAAAGTTGCACTGCGAAAGATTATTGAAAATTTGCCTGTTTCTAAATATTGAACAAATGAAAAAATAAGGATGTCTTTTGTACGAATACAATCGGAATTCGCTATTCTATTTCCTCGGTGACTCGTGAATTACGTCACGATCCTTCTATTTTTCTCAATTAGAAGAAATTATCGAGGTTGAACTTGGAAGTCTTTGTGACAAATTGCCCCTGGATTTACGGTTTTTTCACGAGTATTCGCTGTTCGATAGACGCACGACCTTTCGTATATTTCTCATAGGATATATATTTCTTTGCTACACGTAAGATTGTGTAATCCTGTCACGTTTGTACGTTAGACGACATACGCACTTATGTTTACGGACACCACCGCGCGTTCTAGTCCCGGACGTACGCGCACGCACACACGCGCAGCCAGCGATGGGCGCTCGAAGTAGTATACAAAAACTCGACTCACCTTGCTTAGGTATTCGTGTATGTTTGACAAATTGGGTCCAATTCAAGCCCAACAGGGCCCACGTTTCGATCGTGGCGAGAAACTTGTCGTCCTCCTTTCTGGAGAAAAAATCGCTCATCAAAACGTTTATCATCAGAATCGAGGTGGACTGAAAACAAAAAACGCGAAGACACATCGACGCGCGTTACTAATGATGCGCATGGAAGACGAGATGCGGAATCGAGACATCTATAAATACGAAGGTCGTACATAGACGTATTACGCACGATTCGTGCAATCTCGCGAATGAAAACATTCGTTTTACGCGAGAGGGAATAAATAATTCACGTTTTCCACGGGATGTCGCGAGTACAATTGACGTATAGTCGTGTTTAATCTTACCAGACCGAATGCACCAATTACTCTTGCCGCAAGGGTCAAACTGATGCAGCACAATTTGTTCATTGTTGATCCTTTGTTTCTTTTCTTGGGATAAAAAAAAAGAACCCGTAAAAATTGTATAAAACGATCGATTTGTATAGAACGATCACTCTTTCTCTCGGGCCGTGTTACAATTCGACGTGAGAGAACACCAAACGACGAGTGAAAAACAGACTATTCGAGCCGGCGGTCTCGACGACACTGTCTCTTGTGTGATAATGATTCTAGCAAGAAATGTAAACACACATGGCCCGCGCGGGCTGCATAAATTGTAGTCATGGAAACGGAAATGTCGACGCTCTCACGCGCGCTTCTCGCTTTTATTATCATTATTATTATTACAGACTGTTGGATATATTGTTTTCTTTCGATAAGGTGAGACAGATGGGAGAACTTTGGATTTCGGGAAAGTCTTCGTGCGTTTATAATTGTCCGTGTGAATATTATTCGCGAGGTGTTGAACGCGTTTGTCCTTGCCGAATTATATTTATTTTCCATACTATATCTGTAATATTACACAGATGTATCGTGTGTGTAAGGCACTTTTGAATTTCGCAGAATTCCCAGTGATATATTATTCTTGTAATTAGCACATGCTTCCGAATTATTCTATAATTAGCGCTAAACGTTTTTCAAAACGCAGTTTGATATTTTTAGTATTTTATTTGAACACGAATCGAAAAAATAATCGTAGATAATAGCAATGGTGATGATCGATAATTATTAAATTTCATCAAAGTTTTCAGCAATTTAAAAATCGTATTATTTTCATATTAGATCTGTATATGAGAACGGTCGTATATATAGGGAATTCAATTCAAGCACGATTTCGAACGATTTTTAGAACTCGTCAGTTTTCTATTTTTCCATTTTTTACTGATAGATAATACCATTTCGAAAAATATGCGAAAAGTACTTTTATATAAGTGGTAACGATGCAAACTATTAAACATTAGAAAATAGTTTTAAAGTTTAGGAAAAAAAAATGAACGTACATGGAATATCTCGTACACTAGTCCGTCGCGCATGCTCAGTAGAGTGCTTCGGCAATCTGTATCCGCGGCCACATGTACCACTCCGCAGCGTGTTCGTCAAGAAAATTCGTCGTTCTCTCGTTGTAAATACGCGTTCATGAACCTCGTGGAGTGTCCTGAGTGCGGTTAAAAGTGTTGTGAAGTTTATTGAAACAATATTTTGTACAGATGACAATTCAAGACATGGATATTTGTCTGAACGTCTCGTGTGGGCCAGCGGCTGGCGTCGCGACGAAGGTAAGTTTTAGGTTAAGCATTGTTGCGCGAGTATTTTCTCACCGACGTTCTTTCCTACGAAACATCCTCGTTCTTGATTAAAACAAAACCGATCAATTATCTTAGGTACAACGCACCAAATCGGCGTTTTTCAAGCCCCACGTCAAGAGACTCGTGAAAAAATCAAAACTCGCGCAGGCTGAAAAAAGTAACGTGGACAAAAAAGTTGTGTCATCGAAAGTTACGAGTGTCCCGAAAACGATCGGTGCCACGAATGCTAGGGTGAAACAAAAATCATTAGCATCTATCGTTGCAAAAAACGTCGCTCGTTCGAGAAAAGTAACTTTTAACACAAATACGGAAACGATCGACGATCAAAATAAATCGAACGACAGTAGACAATCGTCTTTCGCACAACCACCGCAACACAAACTTTCCAATCCCCTAGTATCGTTCGCACAATCAACAAACGAAAATGCACCCAAGAATATTCTTGCAAAAGTGCGAAACGTCGACGAGACTAAACCCAAAAAATCTCTGTCCGATATATTTTCAAGAAATTCCAGCACCGCCGCCACTGCGCCGCGCTCAAAATTGTTACCCCCTACTCCTAAAGTCGATGCGGAGAATACGAGTATCGAGAATTTAGAAAAATTTCCACACGCGAGGAACGTAATCCTGTCGATGGACTCGAGACAATCTCGCTTCGGCGACAGAGGCAATAGGCCTCGCAACCGAAATCGCGACAAAACAAACTTTGGAAAATCTGACGAGAGTCAAGACAAGCCCTCGTACACGAAACCTTCCGGTAAAATCTCATCGTTGTTCGGTAATAATCCCGAAGTCCCGAATATCGGTCAGAGACTCGTAAAGCCAGTGAACGAGACCGTATTCAGCAAATCCACTTTCGAGGATTTAGGTTTTCACGCTTACACCGTATCGAACTTGGAGCAAAACATGAAAATAACGACGACAACGACGGTGCAGCAGAAAGCTATTCCAGTCATACTCTCCGGTAAAAACGTTCTCATCCGCTCGCAGACTGGTTCCGGCAAGACGTTAACTTACGCGTTGCCCATTGTCGAGACGCTGCATAAAATACGTCCAAAATTGATGCGAAACAGCGGTCTAAAAGCTCTTATCGTCGTTCCAACGAGAGAACTCGCTCTACAGACTTACGAATGTTTCTTGAAGCTAGTCAAGTCGTTTACCTGGATCGTACCTGGATATTTGGTCGGCGGTGAGAAGAGAAAAGCTGAAAAGGCTCGTTTGAGACGCGGTTGTACAATATTAGTAGCGACGCCGGGTCGACTTTTGGATCATATCGAGCACACGGAGGCTCTGAAATTAACAGACGTCAAGTATTTCGTTCTCGACGAAGCCGATAGAATGCTCGACATGGGCTATGAAAAAGATATATCCGGTATAGTCGAAGCCCTGAAGAAACAATCAAGCTCCGAGATGGAAAAGTCTTCTTACGATCCACTGGCGATGGTACGAGGCGATTCCAAAAAAACGTTCGATCAAGACGATGACACTGACCAAATCGAGACGAAAGATTCTACCGATAAAACGGAAAAATCGGACGACAACGAGGAGTCACAAAATTCAAACAGCGACGAAGATTCAGCGAACAAGCCGGAATATCATTCCGGAACTGAGAGCGATTCGGAAGATCAAGAATTTGCCATTAGATTGAAAAAGTGCAAAAAGTCCAAACCGTCGAAAGAACAAGAAAAGGAAATTATCCTGAAAAATGCAATTGAAAACGAGAACGAGGAAAATACGTCGAATTCGACGAGGCAAACAATTTTATTGTCAGCTACTTTGACCTCTGCGGTGGAAAAGTTAGCGGGACTGACGATGACAAATCCGGTGTTTGTCGATGCTGCGCAAGACAATATAAACGAAGTCGGTGGTGACTTGGGTGATACGAACGAAGATCTCGTCGTTCCTCAAGGCGTTACGCAGAGTTACATCGTTACACCGCCTAAACTACGAATGGTCACACTCTGCGCCTACATAGCGGGAAAGTGTCAGGTAGGTTTGCAATCGCAAAAACAGCGACAACTTTCAATCTTTGTTATAGTAAATTTCAATGATTTACGAAAAAATATTTAGATTTATATTTTTTTTTTACAATTTTCCACAGGTTGCGGGTCAGCACAAAATTCTTGTTTTCATGGCTACGCAGGATATGATCGATTATCACGCTGACATACTGTCGACGGTGCTTGGAAAACCAAGCGACGACGATGACGAAGACTCCGATCCACTCGTTGACGTTGAATTCTTTAAACTTCACGGTAGTATGTCGCAAAAAGACAGAACCGAAGTATTCAAAACTTTCCGAAAAGCTCGAAGTGGCGTTCTTCTATGCACTGTAAGTATCGAACAAAGAAAATAACGTTTAATCTTGGCGAGGAACGAATCTTTTCGAAACTCGATATAATCAAGGTTTTATTTATTGGACAAATATTGATAAATTGTTTTCATCAAATTGATGGAAAACGATGTATATAAATTTTGATATTTTTATGTTTTTTTTTTTTTTTTAAATTATCGATATTTATGACAAATATTGTCGTTACTGTTGCGATGATTTTTCGAACATTCGCTCTTTTCGACGGAATTTTAAAAAAGCAACGAGGGAAGTTAAGATTCTGAACTATCACAGAGGGAAATTGATATAAACGCGAAAATACCCGCTGATTCGACGGGCACACGGTCGTAAATCGCGAACGGCCAGGATCCGACCTCGTCTTATTCTTTAGCGATGAAATTTAGTAGTATCCTTCGAACCCACGCTGCGTCACGAGGATTAAAATTATGAGCTCTCGCGAGACTCTCGTAACGAGTTTAATTATCATTCTCGAGTTATCAATACCGACTTGTTTCGTACACGAATTAAAAAGTACCGAAAAAACCGTAATAAAAAGTATCGAAGAAAAAGTTTTTTTTTTTTTCACTACTTTTTAATTCGCGATTTTTTAATTCTCCATTTAGCGTGTCTCCGTGTTTGATCGGATCAAACTGATCCGCGTATACGAGTCTTTGATTAAAAATTCGCGATGCCTCGAGGGAGCGAACAAATCGAGAAAATATTACAAACCTAAGTACAGAGGCGACTGACGCGACGGTCGGTTTCTCGTTCACTTACATAATGTATATTTCATTCATCGCTGCGAGAGTCCTTCGATCAAGGTACCATTCAATGCCGTAGCTCTTCCGTTATACATCGATCTGGTTTCAATTTCATGCCACGCTCCCTAGCCAACGATCGTCATCAGAAGAGAGAAAAAAAATTATTGTTCGTAAAAAATAAATGAGCGTAAAAAAAACATCATAGCTCAGTCGTCACACGTGTCTCGTTGCATCGTCCAAAGAAGATTTCCTGATTGTATCATTCTCACGAGAGTCTCGATAAGAGTTCTTTGGAATTTCTATTTCCTGGTCGGAAAAATCACGAAGATATAAATTCTTCGTTGATTATCATTTCCTCCTGTCGCTCTCGTGAACGATATCAATTATATTTTTATTCGTCCTGGTATTAAAAAAAGAAGAAGAAAAAAACGAAAATCGCCCACGTTTTGTCTCCCGGGGGGATATTGCCATGAGAGCTTGAAATTCATTCGTGAGAGAGGGGGAGGATTATTAATTTTTCACGTTGAGACGAGAGGAATGTTAACTCTCGTGGCTCAGCGTGGTAGAGATCGCCCCAGTAGAGCGAACCTTCTCGTTGATCTATGGATCGAGTGAGATGTTCCGAGCGGCTATCCGTTTCCGATCATCGAGACTTTGGTTACACGACCGCTGTTTCTTACGTTCTAAACGATCGTACCGTTTAATCGACATCATCGATCGACTTCAGATATCACGGTGGGTCGAAAACAACATTCCCAGTGAAAATGAATTTTTTATAATTCATTGGCAATATAATTCGTCGAATTCTTTTCACGTTTTCACTACTTCATGAAAAATCATAATTTTCGAGACTCGGATTATATATTTATCGTAGTTTTTTCATTCGAAAATTTCTCAAAGATTTGAGATTTTGTTTTTAGTTCGTACCCTTCGATCGTCGCTAAAATCGTCAACAGTCCCCATTGAAAATTAGTCCTCGCTTCCACGAATTCGCATAATTCAAAACGATTCCCGAATACACCTTAGATTCATAATCTTCGTGCTCGACGATACTTCTGTAGAAAATACACGATCGTTCGTAATATCTCTGGCGCCTGTGGATCGAGGGAACTCACGTCGAGTTCCCTTCGTAGTCGTCGCCAGTCGGACTCGGTCGAATTAATTCTAATAAGGGAAATAAGTCGTGAGCTACGTAGAGAAAAAAGAATGAGATCGTGAAGAAACGAAGACAGAAAAATAAAAAAGTATGAAAAAAAAAAAAAATGAAAGCAACGAAGATTCAAAAGAAAGATCGACGTATAATCGTTTCGTGAGGGAATTTTGTTGGTCCAGGGGGAATCCGAGCGTAGTTGAGCCGCAACCCCCCACTGACCTGGAACTACCCGGGCCATCGAGCTGAAATTTCGTGTGCAACGAACTTGCACCCGCGACGCTAAATCATTTGCTAGCTAAACATAGAGAGAGAGAGAGAGAGAGAGAGAGAGAGAAAGAGAGAGAAAAGAGACGAAGAGCAAGTGGAGGGAAGAGCGTACTTGTATGCAACACACAACAGGACATGAGAAACGGGACCGCTCTCAAACGTTCGCCGTTGGGGTCCGCAGCAGGCCGTCGTCGCGTTATATATATCACTGAATCTCTCTCTCTCTCTCTCTCTGTCTTCCTCTCGCTCTCACTCTTACTTCCAGCTTCATATCTCGCTCGTACCACAGCATCCACGAGACTTCGTTATATTGTATCGTGAACGTGTTCGCAAAACGAGAAATCGACGCACAGTTTGTAAGACATTTGTAGGCAGTCGGACCGACGAGCTCCTGTGGCTTCTTTGCCATGTCACGAAAATATTAACTCCTCCTCGCGTTATCCCTCATTGTAGAAATTTACAATTTTTTTTTCTTGCAGCAGGTGCTCGAACGTAAAATATGACAAAATATCATCGGATTGTACATTTTTTCTATGAACGTTAATTTTATGGCAAAGTTTACAATTTTTTGAAATAAATTTTTCTAACGAAATTCGATATTTTTTAGAAAATATTTCAAACCTAAGTACAGAGGCGACTGACGCGATGGTCGGCTTCTCGTTCACTTACGTAAACACAAAATATCATCGGATTGTAAATTTTTTCTAGGAACGTTAATTTTATGGCAAAGTTTACAATTTTTTGAAATAAATTTTTCCAACGAAATTTGATATTTTATTGTTTTTTTTCAGGACGTAGCGTCGAGAGGATTGGACATGCCAAAAGTCGACACGGTAATACAATACACCGGTCCTCTGTCCGCCCGTGATTACGTTCATCGTATCGGCAGAACCGCGAGGGCCGGAACTTCCGGAGTTTCGACGATTTTCTTAACACCGACGGAAATTGATTTCGTCCGTATGTTGGAGTCGCGAAGGATAAGAATCAAGCAGGAGGACATGAACGACGTGTTGGACAAATTGATGAATCCGTTATCGAAGCATCACACGGTGCAAGCGAGTGCAACAGCGTTACAGAACGAGTTTGAGAATCTCGTTATCGAGAACAAAACGTTTCACAGTAAAGCCTGCAAGGGTGAGTCGACACTTTCGAGATTCGCAATTCTTAGTTTATTTTCTAATGCAAGATGAGAAATGAAAATTGTCAGTTTTCACACTGAGAATCGTCTCGTGATCTTTCGCAAGACACGAGACACGTTTGTTCGCTCTGTAGAGAGACGAGAACAAATTATATGATCGCGAAACGACGTAAGGATGTAACGAAGCTGCGTTTTATTCGTTTTCCATCGGTGACAAAAGCGAATTGACTCGTTCGTCGAGTACGAGCTAACGTTATATGCTTTATTAATACTGTAGGACGCATAAGCCAATTTCTACGTCACCCCAACGTGTCATATAAAATCCCTCCGTCCTGTTTCACTCATACCGGGCGTATTATGTATTGGGGTGTCTCTTAGCACGGTCCTTTCGGTCTCTTTCTCTCTTGCGCACTCGCGTCGAAATTCACCACTCGGATTCTCCGATATTTACATAGTCTATGAGCGGGGAGGGATGATCTTGTTTGCCAAGCCATGCTTATACTCCATTAGGGTCGTTACCGGGGAGAGAAATTTATTTGCTGCAATAATAAATCCATTATTCGACTACGCGAAATTCGTTCACTCTGCTTTGCCCCATCGCCGAGCGCGAAGGGTGTCGCCCTCGTTCGAGCAATACGGCAGATATTTCTCCGACAAGTCGTAGTCTTTTTTTCCATTCTCGAGTAAAATGATGAAAAAATATCTTTAAAAAAATCACTTTTTTTTCTTCAATAAATATCGTTTTTTTTTGTTAAACTTGAAAAAATTCTAATTCATAAATTGAATATTTTATAGGAACGATATTTTTTCAGAAAATCATTTTTCCTCCCTCGTATTTTACAAAATTTAAAGAACTCACAATCAGAAAACAATATCGAATCTCTTGACTTTCTTTCGATCCGGAATAAAAATTTTCAATCAAATTCTTGTTGCTTCCTCTTCGTTGTAAAAATATTCCAGAATTTTTTCGTTGGAATCTAAAATATCGAAACAAAAATAGAGAAATCAATGGGTTCGAGTCGATAAATCTTCGCGAGGTCGAGGCTTTTCGCGTTTTCGCCCCGTAGTGCTTGTACGTCGCTTCATGGGCTGCTTTACACGAAGGTTAGCCACGGTTTTTGAGCTGTTAGTGAGAATGGAACGAGAGAGAGAGAGAGAGAGCGAGAGAAAGATAGAAAAAGAGAGAGAATCGTTGAGTGACGGTACACGGCTAACCACTTGACCATGCCGCGGCGTACATATCCGTTGATTGATAGATTAATTGCCGATCGGGGCTTTTCGTAGGCGCGTATATAACTCTATCCACGCGGCTCGGTACGTCGCTCGCCAAGAGGGCGAGTCGGAATGCATTTTCGTGGGACACGACGGCGGATACGGGGTCCAAGCTCGCCATCGATTTGTCACACTCCACCCTTGAATAATACATTCTCCACTTTTTCTTCCGTTTTTTTCCCTCTCTTTCTCTTTCACTCTGGCGTACCAACGACGCGTTTTCCGTCGTAGAATCGGATCTCGGAAAAACACAGTAACGTCGACGGTAAATTCTCAAATTTTTCCCAAATCTTTTTGTATTCGTATTTATATTTTTTATCTGCAAATTTATCGACGCGAAGAACATTTTTTTAACTGGAATAGAATTCAACCAGGGACTTGTTTGTTGTTGTAATATTTTTGAGAATTTTTCGAGACGATTTATTCATTTTCCGTTGACGATTCTACATGCGTTATAGGGTGATGGGGAAAAGACGAACGATGGGGGGAAATGAAAATCTCGCTAATTCGTAACATTATCGTCTCGATAGAGTCGAATCGCTCTTTCGATAGTTGGTGTATAGCAAGCTGTTCCACAGTAAGGGAACAAACCCAACACACTTATAACACACCCCCTTGAGTTCTCGCTCACTCTGTTTCTCTCGTCGATCCTACAAAGCCCGATACTCGCCACTAAGCTGAGAGATTCATCCACTCAATCCCCCGGTATATACACGACTCTTGCCACCCTCCGACACCAACATTCTCATGCTGTGATACTTTTATCGCACATACCCTGTTCGTCATCATTTCTCTTCACTGAATCATTTTCTCCTATAAAAATAAAAAATAAAATTCAATTTATAAAACAAAAAAATAGAAAAAAAAAGAAAAGAAATGTTTTTGCACAAAAAATATCGTTTCAAGATTTAATAGTCCCGAAAGGAATTCAAATTATCCAAAGTACATTACAATTTTTTTTAAATAAAATTGGTCACAATCGTTTTTTATTTATAAAAATAGAAGGATATTAATTTTTTACATTCGTAAATAAAAAACTGTTAAATATATGTTTTTTTCTTCGTTCGAGAACGGGAAACGTATCGTTTCTAATGACACGAGGAGAGTTGCGTCGAATCGAGTTTAGCCGAGTGTGTTGTCGCACTCGTCGAGGCATTTCGGGGTAGAAAACGTGTGGGTGCTTCGGGGGCGGTTTTGCGACGAACCACGGGGTACCGACACACAATCTCGAACCACTGAATGTGGCTTCCGCCAAAACCACTTACGCTTTGTGGCGAGGAGACTCTTAACAATACGATACAGGATACAAATACAATAAGACGCAGTTACATCACTTAGGAACAATACCAGCTCGCGGTACGGGCTTTTTCGCCCCATCTCACCCTCCCCTCTCTCTCTCTCTCTTTCTCTCCCTCTCTCTCTCTTCTTCTCTCCCTCTTTTCTTCTTCTTGTTTAGCACAGCCATCACCCATTCCCGCCCTCGAACTCGTTCCTCCGGTTTTTTCCACCCCCGCACACCCTCTCGCCCTATTCGACTCGAGATTTATGTGTTAAATGGAGAAAAACATTTCTCTTTCATAGAAGCACTCCACGATAATTCCGAACTTTCTTGCACTCGTTTATTATACTCGTAAAACGCGCGTTTGCCCTTGTGACGAAAAAATTAGCCGGGAAGAAATAAATCTACGTTCGCGAATCATCGAACAGAATTTCGATACGGTAATCAATTTTTTTTCAATTTTTTTCTCATACGATTATCGAATTTATTAGAAAATTTACATCGTTGTTGTTTTTACGTTATGCTCTTACGTCAACGTCGATGTGAAAATATACAACTACTTTATTCGAATTGAAAATACGATTGACGGAAATAACGAGAAAATTATCTGAAAATTCGAGCAATTTTTTTCACACGAATCAGCGAAATTTTTTGAGAACAATTTAATAGTTCGAGCAAACGTTTGACGATCGTCGAATTTACCGAAACGATTTAATGATGCGTTGTTGAAAAATCGTAATTTTATATGGTGAATCGAAGTCATGGGTGGAAAAACTTTCGCACGTTCAACGTTCTCGTTCGAGAACGTGGAGCCACGAGGGGACTCGATCATATCGCTTCGCGCACATGTTCGGGTTCTCTCAGGATCGTCGTACCCTCGTGTTTCTCACCCTCGAGAGTGTCGTGAAAATACGGGGTACGAGGGAGAGAGAGAACAAATTCTGTCTCTCTCTCTCTCTCGATTATTAGCTCAACGTAGATCAGGAACAGAGAAGTTCCACTTGCTCTATCAATGCCTCTTAATCGACCGTCGTAGGCGTGTGAATTTCGTACTTTCGGTCGATTCTACAAAAGCGTCGGGAGTTAATCGAGTCACGGATTTGTTTGACGAGGTAATATAAATCCACACTTTCCTACTCTTGTTTCTTTTCTTTTTCACCGTTCAAATTAAATTTCATGCTTCCCAAATTCCCTAAAGCTCATTTACCTTGCGATCCACCGATCAGGCTTTATTTTATTTTTATTTCTAATCAATTAATTCGATAAGAGTTCTTGTCGATCCGGAGGGTTGACAATTTAAAAAAAAAAACATGTAATTTTTGTATTTTACATTAGCTTATGTTTCCTGGATACGATTTTACTCGAGCTATCCCCGTGATATGCGGGAAATATTCAATCGTAAGGATCTCCATCTGGGTCACTACGCCAAGAGTTTCGCCCTGAGGGATCCGCCGCAGAGGATAGGAGGAATTGGAAAGAACCTTCGCGACAAGGAACCATCGAAGCCACAGCACAATAACAGGCTGAGCAACGAAAGGTTAAAAAAAAACGATATTTAAAAAAAAATAGTAGCATTGAGAAATTGGTCGAGGGAAAAGACCTACTGTTTTATTTTTATTGCCTTTACCTCCTCAACTTTCAGGAACAATTTTCCGTTTCAGAATTTGAATTTCTTCAATGATAGTTTTTACATTCGATTCAATCCACATAATTTTTATTCCTACTAGAAAAATATTTCCTCGATCAGTGAACCAGCAGGAAGAAAATACCGTTAGTTGTAAAATCTATCTAGAAAAAAGAAAACAAATTTCTTAATCAATATTTTATCAAAAAAATCCATCATTGATCGATTCCTCAAAGAGAATTTGAGCAACTCGTTATTTTTCTTCCTGCATGCTCAATTCCTTCATGAATAATGAAGTAGATATTCAATATACACCAGGCTCTTTATCGTCTCCGTCGTAGACGACGTTGGGGCTTCGATAGATCGTTGCAAACTGGGTTCAGATCTGCTTCTCGTTGCTCCTAGTATTTCAGCCCCCCACGCACGTTGTCCACGTATTAATGAAGGATACACGGGTGGGTTGTCGCGGTAAGAGAACCCGTAAGCTCGAACAACAACAACAACGAGATAGAGTACACCCGCGCGCACACACACGCACACACACACACACACACACACGAACGAACAACGACGACGACGACGAAGAGGAGGAGGACGAGGACTAGAACGACGACGTCGAGAATGGACTGCCGGGTCTCATTCTCCGGTGATGACGACGGTGACGTGGTTGGGTCGGTAGCCCGTAGGTCTCTGTTTGGTAGCTGAATATAACGCCGCGAACGTCAAAACCGTCGCACCGAGAGTCATTCGTCATCCGTACGACGAACGGCGCTCGGACGTGTCCTATATGTTCTCTCGGTCGGTTTATCCACACGCGGAGTGCATTTAACGTTGAATTTGCTATGCGCCACGATCTCGACCAGTAGCCGTGTACACGCAAGATACAACGCTTAACGTCACGTTCGTACATATGTCTCTCTACGATCGTATATCTGTGCGATATCGTACTCGCTCTTGTACCATCGCGACCCGTACTCTTCTCTCCCTTCGCCCATTGTTCATAATTATACAATACTGCTATTAAACAGACTGATGCGACCACCACTTCCGGTGTGAGAGAGTCCAGGCATTTACGGAAGCCGCGCGCCCGCGACGACGAGCATGAGTTCTCTCTTCCTCTATCCCTTTCTCCACGTCCCTTTGGCCAAATTTGTCGAATACCGCAAATCCGAGAAGCGAGGGACAAAGACAAGTTGTCGGAAACGTTACTGGCTTTGTTTTTCCACATTTTCTTTTTACCGAGGACGAAAATTTCTTTTTTATCGTCGGACGAAAATTGTCACGTTTTTATTGAATCTGAGGGGGTGAAATTATAATTGTACAGTTTATTGGTCCGCGATGATTTTTTTTTCCAAATTTTACTGATTATTAAAATTGTTTTTACTCGAAGAAAAATTGTGATAGCAAGTCCCGAAACGATTAATGAAGTGAGAGTGAATTTTGTGAGAGGAGGGAGATAGTGGAGAATGAATTAAGGGACACCCCGTGTAGAGCACGCGGTAATACAAAAAACTAACGGAAACGAGAGACGGCGAGAATCCGGCACGCCAGTTGGCTCTTCTGTCGCTCGTTCCACCGCCCTTTTCTACAATCTGTTATAACGCGTACATTCTCCAACGTCGTTTTCAAGAGAATTATTATTTTTTTTTGTCAATTTCCCATCAAGTCGAGTCGGTGAAAAAAAATCCCTGGGCAGGAGAAGCAACGAGAAGCGGAGACAATAAAAACGAGTCCACGTGTCGTCTACGTCGAGTGACCGAAAATTTTTGATTACCAAATATTACACACTCTTTGATTTTACAGACCGGCAAAACAGCCACAGAAGAGACCGAACGCACCCGGTAGCGGACAGAAGCCTGGACTTTTGAAGAAATCTCGAATGCTCAATGTGTCCGAGTACGGCGATGGACTGGAACCGATAAAAAAATCAAAAAAATCAAAATAATCGTTCTAGTCTCATCGCGCGAGAAATAATCATGTACATAATTTGTTCCGACTATTTATCGCAGAATTCTTATTACGAAGAAAATAATGAAGGATACTTGATATATTTTACAATTAACGCTTTCAACCTCTTCGTTTTCAACCCCCGTTTCGACCCTTGAAAATTAATAGAACAATTTCGCGCAGTAAGTTCGACACGAGCGAACGGTCGAAGCTTCGAGATTATTTTTGAAAGGATAAATAGTTTTTTTTTGTCTCGTAGGATTGATGATATAGCAGCCAACAATGCGTCGTTCGTGAATTTTTACGAAGCGTCGCAAGAGTGGCAATGGCGGCAAACGCTGACATCCCGCATCACGGATATGATTAATATCGGGGCATTATTATCCAATGTCTCTGTTTTTTTTTGTTTTGCTCGCTCGATCGGTGAGCGTAAATTGCTTGCAAATAATAAAAGGCGGCCTCGACGCGTACGGCCGTACACGGTCAACCATATGTACCACATCGCCGGTGGTACGGGAAGGACGCGAAGGGCACCGGCGATGTAACTCGGCGCGACGCCGAGGGAGGTGTTCGAGGGGAGTCTTAATTTAATTTAATTATGCCTTCTTTCCAGTCCGCGTGTGCGACTCTCGACCGTGAGAGATGGATGACGCTTTGAGAGTCTCTCTCCCGAAGCACTCGCGAATCTTTCAGCTCTGTGAAAAAGAAGAAACGACCATGAGAGAGAGAGAGAGAGAGAGCGCGAAATAATTCTTTATTAAATTTTGCAACATCGTCTCTCACGCGTGACACTCGATTAGACTGAAAATAATAATTTTTCTAACTCGTTGTGATGCAATTATAGAATCGATTATTTCTCAACGTTGACGACACTACTTTGGACGAATTTAAACAAGATTCTTTATGTTTTTTTTCTTTCTTTCTTGAAATTTCATTATTTTTGGACGAAAGAAACGAAATTTGCCAACGAGCGCGTTAAACTCGAAAGTTTCAAAGACCTGCCATTGTAATTTTCTTGGAACTCTGTGAGTTCGTTGGAACGACGAGCTCCGAGATTAATTCTGACAAAAAATCATGAAATTATTCTCATTACCGGCAGATATGCGCACAGCTTGAGTCCGATTAATGCGAAGCGAAGAACGAGAGGGACAGAGAGAGAGAGAGAGAGATAGAAGCGTCTGAATAAAAGAGAACGAAGATAAAAAAAATACCGGAGAGTCCCGACAAAGTAACGCCGAAGCCTCCGCGATCCTGCATAGGCTTATGTCGAGTCTTTCTTTCTTTCTTTCTTTCTTTCTTTCTTTCTTTCTTTCACTCTCTTCAGATCTCTCGGACGTTCACGCACGCTCGAAACATACTTTTTTCCCCCGACGATTCTATACACGAGCGCGGAGATTCTTTCTCGTCTCCTGGTGAGAAAAACGTAAGGACTTGTAAGAGGAGACGATTATTCACGGCTATTACCGATTTACGCGTCCAGTTAAGAATTTTTTTTCGATCGGTTACACGTCGCCTTGTATACGGGTACAATAATCATACCGCGTGTATAACGCCAACAACGAACGTTACGGTAATACGTATGGGCCATGTATATGTGTATTACGAAGGCTTTGGCCAACGTTTCTTCGCGATTTCTTATACGATTTCACGCTGGAAATAAGAGTCGATTGCTTCCGGGAGATTTTATTCGTTTGAAGAGCAAACAAACGTGTTTTATGTACAGCGGAAAATTTCCAGAAATAATCATAATAATGAATGTGTTTTTTTTTTTTTTTTTTTTTTTTTTTTTTAATATAAATCATTGGTACGATTCGCGCGGTACTTCTCGTCCATTAGTCGTGACTTGGACGCGATTCAGGGTTTCGGGTGTTTATAGATTTCATGCTTAAGAACGATTAGAAACGTGTTTTATCTTTGCTCTGGTCGCACCAGACTTCGATAGCTGAATTAACGCATTTTTTCTTTTTTCAAGACATACGAGTTTTTTTCGTTACCGCAAGGATTAATTGTTTGGGAAATAAATTTAATATTGGGGAAAGCATTGTATCATTAGCGCGAGCAAAGTCATTGCTGGGACAATTATTTCATTATTGAAGTTACCGACTTATCGCCACGACAAAAAATGCCTCGTTTGTCTTATTCTTGATTTTTCTTTTCTCGTGCGCCGGTAGAAAATGTTTTCTAACATTCTTCACCCGGAAGGCGAATAAAATATTTCCGCCCGCTAGCGAAGAGAGAGGGAGAGACACAGGTTCGGAGTGAAATCCGTTTGGAAACGCGTTAAGCATCCGCGCAAAAAATTAACATTTTACAGGCGGCGTGTATATCCTCTATCCCGTGGAAACGTTTTATTGGCATGTCGTGCGAAGAGGCCATAGAGATGCGCTTCTGCTCCTCTCTCTCTCTCTCTCTCTCTCTCTCTCTCTCTCTCTCTATTTATGTATGTATATACCTCAATACTATTATAGCGAGTATAGTGCCATCATCGTACACCTTTGGTGTGCACATGCAACTCGGGGTGTGTAAACCGACACGATCGCTCGTTATTTCTCATATATATAATACGCGCGAAGCATCGAGCATCATGAATATTGCAACCGTGGCAATTCTCTCTCCTATTCTCCTCCATTGCATCGCTTAAACTTACTACATACCGCCTCTCGCACATTGGTTACTTAACGTGACTGCTCAACTTTCAGAGACTTTACGGGATACGTGTTAATCTCGCGAGATCGTTAAAATCGATTGTATCTTTTATTTTGCTCTTAGCTAATTTTGCAACTTGGTGGGTGACCAGTGGCCTAATATTTTTGTACTTTCATGTCGATTTTCAATCGGGGGTATCGATTGTCTTTCGCTCGGATCTTATGATTTATCTGAGGGGAAAAAATTTGTTTTCGACTTCCTGACTAAGTAGGTCGGATTGGGACTAAAATTTTTTTCGTCCGAAAAGACTGCATACGGGCTTTACGGAATTGGAAATTTTTCGTACAACACGAATATCACATTCCTAGTCTCGATTTGTTTCAACTTGTCGATTTAAAGCTCTAAAAACTGAAATTTGACGTTTTTTCGTATTTTGACGGATAAATTGCAACAAACTGACATTAACAAAATTCGACCCCCTCCAGACGTACGTAGGGTAGACTGGGTACGGTTGTGCCAGGTTGCGGTTGTGACAGTCGATATATTAAAGGAACTATAAGAAATACCGGCGAGGGTGCAACGGGAAAGAGGAGCGGCATGCCCGTCTGAACGTGCTTTACAGTATTGCGTCAGCTATCGCGCGACATTAACACTAATAAAGGCCTACATTACTTTTTTACAGTCAAAAGTAAGTATTTTTATTCGATTTATTTTAATAACTGTTGTTATATGTGTACGGATAGAGTAATGAGTGTTTGTCCTCGTTATAAGTTAAACATTAGTAGTTAAATAGCAGTGATTACGTTGTACGTAGATTATTTTGTATTGTCATGGCGGTTGTTTTTTTACGAAGGAGAGCTTCGGGTACGGTTGTGACATATTTTCTGGGTACGGTTCTGGCACGAGTAAAATTTGTGTTTTTTTGCTTTTATTATTAGATGCCCAGAAAACGTTTGAGGAAGACTGAAAGAGAGCAGTGTGACATAATAAAATATGAAGACTGTTATAATAACTGCTGTAGTGTCCCCAGATTTTATTTATTTTGTTACATAAATGTTAAAGTTTTCCAGAAGAAGATTTTATTGCATTATGTTAGATTCTACTTGCAATAAAATTGATTATATACCATTTTGGTGTATTTTTTAACCTGTCACTATCGACCCCAAGCACTGTCACAACCGAGCCTGGGGTGTGGTCGGTTGTGACATTTTTTCCTGTTATACTAATTTGCTCCTATGAGTTAACCATTGTACTTAGGGACAAAATTTCAGTATTTATACGTCGACAAATGTACACTTTACTATAAAGTCACTTTCTTCCAGCTAACTGGCATACTAACAAAACTATGGGCGATTAACTGAAAATTGTCACAACCGTACCCAATCTACCCTATTCTGTCGCCCTCTAGTACAAAAATCTCAACACCTAAGCCAAGTGAAAAAACAAATGTTTAAAAAATCATCCCCATACACAGATAGCTCGCGTTTTAACGAAAGTGAACCTCGTCACTCTGAATTGTCTTCCGGAACTATCCAATCTAAGAGATTGTAATTGCCTCGAGCTACAGGCAAAAGGGGAAGAAAGCCATGCTATTCGGGATTGTCTCTAACGAACGCGTTTTCCAATTTCTCACAAGCTCCGGGTCTATCTCTGTCAGTCATATTTCTTGGCAACAAGTGGCAAACTCATAAGTTGAGTACAATGCTTTATGTACCATATAAATATAAATACACACATATATATATATATATAATACAATAGTATATGGCCTCGCCGTACTGTCACGAAGCCTTCGTGATTTTCTGGTACCGGAACAACGATAATAGCTCACATATCGCGATTACTTAACTACCATTATAATTAACACGGTGCGGTGCGTAAACTTTCCCAGGACGAAAGTGAGAGTGATGTGTGTGCTCGGCTCGGGATCGCGGCTGTAATCATCAGTCCGTGTATGTACGACTATATATCTGTATATAAATATATATATCTATTTCCTCGCGTATATATGCAAAAGTATTGCGACGAGATGTTCATTTTTTTTCCTGTCTCTCGAGGTAACGAGCGTACCCAGCCATCGCTGCGATGGCAATTAATTTTTTGACACGAGTTAATAGTAACCACTTTTGCTCGCCTCGTGCACAGACAATACTCGCAATTGGGAAATTCAACGAATGAATTATACGAGACGAATCGTCGTTGTAATAACGTGATCATTCATTCATATCGCAATTTTCTTACCGATGAAAATTATTCACGATCTTACCAATACAAACATAATATAAAAAAGTCCAATAATCGACAAGTTTAAGAAAAAAAAAGCGAATCTTCCATCATCGATATCTATCGAACGATCGAATGATTGATCGACTTATCGATCGATCAATTAATCATCCAATTCAACGATCGTTTAAGATTTACCCTTTTTACAACGGAAAAACAAAAAGAAAAACGTATAACGTGTGTATAAATTGAATAAAATCTTTCATTATTTATATACCGTGTTTACCGAACTGTTTGTTCTATCCATACGGAAGTAGAGTCTGGTGAAAGCACTTTATAAACCCAAGACACATGCTATCGGGAGATATGAACTCGGAAATTCGCGTTCGTAGACAATCAACGCAGTTACGAGTCTGTTATAATGGACGAAATTTGTATAAATGTATATATATATATATTTATATGAAATATATATATACATATATAATATCTTATATACAGATATATACGTTCTACAACAATTAACCGATGCAATTAAGACATCTAAATTAATTCGTTATAAACAAGGGGCCGGATTGCGATCTGAATAGAGGCGGTAATTGCCCGGATTCTCACAAAGCTCAAACTTCATATAGTCTTCGCCTATACGTATATACATACGTATGTGTGTGTGTGTGTGTGTTTGCCCATGCATGCTCGAGCGGTCGATGCTGTTGTTGCCGCTGTTTTGCGGTGGTTCGAGACTCGCTTATTTCTACCATAAAGACCAAATACATACACCAATACGACAATGCGAATACACACATACGCTAAAACACATACACACAGAGTTATTTCCCCGCGAAACTCACGCGTCTTAGCCGCTTGTAGTAATGGCAACAATTACTTTATTTTATCCATCTTCCCGGTTCTCAACCGAATCGCAAGACAATTTCATTTCCTCGCATTAATCACACACAAACATACAGCCTGAAATTGTTTCTTTCACACACTCGACCATACGGCAAATAACGCGCTTACACACATATCTTTCGGCTTGTTTTAAGAAATATCCGCACTTTCTTTTCTTCCGAGCGACACACAGGTATCCGCGCTCGCGATTGTGGCATAACGATTAATAATAAGACGCGTTGGCGCGCGTATAACTCTCGTGAATCTACACACTTTTTTGTTTCTAGTCAGCTGCTTTGTTCTCTCTAATTGTAAGTTTCGAATATTTTTATTATTACGTTTTTTTTTTCCCTCCCTGACATTTTTTCCCAGTAGACTATTTTTAATTGTTTTTAATCTTCATAATCATCGTCTTCATCAATTTCTTATTTTCACGCGTAATTGAGAATAATTTATTATTGCTCGATGAAAATTTGAATGAAATTGTGAATTTTTTACTCGAGCTTTTTATCTTGTACAAAGCGTATGCACGATGTACGTATCGTCGGAGCTTCCGTTTCGCCCGAAGGATTCTGCGAGTCGGAACGTTGCCGATGTCGAGGGTATGAAAGAGCGAGAATGAGAAAAAGGAGCGCGAAGGGAACGAGCAAATGCGCGATGATGGCGGCGCGCGGGTGTACGTGCAGTGTACGTGTGTGCGTGTGCAAGGGGGAGGAAGAGAGGGCACGAAAATTATTCAGATATGAAACTCATCCCCCTGTTGGCGTTTGCGTCAAAGGAGCCAATTTAAAAAGCCCCTTCCAAGATTATCAGCTCTCCCTCCCTCCCTCCCTCTCCCTCTCTCGCTCTTTCTCACTCTCTGCGTGTTGTAGGACGAACGAGAAACGTGTCAGGGATGCGCGCGCGGGAGGCGGATCGTGATCCTCGCATAGAGTGAAAGAGAGAGAGAGAGAGAGAGAAAAAAGTGACCAAGAGCGACGAAGGAGTGAGAGATTAAAAAAGAAAAAAAAACGAGAAATACGTCCGGATTGGTAAACTTCCAGGTAATTTGTCCCTCCATCGCTTTGAGCCTTTTTTTTTAAGCAGTTGCGTCGAACCGCCTCCCTTCCCGTCGCGCAAATTTCCTCCCTCGTCCTCTTCCCTTCGTCTTTTTCGTTTCACTCTTTATCATCTTTAATTCCCTCGCTTGCCCGTTTTCTTTTTACCTTTTTCATCCGAGTTCTTTTTAGACCCTTTGGATATTTTATCGACATCAAACGTATATAAATATATAGATATAGATCGTGTACTTGGTGCAGTTTTCCATTCCGAGAAATGATAAAAAAGCGTCCACACTGGACGATCGAGGAATTGGGGGGGGGGGGGGGGGAGGTTGAGGAGTGGCCAAGCGAAAACTTTGTGATTAAAGGTGTTTCGGATCGTTAAGTTATTTCTGCTCGCCCGAGTGGAGAGTTTTTCTTTTATCCGTCGTCAAAAGGAGAGGACGCGACGCTCAACTCCATTTTTTTCTTTTTCCACCCTTCGCTACTTTTTCTGTTTATCTCCAAGTACAAATAAATTAGAAAAAAAAGAGAGCGAAGTGATCAGTATCGTGACAACTCGAGGCGCAAAACTTTACGTTCGTTCGAGTCTACGAGGATAAAATACATTACGATGATTTTTTGCAATCAGGAATTGCGGAAAATTAGGGGAGGAATTTTTACTGGCTGGCTCGCTCTATAGGTGAGTGAAATTCTAATTTCGACTTGATCTCTCGTACTTTGACTCCTCTCACTCTCATTAGTTTTATATGTATATGGAACGAACGAAATGACTTTATTTCCTCATCTGCATTATACGTACGATGGCATGCGGTATACGTAAAAGCGCGTCGGCCAAGTTTTTCGTTTCTGGCGACGCCATAGGCTGCCAAATTAAAACAATTTCGCGTACGAGCCTTGATTCCCGCGGCGTATAACGCAGAGTTCCTCGACATCGTCGTGAAACACTTTAGAGCTTCTCATTATTACGTACCGTAGAGGCGCGGTGTCGGTAGAACTTAGCACGTAACGGTGGGCAGACGCGCGATAAACGAATTACGAGGCGTTTGTGTGTTCTTCGCGCCGTGAGCCAAAAATTCGTTTTATATTATTCTCGTGTGCTATTTTTTGGCCCGGGGTCCTTCCCGTTGTTTCCTTGTACGATCCCATATCATTTTCTCTTTCGCGCCTCTCTATGTACCTGCATACAAACAGCCTTATATAAATAAAATATATGCATAGAATGAAAATCGGGGGAATATGGACCAGTCGAATATTTGGGTATGGACGATTATCAGAGTAGCGATCAAATTTTTATTGATATAGAATTTCTTGGGAATGTTACGGTCTATAAATCTCCGGAACGAAAATATTATTCGCGTTTTTGTTAATTGGGGTAATTTGGACCACCTGAGTTCGGGTCATTGCATGAGGTAAAATGTCAAATAAATTTTATGGGACTAATTGTAACGAGTGAAAATGTACCATCGACACCAGGACAAACTTTCTTATACGCGAGTAAACAAAAATTCAAAATTTCATAATGGTACGAAAGGCAGTGGTCCATATTCCCTGGATTTACCTTAAATATAGACTAAAACTCTCCAGGAGCCAATATATATAAAACACCTAGTCTAGATACATAACCGCCTTATATACAAACTCCTCGAGGCTTTTTTTGTATAACTGCGTATATGCGCCGAACTTTTTTTTTCGTTTTTTTTTACATCCAAGATCGACGATAATATAGTGACTTCCACCAAATATATTTTCAAAGGCGCGGAGAGGCGCACACGAGTCGAGACGTTTATCCCGTTCCTCGCGTTTTATTCGAAAACTTTTTTCTTTTCTTTTCTCCTTTCTTCGTGATCGTTCGTCGAGAGGCGCGAGCGAAGCTCACACGCGAGTATCCGCCTCGTGACTCGGCGCGGTATTCTCGATTTTTGCTCTAAATATACACGCGCGTATATGCAGACACAAAAATTCTCATCCTTCGTCAATCTTCATCTCTCTCTCTCTCTCTCTCTTACTTTCTCTCTCGCGTCTTTGAACAATCGAGCACGCGAGCATCGGCATATGTCGACAGATGGCAAATTGAACGTCACTTTTGCCTCATTGAATCGTGCTCCTCGTTCACTCGGCGGTCTCTGTCCCTCCTTAAAACTTTACAATGTAACTCTCTGTACCTGTCAAGATTTTTGATATTTTTCGTCAAGTTAACGAGACAGAAATTACTTCGTATGTGATTTATTCAGGTCGCGAAAGTCGATACGCCAGCAATATGTCCATACTCGTCATGAACATTTCCCTACCTCTTTCATACATCGTTTATTTTTATTTTTCCCATATACAAATATACATATACACACATTGTATGCACCTCACGAAACAAATTTCTTTAATTCTGCGGTGAACCAAAAGAGAGACAGAGAGAGAGAGAGAGAGAGTAAAAAGACGAAAGACGTCTTACATTGTACAAATTGCATATCGGTACGTTGACAAGTGAGTTTGACCAGTGGAGATGAGAGATATATCGAACGAGATGAGAAACGGGTTTAACCGTGATACATTTGCCCGCCGATTCTTTTCGATTGCCGGTTTTATAAAGCTTACAAACTATCGCGGTTGTGCAATGGTCGCTTCTGACGAGAGATGCCTCGGCTTCTATCGTACACGGATAATGTATACCTATGCACCAATTCACATTTTGTACATTGCAAGGAATAAATATATATATATATATATATACGTAACATAACATATACGCTTGATCGCTCGGCCATTACACTCTCGATCCGGTCGTATCGATTTTGTAACTCGATCGGCTGCCTCGCGTCTCCTTAAGGTTTCGCTCTGTCCCGCGAGACGTGCTTGCCTCCGGGAGCCCCCGATCGCCGTGCAGGCATCGATTTCGTGTTCTTTTCTTCGTTTCTGTTTGTTGTTTTTTTTTTCTTTTATTTTTTTCCAATTTTTCTTTTCGTTTTCTTAATCTTTTATTACATACTCTTGGGACGTCGAGGAGCGAACAACCCGTCATTGGACATTGGAAAGTCAACGACTGTGGGATGCGAATCGCTATATGCACATCGGTGCATATTTTTGTATACGAAATTTTTGCGGTTTTCTTTTACGCTGACAGATCGATGGAATCGTCCCCCCTCCCCCCACCCCTTCCACCGCGCCGAACCTCTCGTCTCGCTTAATCGAGATCGCTCGATCGCGATTATATTCCTCCGGGTGATCGGGTAAAATCGAACAACGATCATCGATATATTCGCATATACAATTTGTACGTTCGATGGGTTTTTTGATATAATCGGATGTATAATTAATTCGATTTTCAATACGAGATGCTTATTCTCGTCCGAATTTCCATCGTATCGGCTTCATCGATCGAGGCCATTAATTTCTATTCGCGTTCACGAAAAATACGAGCGTCTTATTATACATACAATCTTAATTATATAATTTATATAATAAGATAATATTCGTCGATAAGATTCACATTTTTTCAACGTAAAACAAATTATACGAATTGATGGTTAAATTTATATTTCTTTTTTTATTTCTCATTATACGAAATTTGTATCGTGAACTCGTACGTAGTAACATGCGAAGTAATTAACGAATTTTTTTTTATTCGTACAATAATATATAGTAGAGTAGCTCCCCATCCTTTATCCTGACCACTCGATGATGCATAATCATGTGACGAGAGAGGAGCTTGCGCACGCACCCAAGTGTGCGTTGCGCGTTAGGCGATTCGATTAATAGCATTCGCGCTTATTGGTCACGCTACTAATATAAAGGAGCGCTCTCTCACACGTGTTTACGATGGACTTCCCATTGCACGTTTGTACATGTATATATTTATATATATATATACAAATATACGGTATATGTGTGTATATATATCGTAGGTAGAAAAGCCGCGACTATATAGCTCGGGAATCGCACGAGGAGCCCCCGCGCGTACCATAACGAGGGAATAGCGTGCCGGCTTCATAATTGACCCGAGCATATATACATATATATATTGTCACAATGGAAAATAATTCTTAATCCTCGGATTTCATCTATTTTTGAGCAGCCCTTCGTACGATATTTCGTAACCTCGGATTTATTCCAATTTGAATATAAAATCCTATATGGAATCGTGACGTATATATGGCGTGAAAACTGCTCGATCGCATTTCAGATTACAAAAACTTACGGTTCTTAAATAAAACGAAAATATACGAGATTTCTCGTGGGCGGAAAACAAAAGACGTTTCACGAAGGTTCGTTGGGAGGTTTTAGTATTCGAATAGTCGAAATATATTTCTTTAATTTTGTCATATTGTTATTTTTATCGATAAAATATTTAATAAAAAATAAGATTTTTCGTATTTATATCGAGTTTCACATTTAGTTCACTCGGTTCGTTGACATCGAAGGAAAAAAACGTAATCATAATACGGAGAAAATTTATTTTTCCTTTCAACCTTCCAGCCAAGTTTTTCGCACATTCTCGCGCTAAAGTATATCAAGAGAGAAAAAGAAGCGGACATATAGGAAAGATATAGCTCTAGCTTACCCAAAATGTCGGAGATTACGCGGAATTATGCAAATTTCGTGGCATTGTAAAGTGTCCGTGGTGCCGTAGCCGTCGCCGCCGTTGCTTCTACGGCGCATATAACAGTGAAAAAAGAGAGTGAGAGGGGTATGAGGAAAAGGGATGTTTTTTTTGCGTTTTATTGGAGTAGAGGTCTCTCGTAGAGGAGAGAAGCCGCGTAGGGTGAGAGAGAAGAGAGAGCGAACGTCGGCGCGGCCTCGCGGCTATCCGCGGTCGTATAACCGCGAAACAAAAGCTTAGCTAACGTAGAGACAAAGGGGGATATAATACAGTACCCTGTATATAGCTACATTATACACCATATACATATATGTATATTCTATATATATATATATATATATATATATATATATATATAGAGAGAGAGAGAGAGAGAGGAATAGCCAGTAGGAACACCGATTGCGCCATGGGCGCTGAGGAGAGGCGAAAGGAGAGCGAGGAGAGGTGAATCCTCTCACGCCGCAGGGGCACACATGCAACGGATTTAACTGCTTCCACCAGGCATTACTCTCTTTTGCCGCGGGTTCAGCTTTCTTTTATTCCACCGCCCGGCAAACCCGAGCGAGCGCTCCCCCGTCGTCGTACAACTCCGCTCGTACGTTCGCCTTGGTTTCGTTCGCGAATCCTTCCATCAAAAAAAAAACAAAGAAAATCATATTTTTCGAGATTTTTGTAACGATGATTTTTCGAATATTTCGCGAAAAAAATCGAATTTTTCTACATTTTTTTCTTCTCCTTCGTTTCGAAGGAAAATAAATCGAACAGGGTGAAGTGACTTGATCGAGAACGTTTTCAAAATGGCGTGTGGATAAGCCGCGTATACGCGTGCGGGATGCATAGCGCTTCGCTTTACCACCCCTTGGACTCTCACCTCGGAGCCGCGCCCACCCTTCGCGCTCTCGTGAGTGCTCGCGAAAAAAAGACACCGACGTCTCTCTTTCGTTTGCTTATTCCGACTCGTGGAGGCAAACTTCCCCTTCCGTTTGCTCGTACCCGCGTCCCTCTTTCGAGCTTTCCACGAGTTCTCTCTTTTCGTCGTCGTCGCGTTTCTGCCTGTCCTTTTGCCACCCCCTCGAACATCCACTCCGCGTTGAAACTCTCGGAGGTCATTATTTTCACGTCGTTCTCTCTTTCTCTTTTTCTATCTCTTTCTCTCTTTCTGTCTGTCACTCTCTCTCTCTCGCTATCGATATATATATATATAATGTGTATACTCGTTACGGCATCTTTGTACAAGCTTTTAAAAGGTGACAAAATCAACCCTCCCTGAACGAATATACATATATAGATATACATCCTTGCCCGGTTTTACCGAACTCTCCATCCCCTCCGTTACACTCGTGACGGAGACCGGGTTACGATTAATTAATCGACTATACTGGGAATCCCCCTTTACCCCCCACCCCCTTGCCAGGCCGCTGTAATTCACGCGCCCGGTAAGTCAAACTTAATTAATTACCCGGTTCTCGCTCACCGAGCGCGCCCTCTCATAGACGGTGAACTCCTGTATAGAACGCTTCGAGTAGATTTTGTGGGGTTGTTCGCAGAGCTCACTTTCTCTCCATCTCTCTCTCCCTCTCTCTCTCTCTCTCTCTCTTTTGCTCACTCTTGGACTCGTATAGATGGGCCGCAGAGGGATTTCCCGGCGGGTTTAGCGTGAAAACGCGCGTGAGAAACCTTCACCTCGCGGAAGTGTACGTTTTCACGATAAGCGGGGTGATATTAACGACGAGAGTTGTGTATAATCGAATATCGAGGGTGAGAACAAAAATTTCTCGAGCAAACCTTATCGAGCGATTAATTAATTTTTTGTTTTTCACTTTAATTGAAATTTATCATAACCTCGGCAAATTATCATCTAATAGAAGAGTCTAATTAAAAAATATATATATATGCGTCAAGAAAACGATATAAACGTGAGGAGATTATAGCGAATTTTAATTACATAATAATTAAAAATCAAAATTTTTAAAAATCTTGAATATATTTATACCTCGAACGTCTAATAGTCGCGAGAATCACCGGATCGACTTGGACTCGTACCTACGTATAGGTTTTATCGTTGACCGTCTTTTATTCACGAATTTTATTGACCGACGTTGAATGAACTTGGTAGTAGAGTAAAATACGTAGTAACGTATATATACAACGAGAGGAGTATTCTTCGCGAAGAGACGAATGGGTTTGGCTCATTCCGTCTGCGCGAGCGACGCACGGTATCCACCCACGCCACTGCAGGAGTCCGGGCGAGCAACGAAATGCTACGCGGTGGCTGAAAAAGCCCATTAATTATCAATACTCCCCCACCTCGTCCGCCTTCTCTCTTTCTCTCTCTCTCTCTCTCACTCCCTCCATTCCGAGTCATTATAAACGCGCGTGGAACCTTCGACGATAACTTTTCTATTATATCCTTCCTAAGAGGGATTTAAAGCCCGACGACTAGCTGGCACTCGCCCTCCATCTTCGTATTTTTTGTTTTTCGATTCATTCGAGCGATCTATCGACCGAGTCACTGTGCCAAAATTCAAAATTCACCATAATAAAACAATGAAATTTCGATTAAATTCGAGAATGTAAAAGAATTCGAAATTTATCAAAAACAATGAAAAAATTCTCTATCCTCCTCGTCCTTCAATTGTCAGAGACGACCGATGAAAAATAAAAATCTGGCTGTATAGAAAAAGTCATTATTCTCAAGATTTTCTATCACACCTGTGCAACGGTAGAAAATAAAACGTGTATGGTAGCCTTTCTCCCGATCGTTCGATTATGGTCTCATTCTATGCATCGATGAGGGGAGTGAGGGGAGAGGGCTACACATAGCCTCGTCTCTCGTTCATTGCTCGGCTCGCGCGCTGCCGGACGCTTTGATGATCACGAAGAATCGCGTCTCGAGAACGAACGAACGGCCGATGGGGGCGGTGGGGGGATGACGAAGAATAAGAAGCGCTCGGGCGTAAGCGGTCTTCAAATTTGTAATTAATCAATATTATCATCGACAATAGAGCGCACGCAGGGAGCCAAGCCATTGTTACAATTTACAAGCGGTCCTTGAACACTTCGCTATATATATTTATATGCATCTTCTACACCTTTCTCACATAGTTGTATATATATATATATATATAGATATAGATGAGAGCTCAAATAGCATGATCGACTCGCTCATTCCATCGCTATTATCCTTTTAATTGCATCGTTTAATTATCCTTCGGCGGCTACCCTCTCACACACGCGAGCACACCGAAGGCATCCGCCGATACGTTCGACAGAGATCTCGAGAGATCTCGCCGCGATCGAGAGAGTCGATCGATGATTGGCATGTGGAATTCATTATTGTCCTGCGAAGGAGGACAAAAGCCATTGCCAAATCGATATTCTCGTTTTCTCCCACCCAAGACATATACAGTTATTTATTAACGATGAATAATCACGAGTTCGATCGATTATTCGTGTACTTGCATGATGGATCGAAAAAAAAAATTGGCAGCTTGGAGCAAGATTTAAACGAATGAAATTTTGGTTTTATTGTCGAATTTGGCAATATGCGAAATTTCTTTCCGCGCTAAGTTTTTGCATTCGTTCTCGACATTATGTCTTCCCCGATAGGTAATTTTTTCTTAGGTTTCTCTCGATCTATTATCGCTGATTCTTTTATCATATTGCGGGCTCTTGCACGATGCGGTCGAGGATAATTACGAATCGATCGGAACGAGAAGATCGTCATTAACCCTTCTCTCTTCGTTCCACCGGTGCGTTGTTCGTAGGATGGTGGTGGCTCGCACCACGCCTCGACACGATCCATTGTGCTTTCTCATTCATTACTAATATACGTTGGAGAACTCGCGCGCGATGGGACTCGTTTGCCTCGTTTGCTCGCGGGTACTATGTCGAAGATATTGGTAGTGTGGACGAAAAAATCATACGTACGCGTATTATCTACGGATGTAGTGAGCGTGAAAGTGACGAAGATGAAAGATTATTCGAATGACGAAAAGAAAAAAAAAGAAAACGTAATGATAATGATAAAAATGGGGATAGGAATAGGCAAGAATTGCTACTGGACAACGAAGAGTTCTGACCCCCGGCTGCCGTGCGTCAAAGGCCTTCAAAAGTGCCGCCCTGAACCTCGCCTGTCCAAAGCTCATTTGTTTTCCTGCCGTGGGCCCCGAGCGAGCCACGGCTATGTTGGTTCGCGAGGAGAACGAACGAGAGAGAGAGAGAGAGAGAGAGAGAGAGAGAGAGAGAGAGAGAGAGAGAGAGAGAGAGAGAGAAAGACGATCGGACTATCGGGAGACCTTCCTGCCGCATGGACCATCTTCCGATGTCTTAACCCTCTCCCTCTCTCTCTCTCTCTCTTTCTCTTTCCTCTCTCGACCGCCTCGATGGACCGCCTTCTCACCTTTTTTTTATCGGACTTGTTCCTTTTTTACTTCATTTTTAATTTCTTCTTTCCCTCTGGCTCTCATCACTCACTCGCACGGCGCGCGTTATAGACGTGGAATTAAGTGGAGAGGGACACGAAGAAGTCGAGGGGTAAAAAAATAAATGAATTATGCCCTGTGTTTAGCTCCTAGAGTGAATCCATGATTTAGACGTTTATCACTCGTAGATTGTACGAGCCTAGGAAATCTTCACAACCAGTCACCAACTCTTCTATAAAAAAAAATATATATATATATATGTATATAGGGGTTATACGCTAGCGCGATGAATTATCGTAGTTGTATATAAAGTCGAAACGAATACAGAGAGGATGAGAAAATTGAGATAATAAACCTGGACATAAGTGTCCCAGTGGATAGTTTTTTTTCTGTCCTCTTGTTATTCGTCGCAATCAGCACAATGAGTGGATTCGTTCGAGGACGAAAAATGAGAATAAAGAAAAAAGACCGTTCGTTTTGCGGAGATTTATAGATGTTACGTAACGATAATTTTTCAACGATTTTATCGAGCGTTACGACCGCGACACGATCATTCTTTTTTTTTTCCACGAAAAAATATTTTCTCGAATAATCAACGTTTTCTAGTTATCAATAAAACCGCTACAGCTTTTCGGAATTTAACGGTTCAGAAAATTGCTCGTTTTTTTCTCACTATTTAATGTTTCTTGTATAGATATATCTTGCGAAAATCAAATTATCGATTTTGATCGCTACCGAAAACACCTTCAAGTGCCACCGACAAAGGGATCGATCATGGATATGCTCTTTTTTATTCCTCTCTCTCTACCTTCTACTTTCATCGTACACACAATCTTTCACCTTGGTTCTTCATTCCATGGCGGTCGGGCGGATCTCTTTCCTCCCTCCTTTCTTCTCTCTTCTCTCTCTCTCTCTCTCTCTCTCTCTCTTTATAATATAATTTCGTATTTCTTCGATATAAATTTTGCTGATGTTCTGATCGCTTCGTTCCACAATCCCCACCACTCGACTTTTCGCGGTTTAAAGCGGCGCGATCCGCGGTCCTGGAATGGCCCACACCGCGTTCCACATCCCTTTTTGTTTGTTCAACGAAATTGCTCCTGGGCCTTCCTTTCTCCTGCTGCTCATCCCCCTGCGTTCACCGCTCGAGCATCGCGCTCGTGGAAATTGACCGAAGATTGCGGCCGACCGACGTATTTGCTCTCTGCGGCAGCGAGAGAGCGCGGAATCAAAACTTTGTCGCGACCGCAAAAATATCATTGGCCACTTCGATGATCCACCTTCTTCGCCCACCCTCGATGCATCCTTTTTGCACTCGATCTTCGTAACCGTGCGATACATCGTAGTATCTCGTCTCTTACTTTTTCATCAGTGTTCCATAAGAATCCATGATTTCTTTATCTCGAACCTTGTGCCCATTTATCTTTTTTTTATTCAGAATTTTTCTTTGTTTCGATTACTTTAATCCCGATCGAGTTCTTCGACCCTCGAACAGCGATGAATTTCGTTCGAATTTTTATCGAACGAAATTATTGATCAAATTTCCGTTATTTTCATTTCGGTCAGAACTCATCGATGACAATCGGATTAATCGAATCGACGATGTTATAACGACCCGTTTTATTCCAACTAAAAATATGTTTCGCGATAAGAAACGTGGAAAAAAAGATCCTTCGGTTCTCTTACTTTATCTCTTCGTGTCTTTCGTACCGCGGATCAAGATGAGTGACACGGGCCGCTCTCTTACTCGAAGTCGTCGCTTTTTTTTCGCTTTCTCGCTTCGGGTTCGCTTCGTCTCATTCGTTCTCCCTCTTCGTTCATCTCTCTCTCTCTCTCTCTCTCTCTCTCTCTCTCTCTCTCCTTCTCTCTTAGTTCGCGTCTTCTGGTCGACGTATAAGCTCATTATCGGATGCTCGGGCGCGAGAGGTGGCCCGTCTCTTTGGCCGCGGCCCCCTCATTGCAGAATCTGATCGGGCTCGATGGAGCGAGGAAGAAGCTAACCACCCAGGATATTATGTATCGATGAAACATGCTCGAGAAGAAACCTTTCATGGAGTTGGGCGAACATTGAGGGCGGGGGGGGGGGAGGGGTGGTGAGTTGATAAGACAGAGAACGATGAACGACGACGACTAAAATATGAGCTAAGATCCGCAAATGCCAATAACGATGTAAATACCGATAACGATTTGATAAACGGGATAATTTTCAACTTGTTATAATTTTTATATTATCGATAGAAAAATTTATTTTCGCGATTAACGTTCGATCCTATCGATTATTGTATAGGTACTGCATTTATCGACAAGGATAGCGATGATTAATAAATAAAATGAAGAATAAAGGAATATACCGAGTTTAAAAAATGTCATGCCTTGTATCCATTTCGCGGACCTGTCGTCGTGCCTGGTGGCATGAAATTCTCCGACGCAGCAGTGCCTTCGGTACTCGGGAACTTATCCTCACGGCTGAGTAACAAATTCGTTCGACTTTTGAACATAGGAAATGAGTTGTAACACACCGAGTTTTATAATACATCTCAAGAGAGACGAAAAAAAAATAACAGATATATATATATATAAATATCTATATAGATATATGTATGTGTATAATATGATGAGTTGGAACGCGACCGAGGTGTCTCCGATCGACATTCAACGATCTATATAGCGACATATCACGAAGCACGCTGATCGTATCGCTCGATCTCTCGAATTACCAGTGCCAAGAGAGAGAAAGAGCGAGAGAGGGAAAAAGAGGGAAAGAGAGAGAGAGAGAGAGAGAGAGAGGACAGCACGAATTGGTATCGATACGCGAGATATCCACAGAGGGATCGATTGCATGAATCGTGCTGTGATCACGAGAAGCCAAAGAAAAGGGAGAAGAGAGCGAGTGAGATAGTGAGACGAGCGAGGCGGTAAAGGGGGTGGGTTCGAAGAGAGATCCGTGTGTACATATATATATTTCACATATATACGTATAAAGACAGATAAAAGTTCGAGACGTGGTTGGGAAGGATGCTATCGAATTACCATAAAACGCCATGATTAACGCAAGGTAAACGAATATAACGCCGCCGAGACCGCAGCGTGTTCTGTAGCAGTTAGACTTTGCCTCGGGCATATCTTTTATATACGTTTCCGCGTGTCTTTTCTCCCTCCGGTACACGTTTCTTTTTTTCTTTTTTCTTTTTCATCACGACTATATTTGCATCTATACGCGCATCGTGCACTAGTTATCCACGTTGAAACGACGAGAAATTTTTCGTCTACGATCGCGTGTTGGCGCGGGCATACATTTTTCTCACCTGTGCTATCGGTACGTTTCGCCGAAAATACAAAAGTTCGCATTGTTATCGAGGAATTAAATAATTATTGTTTTTATAATTCGAATAAATGTTTACTCGAATAATAATCGAAATAATCGATTAATTATATGAAAATTAATCGATGATTAATAAATTTGTTTGATCTTGTTATCGTTCGTATCGTTTGTTCGTGGATTTTTTGTTCTTATAGCTAAAACTTCTCTAGCTAGACTATGCGCATCGTACACACGGTAGGAGAGACACACAACATCCGATACATATGGGAACGTTAGCTTTGCGGTTTGAAGCCCCCGTAGCGTGTGGCTCGGGTCCAAAGGAGAAAGAGAGAGAGAGAGATAGAGCGAAAAGGAGAAAAAGTGTGAGAGGGATGCAGGCATCGTGTTAATATACGGACAGGAGGAGTTGCTGCAGGTATTATAGTTGAGTTTTGCCGGTGTATAAAACATCGGAGGTAGAGAAGGGATTGATACGGGGCGGGGTGGAGAGAGAGAAAGAGGGGAACCGAGGGAAAGAACGAGCCGAGAGACGACGGTGTCGTGTAACTGATGTGACCAGAGAACTCAAACGGCCAATACACGCTTTACTATATATCTGTATAGACGTCTTTGGGTGCCGTTGAATTGCACAAGCAACGCACAGCGTGCGCCCTGTCGATTGGGCCGATCGGTTACAAAGTCTATTGCGGCGAGACCGCATTCCGCGTTTAACCGGTCCCTTCTCTTCGCTCATACATCGATATTAGAGACTCGCGTCGTTCGATTCCTGATATAATCAGAATCACACGCCACGTATTAGGTTCGTACGGCGATCCGTCGAGGCGATTGTTCACGGGGGTTTTCAAAGAAATGAAAAAACAAAAAACAAATATTAAGAAATGAAGAAAAAAGAATCGATCGAACTTTCGCCAAGGGGTGAAATATCGATTTTAGGGGGGGGAAATCGATTATCGATAATGCGCATCGGATATCGATTTAATTTTATTTTATTAATGACAATTTTTCGTCGATATCGTCGATGAAAAATTAATAGAACGAGGCAACATTTTTTGTCACTTTCGCGTTATGATCGATACAATTTTATTGATTATCGATATCACTCGGTTTCCGTGGTGTAATCATACGTGAGTTTTCAATCGACTTTTGTATATTATCGAGGGCTTTTATAGAGCGTTGGCCTGCAGCTTCGCTCGTACCTGTGCGAACTTGGGGATATACGTTGACTGTGCACTCAACGCGAACTCTATCAACGGATAATGCTCCGAGTCAATGCAATAATATATAGCGAGGCACGTAATGACAATAATGATCTCGAGGGTTCGCTTCGACCGGGAGGCAGTCGTATGTATAGAACGAATAAAGAGAGAAACAAGAGAGAGAGAGAGAGAGAGAGAGAGAGAATTTTATGCACAGATTGATTCAAAACAAAGATTTTCTCTGTCAAGACGTAGACACAAGTCACTACACTTTTTTTCAAATAAACTCTCAGGATATTAAACTTTCACGAATTTTTTATTACTATATTCTTATAAAAGAAAAAAGCTTCTTGAAGTCACTTTCCACTTTGATCTTCATTCAAATCTCAAGAAATATGAGTAGCCCTGTAGGAAAGATACCAAGGTAGGAAGATATAATGAAACAAAGTTGTACACGATGAGACGAAGATACACGGTGGAAAACGAGCGAGAGAGATATCGAACGAAGTGAGAGATAGAGACGGATCAGTCCTTCTCTGATGCTTCCCATTGTGGGGTATTATCTGAATTGCAGACCTCTCCGTAAAACTGCTGCCTCTGGCTTGTGCAGTCTACCCTTGCATCGTATAACATCAATATATATATATATATTTACGACTTCGCTGTAGCTTTACTTCCCAACCCCTCCTGACTTATTGTTATTATTTCAATTAATGCGCACTTTCCTCCATGACTCCTCTCGCGACGTGATTGACTTCGATCTACGTCCCTTCTATTTTTTACAGCGTGACAACCGCTAGAAGAATCGTAACGTCTTCGTTTCTCAGAAACTAAATTCGTAATTATCGATAAGGCTGAATTAAAAAATAAAAAACAAACTTACCTACATTAATCAAAGTGAAATATTATTTTTAATAAATTTCATTATACTCGTAAAAATTTGAACACTTCATTTTTCTAGCGTAAAATAAGAAAACAAAACTGTATGTTTTTCATTGCTTAATGCAAATAAGAGGTATCGCGTATAAATCACGTGTGTAGGTACTTTACTCACGCGAACATATACACCTCGTATTTTGGCTCTGCGTATCGTAATCCACGCGTGTTAACGGACGATATTGCACGAGAGTTTATAAAACACATATAAATCGTTACGGCTCAGTACGAGAGCGCAACGCCGATATTAAATCGGCAAACATATGCACGCTTCCCTATTTTCTCTTTCGTAAAATGGGAGAAAAAGAGATAGGTAGCCCTTATTTCCTCTTAATGACGTAATCGTACGTCATAGTAATCGTCGAATGAGAGCACATACAATATTTTCTCTCCTCGCATGATATTCACCCTCCTCCCACCTCTCTCGGCCGCTTAATCGTTTCAATCTCAGGGCCGCGATTATAGTTGGTAGTGAAAAAGAGCGCGCGGCCGGGTAACCGTTCATGTACATATATCAGGCTTGTGGCTATAGACGGTGCCTATATATATATACATGTACCTATGTATGGTGGGGCTGTTCAACGACGACAGCGCGGATTCTCGCGTGTTCGTATGCACTCGACTCGCCGCGCTGTGATTCCCGATAATCGTCATCCTGATGTAATCGAGGAATTCGAGAGAGGTGGGGAGGGAGGGAGGGAGGAACAGAGAGGTAGAGAGAATGGGGGGGGAGAATATATCGACGTCTATACAATTATCGCGGTTACCCCCCGATGACCTTCGCGGTATAATTTTCAGGAAGACAAATGGATTTCTGAGTTTTACAAAGCTTACGCTTGATGTATGTCCGCGTGTTCGTCTACTCTCATTATATTATAGCGACGAAGGAAACGAGAGATTATCTCGAGAGTAATACAGAAAACGGGAATTCAACGACTGCAACGATGATCAGTGTGTTTGTAAGTCTGTTCTCGAGTTCTTTGATTGACGTTGACACGAGAGAGAATGAGAGGGAGAGATGGAGCGAGAGAGAGGGAGAGAGAGAGAGAGAGAAAGAGTGAGAGAGTCTTGCGGTGATTATTCATGAGCACGCGATATGCCACTCTTACAACGCGAATAATTTACAAACGCACATCGGCGACCGAGTTACAGTTGAATTCCGTTCATTATTCTCCTTTTTTCTCGTTACGAAGCCCCCGATAAGAATTTATAACGAGATGTAAAATTTGGAGAATTAATGTTTTACTTCAGTTTCATCTTTTTTGTTTCATCACAGTAAAAAAAGTCAAACCGTAGAAAATATAAATGACAATATGATATCGAATTTTGATGAACGGTAGACGAAATGTGAAGAAATTTTGTTTCGGACGATCATCGGACCACACCCCTAAAAAACAACAAAAGCTGCAAGAAAAGTAACGAGTTGGGGAGATCTCATCGAGGCAAAAATGCCTCGAGGTGACCGCGAATATTAGGCAGCGAGTTTTCGCTTCTGGCGATATAAATTTTTTTAACCCTCTGTGGTCACCGGGGACACTCGAGTGCCGCGAGATAAATCGGCGCTGCGAGGACGATGACTCTCGGCAAAAAACGCGATCGCGGGTAAAAAACGTAAAATAAAAGTGAGACGAGCTTAGAGGACCGGGCGCAAAGGGATAATTTTTCATTCGTGTTCGCTCGTTCCCTCGTTCGCGGCGAGACGGTCCATCGTCCCGGTGCATTCGACTACCAAGTGCAGGATCGCCGAAGGATGAAACAAAAGTGGGGTGAAATGAGAGAGAAAAGGGTGCGGGGGTGGGGGAGCATTTCATAGTCGGAGGGTGACCACGGGTCGACCTAATAGGTCGCCGACACATGCGAGAAGCATCCATCATATCGCGGTCCAGAGGAAAACGATGGAGAGAGAGAGAGATAGGACGCGGGGGTGGATCTTTTGCCTCTCCTTGAGGCATAAAAACTTAATTACCTTCATTAACCGAACGGCTGCCGACCTGATCTTGGCCGATCGCTACCGGGATCCCCTCGGGCTGCTCACGACATTATCAGCCTCGGGATATTACTTTACACACACACGCAAACACATATACTCGTGTGTATACATAGTTTTATGCACTTATATATCTTCTCCACTTCGATGTCGTTAATCAAGAATTTTTGGTACGCTTGGAATATTGGGCACCCGTTTCGCGATAGCGGTCACCGAATAACGCCGGGGAGCAATTTCATTCAATGTTTCACAAATTTCTCGATTCGCCATAAATTCCGTTTCATAAACAATAAAATATTTTATTCCAAAAAAATAAGGAAAAAGGACAAAAACAGACAAATTCGGCAATAATAACATCACGTTTGTGGTTTTTTCCTCTTTTATAGAAATTTCCGTAGTTCAATATTTATCGATATAAAATTCTGCAATAAATGGAAATAAAATAACTGACATTTTTATTTTTTCTAAACAAAAATTGAAAAATGCCGAGGTACGAAAAACCCTCTCGGCTCTAGTATTATAACGCGGGAAAGTGCACAATCGCACATTACGGCAGTCGAGCACTCTCGTTCTCGTCTCTCCTATTGTCATTAAACAAAAATGTGCAGATTCTAAATAAACGGGGGAAACGGTGCTCTTTAGCCTGGAAGTAGGCGGTGACAAGAGAGCTTTTTGCTTGCTACGGAGTTTAATGCACGTGAGTGGAGGGCCTCGGAGGGCGGGAGGGAGGGAGGGGAAATGTTGCAGGCGAATCCTCACCGGTGTGACCACTCTGTAACTCTCCTACCTGCTCACACGTGCATACATATATACATCATCCGTTGTGTGTATATGTGAAATATACACGATGTGGAGAAGCGCAGCACGCCGTTGCTCGTTGAATGCGGCAATCAGAGGCAATTATAAATTTTATTATTTTGCTCGTGTGCCCGCGAGAGCCAAGCTCCACATATACGTTTAATATACACATATATATAGGTATGTCTTTACCCATATAATATATAACGCAGCTGCAGGTTCCCACATACGCAACACACTATAAATATACATATGGTATTTCACGTAGAATTTTTCTATCTAATTATAAACAATTAATAATTTCACGTTGAACGAATAAATTATTTATTGGCCGATTATTACGGTCGAAAATCAAAATTTTTTCATTAATGAAAAAATAATTATTCTTTCGACAATATAACCAATTAAGCAAAGTCCGTTCAATCATTGAAACGTAAATATAAAAAATAATGCAAAAATTTCAGTGTGATGGGGGTGAAATAGTTTATCGAGGGGATGAGAAACGCCCCATACGTGGATATACAGTATATAGCTCATGGCAAAATCAGCAGTTGAAACGCAAGGTTGCTTTAGATGCGATGCACATGCAGTTACGGAAAGGCATACCGGCAAAACTGCATACAGCTATATATATATATATAGAGGTATCGCAACAACATAGTCTCGCTCATCTCGTCTCTCTCTATCTCACGCAGTCGACGTGCCGGTAACGCACGAGATTATACAATGCCCCCCCTAATGACTCTGCGAGAAGAGCCGCCAAAGCCCCTCTCTATATCCAACCTCCGCGTTACGTTGGTTGGTCGGGTTCATTCGTTCTTCTCCCGTGCCATTTTCTTTTTTTTTCCCTTATTTTCTTCTTTTTTTTATCTTTTAATTCCATTTTTTTTCTTTTTTAATTTTTATTATTTCACTTCCTCGGGGCACCCTATAGCTCGCGCTATTAATTGCCGTCGTTCCGCACCAACTTTGCCGCGAATCCATCTCTCGTCGCTCTCCTGCTGCTGCAGCTAAGGCGAATGCGGCGAACATCATCGCAACAGCGGCGGTAATAGTAGAACGAAGCGGCTCGTATAGAGAGGGAACCCCGCGTGGTGTGACCCACGGGGTTTCCCTTACCCCCGTGGTAAGAGACACGGCAGATTTGACGATCGCGAATCTCATTTTCTTCCTTATCCCGCTAATTCGCATTCTTGCTAAATCCCCAGGACGATAATTCGCTCTATTGTCACATTTTCATGAAAAAATTTTGATCAATTTCAAATTCGCATTGGTATTCGTCAATAAAAGAATTTGAAAATATCGTAACGCTCGAATTAATCGAGTTATATTACGCTGTATAACGTAAAACGAAACGAGAGATCTTATTTTTTTTATGTCGCTCGTATTTCGTAAAATATATGCCGCGCGAAAACCGTTGTTTAAGCAAGATTGCGCGCGCATTTCAACGACGAAAGTATCGTTGTAATTAAGCGCAGGGTGTTCTTTGGTCGCCGCGTGTATATGGCAGGTGGGTAGAGGAAAACGTCGATTAGGACACCGAGAGAGGAGAGGAGAGGTGTATATGGGAATTTATGTTCATTGTAATTCGCGGTCTCTCGTGTGGCGCTCTTCACACTGTTGTTTTCGCAACGAGAACCCACCTATATTGCATATATGTTTATGTATATATATATATATATATATATATAAAGAGATATTCATATACATTGTTACAGAGTCTTTTGCTCTCGTTTAACGACCTCGGCAATAACGAGAGAGAGAGAGAGAGAGAGAGAGAGAGAGAGAGAGAGATTCTCAACCGGTGAGAGCTCTCTCGGTGCTGTGGGAGAGAGCAACGCGATAATCACGATAACGACGGCAGCTCAATTCTGATCGTTATAACAGGCAGAGACTGCTCATTGTTTCTGGTATCTATACGTAATTTTCTTTTTTTCTTCACTTTTCGTTTTATTTTCTATTTCTTTTTTTTTTAATTCGTTTTTTCCGTTATCTTCTTTTCAACCGCCACACATCCTGGCAAAACTTCCATTTGACGCAATGCGCACATCGCGAGATGATAAATCCATCGCGTCGTCGTCCCCTTCGGTGAGACGAATTGTAATAAATTTTCATGAAACAATGATTCGCGCGCAGTTTAGAATAGGAATTTAAAAAAAAACAACAACAAAACAAATTGAACAGACAATAATAGAACGAAACGAAGAGCAAACATTTCGCGATTATTTCAGCCGCGGCTACCTGAATTTCGCTCGTATCGCGGACAAAATGTGTATACCGGCCGTGTCGAAGATCCTTTCACGCGGCGCTACGATTTTGCCTGTGCAAATAACAAAAAGATAATTCACCGATGGCTACTGTTGCTCGTCCTGTGGGATACGCTAGGGAGATCGAGTTCGTGTAACCAAGAGAGACAGAGAGAGAGAGAGAGAGAGAGAGAGAGAGAGAGAGAGAGAGAGAGAGAGCGAGCGAGAGATATGGAAAAAGTGAGAGAGAGAAAGAGAGCACGATAGAGGGTGGGGGATGAAATATAGGCAGACTAAGCTTTGTCGGCGAGGAGAGGATATGTCAGTGGCAATCACATCGGTAATTCCTCGGCTGATTGTCCCTGACCGCAGAGAGGAGATCCTGCGAGAGGAGGGATTTTCTTCATCGCAGAGCGAGAGAAGAGAAAGAGAGAGGAGAGAGAGTGAACATCGGCGAAAGCCGAGAATATGGCCAGTATAGGCGCATACGCATCACAGGGCTCTTTCTCAATTTTAGTTCCTGCCTTATTTGGTCGATGATAAATTCTAACGGGGATCCTCGCAGGGTAGAAGATATACGGGGGTGGGGAAGAGGCTGGAGAAGGATATACCGATACCACAAAGTCCAAGGGAGAAGGACCAAGGGAGTGAGAGAGAGAGAGAGAGAGAGGAGAGAATCGTGCCGAAGTGACGAGCGAGAGAGAAGGATGGGAGAGCGAGTGAGACGAGTTCAAAGGATCAGCATAAACGATCCAATCAGTCGAGTAATTCGCCGTGATTGCGCGGAATTTGTGTGAGGCTATCGGAACCGCGCAATGCGTTGGCTACCGTGTACCCCGCAGCACACGGTGTGTATAACGCACACACACCCACGCACATATACACAAACACGCACACCCACACAACTTGTTCAATATTTCTCTCTCTCTCTCTCTCTCATCTTGCTCTCTCTCCCTTTCTCTGTATATAGCCTATCCTCACTGCTCTCTGGACCGGTCGGCCGTGAAACAATCGTTGGAATGAACAAATAACAGCGACGAAATTGCATCGAGCGTTCCGGCGCCGTATATTATGCAGGCCAATGATATAATATATTATATATATATATATATAGAGAGAGAGAGAGAGAGATATGTATATATATATATATATACACCCGGTAGCCGGAGCTAAAACCCAGGCCGCTTCCATCGCTCGGTAGCTCTCGATAAAATTATATGTATGGTGTATCGAAGAAACGAGCCAAGGGAAAATGGAATAACTTTCGAGACTCCGCGGTATTTTATATTGCATTCTTTGAAATTTTCTTTCTTTTTCATTTTCTTATTTTCTGCCGTTTTGTAAAAGGAAAATACGAGAACAACATTATTAAACAACATGGAATTGTTTCGAAATTTTGTATATTAATTAATGATAATATTCATTATTATTATTATTATATAATATAGACCAGATTCTTCTTTTTATCTCGGAAGATTATTGTTTTAACCGATGTTAATAACGAAAATAATCGAATTAGGACGAAACGCAGGTCCGGGGTGAGAAACGATAGAGCATATTAGGGGACCTCTCGTCGTGGAAACACATTTTAAAATCATGTATACGAGAGCAGCGAAGAGAGGGAGGGGGTGGAGCGGGGAGAGGGTTGCGGCTTGACACACGGCAAACCACGGTCAATTAGAGATCGGGATCGTCACCCCCGGGTCTCTGGTATCGGGTTACTCGACGTGGGAGGTCCACGGCATCTTTTCCGAGAGGATGAGCCTCTGGAACTTGGTAAGAGGCTTCCCAATCGTCTGCACTCATCGTCCAATTCTCGTTCGTCTCGTATCCACGCGATATCCACGCTTTTTACCCCATACAGTCGCCTCGGTATACTTTTTTGTTGACGAGAACGATCGACTCGAGGTTCTTGACCACGAAGCACTTGCCAACAAAAAAAAACTTTTTTTTTTTTTTAAACAAGTCTTCAGTCGGATGAGGGGGATAGCAGATAAAATTTACAAAATTTACATTTTATCGAAATTAAATTCGTTCGATCGACGTTACGAGCGCATTCATCGTTCTCGAACATATTTTATCGCCCCCGAATAAATTTCAGCTCGACGATAATCAAACTTTTAATTCTTAAACAATTCTTATCAAATAATATTATTTTTAATTATACCGTAAAAAGCATATTTCATATTTCTATCGAAATATTGATTCGTTATCGTTTCGATAATTAAAAAAACCTCATCAACAACATCGTAAAATGAATAAAATAAATAAGAGCGAAATCTTCGTAAAAAAAAAGAAACAGCGAACGACATGTTTCATTCGTATCTTCGCTGCGCTCGAACGAACCCGATCTGAGAATAACTACGTTGAATCAATTTTGATGTTTGCATCTTTCGTCCCTCGTATTATACGCTGTACGTTATAAGGAGTCCCGACGAAGATCTGGCTAATTCGGATGCGGCCAGGCGAAAAAGCTGCTCGAACGAAGTGGAAGAGACGGATCTTGGGTGACGCGCGCGCACACACACACACAAAAACACACCCACACGCACGTATGAAGACACGGGCGTTTATTTTACGGGATGTGTGTAACACGAGACCGCGACAAGATCCGAGAGTAGGCTCGCGCCTATGTGAAATGGAGATTCGGGCTTGTTCCACGTACGAGACGAGACGAGATGATCCGCGTCCAACTCACACACGGTCCTTTCCTCTCGTTATATATTTATATACGTACGTGCCTCGGGCCTAGCTTGTTTGTGAGAAGTGTCGAGGTGTCTCGAACGATTAGAATATTACCATAATACATATATATGTATAGAGAGATAGAGAGAGAGAGAGAGAGAGAGAGAGAGAGAGAGATACGTGTACACGTAGAGCTTGATTACGATGGACGAAACGAGAATCGCGTCTCTCCGGAGGATTTATGGTCGTTAAAAAAAATGACATAAAATCGTTCTCTCTAAACTAAATATCATTAAAACCTCCTTGACGTACGATTTATCGTAACCGTATCGTAAATACCCGTTTGTTTGTAGAAAATAAAACATAATAATAATGTGAAAAAAAGCGGAAAAAGAAACGAGGCAACGAACGGCTTGTCCGACATCATAAACGGCTATAAACGCGAGAAAATTTATTGGTAGGCGTGACGTTAAAAGGATCGGGACCAAAGTGATTTGTCAATCGTTGAGTAACGAAAATTAAACTTAACGTGTTCGCGAGAGTCTCGTGTCGCTCGTTCCTCATTGTATCGCTTATTGTCGCGGAAGCCGAGAAAGCGACGTACATTATGCGGTTTTTCTATGGCTAATGCGTGAGAAATATACAAGAAACGTCGGGTTCGTAAGTACAAATGCGATAGTCATCCTCGTTGAAGAAACGTTCAAAGGTATACAGCCGTTGCGAATCGCAATTCGAGCGGCAGGAAGAGAGTCTCTGGAGTCTCGTAAAATCGCGATAGTTTATTCTGCGAGAGTCGAGGGAGAGAGAAAAAGAGAGAAAGCTATATAGCAAGCCTTAATATATACAGGCAAAAGTGGGCGAGGTGGGGAGTTATATTAGCCAGGCGAGAGCGCTAATGGAGCCAGAGAAAATTGTCGCCTCTGTCTGTGCGCGATGGAGTTGCCGAGTGGAGACCGAAAAGGGTACAAAGTGGATGCGACAGAAATTTTAGCTGACTGAGGGAGAGAAAGAGTGAGTGAGAGAGAGACAGACAGAGAGAGAGAGAGGGAGAAAGAGGACGGGTGTATCCCACCTTGTTGACTAAATAAAGGATTGCAAATTTCAGATTCTAATGGCCTCCCCTGGTATCGTCAGAAACGCCCCCGAAATTCTCCCTTTACTCTCTCTCTCTCTCTATCTCTATCTCTCTTCCCCCTCCTCTCCTTGGTCGGACATTTGCACATACCGAGCAGAGGGACCGGACTAACGGTCGCCAATTTGTCACGAGGCTTATACCCTTTTACAATTTTCCTCCCTTCTTTTCGCATTACCCTTTCACCATGAACCACCGACAATTATTTCGATCCGTGTGCACACTTTACCGGTCTCAAATAATCGCGGTTGTTGAATATTTTTGGAAAATATCGACTTAGGTCGAATCGCGAAATAATATTTTTTTTTTATGTCAATGAAGAATATGTTCGATTTACATCAATTTGCTCGAAACAAAATAGCGATAAAAAAATTGTCAATTCAAATTGAATTATTCATTAGTATTCTGGTAGGCATGAGAATTACGATGGTTTGATATTTTTTCCACGCGTCCTGGGTGATTTGTAAAAATATAAGGCTATCGGTATAATCCGCGATTAGCATTTCCTGCGGAATCGATTAAGCGGACACTCTTATAACTATCGAACTAATCGCTCTCTCGGATATATTGCCCGAAGATAATAAATCCCAAGATGTGGGATGGTGTACGCATTTGCACCGCGTTTTACGAGGACAAATAATACAACGAACAGTCGAGAAATTATTCACATGCTTATACATATATATATATATATATCTATAATATAGTTTTTGTTCCGTGAGAAAGGATAAGTGGCGAAGTGAACGATTGCATCTAATTTTTTTTTCTCCCGCGTCTCTCATTTCTATTGCCGTTCACGGTACGAGCGAATCGAACTATCGATACGTAATCGCGTGCAATCAAACGCGAAACATGTAGACATTCCGTAGGGAAAATAATAATGCGAGAAAAACGTAACGACGGTAAAACGTCTTTCTCTCTCGTTGTATAGACGAAGAATATATACTTGCCAACGTCTTATCGCGCATAAAATGAAAACTCTTTACGGTCATCACTGATGCGTTTCGTGCCAACGACGACATAACTGGTTTTCAAGATCACACGCGTGTGTGATTACATCCGTGATAAAAAAAATCTCAATCCTCTCTCTCTCTCTCCCTCTCTGTCTGCCTCTCTCTCTCTGTTCATCTCTCACCCTTCCTATTCACTTTTCACTTTTCATCTCTCTCGAATCTCGTTTTATCTCCATACACGCATCGCACCTTCGCCTATCGTTTTCTCGCGCGTTAGAAGACCGAAGAAAAAAAAAGAATTGAATTCCAATCATCACGATTCTACGATTTCTCGGATGGTGGGAATTAAAGAAAAGTGTTTGATATCTATATATATAAGTAAAATAGAGGGGAAAGAGTGTATATGGGCAGAGTGGCGCGTATACACAAAGCTCGCGTACATACTGAAAATTTATCCCGGGTATAATAGATAGAAAGATTATATTGCAATTGGCAAAAGGGATTTCGAGAAATATATATACTATAATATTTTCTTGCTCACCGCGAGCAAGTCCGTCGCCCTCTCTCTCTCTCGCTCTCTCGGTATGTGCAAGAACGAGAGATTAGTACAAAATTACAGAGTTCTGACGAGAAAAGCGAGACGCGAATAAAAAAAATATATATATATGTATATAGTGATGAGAAAGAGAGGTGAGAACGTGCTGGCTCTCCAGATGGAGCGCTTATATACCTATTGCGCTTTTCGACGACTCGGATATATCTCCGAGAGAGTCCGTTGCTCGCTATTTTTCTCGTTCATACCCTATTCTCGTGCGTTCATTCTCGCCAACGATTCATCATATAGCTATATACATATATAAGGCAGCGAGCTATTACAGAGTATCCATTACGTGAGGAACTTTCATAAGGGGGTGCCGAAACCACCACCCTATATTTATTTCATTATTTATTTATTTATTTATAGATACATATATACATGGGGTCAACACCGACAATATATAAATATATAGCTAATCACTATGTATGTTTATACATTACATAGCGATTAAATAAACATAGATAAGTAATAGAAATGTATTTATATATATATGCGTAGATAGCGATTAAAGGATTTTATCATAGCAGGAAGAAGGTTAATTTGAGAGCCACTGGCTCACAGATGTCCCCCGCCTAATTAGGCGCCGTGAGAGAGGCAAAATTACACGTTTCAAAGCAACTGAAATGAAACACAATTCATTATCCCCGTGCCTCCCTTTAAGCTTGATGCACACATACCGAGTATACGTGCATTTCATTCTACACTGTACAAACTATTATTATTAAGTGCGCGCGCATATATATATATATATATATGCATTTGCACTGGAAGATACACCTTCTATCCTGGTCTCCTCGGTATATCCTCGCGCGTAATTGGGGTTTCGTCGCACAATCGAGCGAACGAATGGTCTCGCGCAGACGTGCGCGCGTTACCAGCTGCCCGAAGATTCCCTGATTCGAAGGAAAATTGAAATTCCAAATTAACCCCGTGTTCAACCACCGAGCGTTTAAAGCGCGCCCACCAAACAAAACGTAAAGTATACGGTGTCGACCGCGTTACATACAGGAAAGAGAGAGGAACTATCGCACTCGAAATTTTCTCTCCAACAGCTGTCCGAGTCCACGAATAAACGACCTCGTAATGCTATATAGATATATTTGTGTGTATTTTTTCCGTTCGATGAAAGGAACGCCGTTGACAGGAATCCTTGAAAGGAATCCTTAAAATTCTTCCACTCATTTTTATACAGGTTTTTTCACTCATTTTATTTATTCTATTTTTCTTTTTGTTAGTTGGATATTATTCGAATATCAATTTGTTGATCGGTTAAGGGTTGTAAATTTTTCGACCATTTTTTTGAATTGTTCCGTTTATTACCACGTGATTATTCTCGAATCGTGCGTTGGTCTCTTGAGTACGGTCAATGCCGAATTGTCGCGAAATTTCAAACGGGACCGTCTATATATAAATATATATCACTGTATATGCGCAAGGGGCGGATATAATTCGCTGACTTTACATCGTCGGGGCACCCCAGCTGCCCGAGTGTGCGGAGGGGTTACAGAGCCATTAAAGAGAGGTTTCCTTCGAGAGGAACGATAGAACGCGCGGGGGAGAGAATATAAAAGATAGTAAGAGGGAGGGAAAGAGAGAGAGAGAGAGAGAGAGAGAGAGAGACCCGTTGTTTACGCGGCGGAAGTGGGCTATAATCAGGCCGTGGTGCACAAAACCGCAAGCCAACGATATTACTGTCATTTGCGAGGACGCGCCGAGGCAGAGCACGAGAATGTCGGTGATATATATATACATATATAAAACAGAATACATCACACACAAACATATATATACATATATATGAAGGAACGGACGATTCCTCCCTCGCAATGAGACGAATAAAATCGTACGAAATTAAATGACTGAAATCGTCGCGTTATTATACCGAGTGGGGTGTGCCGTAGTTCGCTAACGATCTATCTTTCCAGTCGCGGATATATTGTTTCTCGATAAAAGATCGATCATTTCTTCCACCGAAACCACGGATCGTTTCACTCTCACGGTGAATAATATCGACCTTCGTCAAGATCCCGGCCGGATAACGACTGAGAATTTTTGTAATAAAAACGAAAAAATAAAACTAAATCGTTAAAACTTGTCTGTGGGAAAAAACTTATCTTATATATACCTATATAGTAGACTAGGCATATTATTTTACATGTATATATAGATATGTGACAGGGTTTGAACGCCGAGCAATTATATAGAAGAAGAGAGCCAGTGGAGGACCCCCAATTAATACATCAGTCCAGGAAATAACACGGGGCCAAACATTTCGTCAATTTAGGCGACTATAAAGCCGTGAATAAATATGTGGTCGGTGATCCTACCAGGGTGCTAGCACATAAGAGACTAGCATATATATATATATATATATCTTATTAGTGTATGTAATACCGAAAGGCGACTCGTATAATATACGCCGCTTCGAGGTTCGTGGTACCGCCACAGCTGGATGAGTGCGCGGTGTAGCTCGTTACCTAACGCGACCGTCAGAGGGCGCGCACCGAGCGCGCGATGAGGATTTTAGATTTACGGCGTGGCATATAACTTGCCGTGGTAGACAAAAAGCCCACCTCGTATAACTGTCCTGATGCGGGTGACATCTTCGGAAGTTACAAATGGAAGTGCAGAGCTATCGGTATATAAACACTCACACACAGAGAAACACATAAATATATATAAATATATTAACGGTATGAGGGATGAAAACAAGGGATGGTTTGAAAACAGAGTGGTTGGCATCGCAACAGTCACAAGTGTGTAGCAGTGGCGATCGGTAATAATGTGCGGTGTGCCGAGAATGATGCCTTTACGGTCGCCACTGCTGGCTTAATTTATCGTTTTATGGTCCTTTCGAAGGCTGTATGTGCCGATGCGGCGATCGCTCGCTCGGTCGAACGACGAGGGAAGAGAGAAAGAAAGAGAGAGAGAGAGAGAGAGAGGCCTTTTTCTTCTCTTGATGTCGTCGACGTCGTCCGCAAAGTACAACACGGGGTGAGGTCGTGGCAAACGGAGAGAGAAAGAAAGAAGACCGGAGTGAAAGAGCCCAATCGAGATCCTGAAGTCGACTGTATATATGTATTTAGGTATAGAAGAAGCAGAGCGCAGAAGAGAGAAGAGACAAATGAATCGCGAAACAAAAGAGCATTGCGCGGGCATTCGTGGGGCACACCGGGGCGTGGCGCATGGGGGTATTAAGCCTCTGCCACCCCCTCGGCCGGTCTCTCTCTCTCTCTCTCCCATTCTCTCCGTCTCACTCGTTCTCGCGTAGCACGAGCCACCGTCCGGCATTGTCGACTGCCTATGTTATTTTATTGCTGTAACCAACGGATTTAACTTAATTGGATTTAAGTCGAATTGTTTGTGTCACGACACAGCACAGTCCGAAAACAACCCTGCTGCGGCAGCAACCAACTATTTCTCGGCTTATTAATCGTCTCTCTCCCTCTACAAAATTACAGTTTATTCCGCCATTTTTTTCAACGAAATTTTTACTACGAAAATCGCTGCTACTTTGATTAACAGTTTTATTTTTTTATTTTATTTTTCGAACAATGTAGATAAACCGCACGCCATTTTCTGTGTCCTCTCACGGAGGATTTAAACGTTAAAATAAATGTATATAGACTATATTTATGTATATATATAACGTGCACCGTAAAATGTTGCCTGATATACGATATAAAATGCTCTCTCGCTTCGGATCGCTACGCGTTTCACAACATAATTCGTTAACTCGAGTAATTATGTTGCACAATACGTCGGGAATTCTGTATCCTTAACTCGTTCCAGTTGGAAAAACATGGTGAACGCGTATACACGTACATCGTGTACACACACGAGAGCGCAATATCGCACGTGTGTGTGTACGAGCCACTGGACTGAGCCGACGAGTGTGGATGATCCGCACGTCGTCCCATTACGGTTAATAATTTGGTTGCACTCGACTGTAAATATAACCACCGACATAAACCGCTATACGAATATATCTATATACGTATAAATGGAAATATTATTCCAACGTGCAACTCGTAATACGCGGCTCACGGACACATATACAGGCGGGTACACACGCACAGAGCTCTTTGTACGAAAACGTTTAACGCGAGCGACTAAAACCGATTTGTATTAAATTTATCGCAATCGGCGCCGTTTCTGTATCGCTCTCGCAAATTGTTAGGTTTTCGACACGATGAAAAATCATCGACGCGATGGAAAATATGAACGTCGGTTGTTTAAAAAAATATATATATATATAGAGAGAGAGAGAGATTTTTAAAACACTCTTAATGAACTCGTTCGTTGCTGATTATTCGAGAGCTAAATATAACGATGCGTCCGTACGTTACGTATAAACGATGGGAAATCGGTCAATTAACGCGGCGTGTTGCAAGGATCGTTAAATATCTTACGAAGTAAATTGGGCAAAGTTTTGTAGCGGAAGAATCGAGAATGAAAGAAAAAGACTTGCCAAATCTCTCGAAGGATGAGAATTGTTGTTCGAGGTTGTACGAAGCTGTGAAGGCGACGAGGTAGAGTCCGTTCAGAAAGGTGAGAAGGTGGCATTCGAAAGGTGAAATTAGAGTTATTACTTTAACAAGCCCGGTTACCCGGCGGAGAGACCCGCGGTAAGGTGGATGACGAGGTGAAAAGATCCTCGGGGGGTTGGGGAAGGCAAGAGGAAGGGCGGAGAGACAGTAGTGCATCGCCATGTGGCGCATTGTTAGCCATTAATGCAAGCCTTCTTTGCATCATAAAGGCGCGGTGTGTGCAGTTCGCCCGCGCGCTTCTCGCCTTTTATATCGGTAGCGATCTTTTCGTTCGCAACCTTCGAGAGTGCCCCAGATTCTCTTTGTAAAGATATTAATTTATTACGCTTATTCATCGATCGATAGGAAAAACTGATGCCGCTTGATTTATTTCATTTTCGTCGTGGAGACACCTCTCTCTCGCCGTTCGTGCCTTTGACTTTTGTCGTGGCGTCCCTGACGACGTGTTTCGTTAAAAAGATGGAAAAAAAGAAGAAAAAAATATATATATCGGTATCACGACAGGATTTTCTCACAGCGTAGGTTATATGCTTTGCTTGCTCGCGCATGGGTGCAATGGATTGGATAAAACGCGAACGTGTTACTCGGCCAGAATTTTTTGACGCTTCATTAGCTCGAGCCGAAGCTTGGCTTGTACACGGAGAGTTTCATCGACGTGGCTTCGCAGTCAGCTCGACGCGCAGGCCCTTTTTGGGGCACCGTGTGCCTCTCTCCTTGACGGGTTTGACAAATTATGTATTTCCTCACGAGTTTTCAATCTAGCACGGCTTCCCGTCACGAAAACGAAAAACTGTCTCTAGAACGCCGTGATTGGTAGAACAGAAAACAAAAATCGTGTCACGTATGCTCTTCTTCTTCTTCTTCTTCTTCTTCTTCCATCTAGTTCAACCTTTTATTGTTTCGGACGAAATTTTATAATACATTCCGAATTCATATTTGATGAATGATGCCGCGGTGGGACAGAGCGGCGGGTTAACGTGAAAGTTTTATCGGATTATTTTTTGTAATTAAAATTAACAACCGGCACGCTGCCAAATTAGCCTCTAATATCCCTTCTCGTACATAACCATATATATACATATATATATACGTATATACAGGTATGAGTGAAGTATAATACGTGTCTGTGCGTCTGTGTCGTATTGCCACGGTCGTAACTGTTGCTCCTTCAATCAGAAACTCTTTTTCTTTCTCGCTCTCCCGTGCGCCATCACGCTCGAAGCGCGAAGCGGTAGTTAAAAGATGGCAGTGCTACCATCATCAATATATGTCACGAAGTTATACACACGTACACGTATATAACGCGGTATGTGTGCCCTCACCCCGATACATCGTGGGGGCTTATTTACTACATATAGCGCCTTAATTATCGCGCCCTCTCTTCTCTTTCATGGACCACGACTACGACGACTTCGTCGTTAAGAAGTTCGAGATCGCGCGGATTCTATGGCAACGATCGACGAGATCAACGATTCCTCATTTTGCTTCCCTCTTGTATAGAACTCGCCGCCCCACTGCGACCGGTTTTATCGTTCCGCTCTACAGGCCACATGTGCATATATATATTTACAGATATATATATCTATATGATGTTGAAAAGCATGCTATAGCTTATTGACGATAATATCGAAGGTGGATGTCGATCATTGATTGCATTAAGAATTACGGGAGATTTTAAACCAGGTAAAATAGACAGATGTTTTAATATTCGTGAGAACGATTGGTTAAATATATTACCGTATAAACTCGACTAAACTTCCTGTTATGGACGTTATCGACATCAATTAGAAAAATATCGTGATTACGGCAACGTCTCGATCGTTGAATAACAATCATGTGAAAAAATCTGCGACCGCGAGATAAAATTAAACAAAAAGATGATCGTGTGGTTATGTGTGTATGGTAGCCACGATGATTTTGTTAGCTCGCCAACATGAAGATGAAATTCCAGAAGGAGGCTCGAGTCAAAAGAAGTTAATGTATAAAATTCTATGCTCCTCGAGATTCACGTATCACGAATCGTTGAAATCATTCTACTTATCCGCGACGGGGAGTCCTCGAAGAATATACCCCTCATGACGCGAGAACGGCCTCTCGCGGACAAAGCGAGAAATTGAAGTCGAACGCTCTACGGGACGTCTCCGTTCGTTCTTGGTGTACGCTTGTGCGTATGCTGCTACCGAAGATATTTCATTTATGGGACAAAGTTTTATATTGAAGATGGAGATTGGTATTTCTTTTGTTCCAGTGGCTAAAGATTTTTCTGTAATATTTTAAAAGTGCGATTAAGCATAAGGAAAAAGTTTTGTTCGTTTATTCTTCAGATTTGATGAAATGTCTCTTTACTCCCTTTCACCAGAAATGTTAGATATTTAACAGAATTATTGTTATGCTTTACACGGTATATAGAATGAATTCCCAAGAAAAAGATTAGCAACATCGCGAGAAGGTTTATCACATATATTTAGTCTTCTTCTTTCTCTGTCTAACTATGAGCTAAAGAATTCGAATTAATATTCGGCGGTGACGTACGAAATTACACAGGCGGGAAGCGACGAGAGCCGAGATAGAGGGGATCGAGCACAGCAGCAATATATGCAGTGGGATACACAGCACACTGCAGTTGCCGCCTGCCAAGAAACAAATGAGCGACGATCATCTTGTCCGGCATGGCAATGCGGAGCGGGCCCTCACACTACTGCGTTCGTATATGCTTTCTTGGGCCCTGTTGCGGTGCTGGTTCCCTTTTCGCGTCTACCCGTTCTTTCTTTATATTCTTCCTATATATGGAACTCTTCATCCACTTGCCATCTCCTCGTCTCTCTCTCATGTCGTCTAACACGCGGCTGCTACTCTCGAGGGTTGCCAGATCGTATATTAGGCGTACTACTGGACTTTGGTCTCAGGACTTCCGTCTCTAACATGCCGACGCCGGGAACCAACAAACACGCAAGATGGCGTCGATCGTTTTACAGGATTATTATTTTTGTATTGTTTTTATTAATTTTGTTATGCTTGTCGGAAGGAATACTTATTGTTTCTATGCATATTTTCATTATCGGTGACAAAGACTTTCTCGAATTCCCTCTTAAAAAATATGGAGAAATTGAAATTTTTCATTTTTTTATATTTTACAGATACATTGTTACAAATGTGGAACGAAAGTGTCATATTCGTATTGTATAGAAAATTTCCGATTCCGTAATCCACCTATGAAGCTTTTTGGACAAACAAAAATTTCGCCCTCCTCGAAGGTGCCGAAGTCCACATTCGTAATTTGATTCCGAGACTTTGGGGAGGTTGGGTGGAAAGAAATATTGTTTCGTTCGAAAAAGCTTCAATTGGAGGTTACGGAATCGGAAATTTCCCGCTGATGAAGATTATAACGTTATTTGGCCCGAAATCTCAAAATCTCTAGGAGAAAAACGCAAAAAACCCGAAATAACGATTTACCCACTTACATAAAGGTCGAAAAATGGACTATTCGCGAGGCTGCATCTCGGTTCTCGTTCGTCCTACAGAAAATTGCACGAGTTACTTTTTGAAGAGTTCGCCGAGGTGCGAAGAATGAGTCGAGGAACATCCAGATACCTCAATTTTTGTGGCCGTGGCGGCATTTTTAAAATCGCAATTTTCGGGACCCATGGGGAGGGTCACGTGAAAAAACTGACCTAGGATGGAGTCAAAATTTTTGTCGCTCCAAATCGTCTTTAAGTCATCATATTCGTGTTACGCGGGAAATTTCCGATTAAAAACTGACCCAACCAAGTGTTTTTGGTGAAAACAAAATTTTGACACCCCCCGGAACCCCTCAAGTCAGAAAAGTAAATCACGAATATTGACATGGGCACCTGGCTAGGGTCAAAAAGTTTTTTTGTCCAAAAAGGCTTTAATTGGAGGTTACGGAATCGGAAATTTCCCGCGGAACACGAATATCATCATCATAATCTCGATATATTGCAATTTACCAAAATATTCAATTTTACGATCTCTACGATAATATATCGAGGATGCTGTACATTTGATAGCCAACAAACGCATTGTCATATTAAAGCAAAAACATTAGAATTTAGGATGTTAATAAAAAGTTACCTACAAAAAACTGCCAAAACCTGTTTAAAGTAACCCCGTCTGACGTTACCTATCTATATAGACAGTTTGGACGATGGAAAAAGTCTTGCTGATGGTTTACACTCGTATGATCATACATTTATTATTATCTGATCATAAAAGATCTGAGTAAAAATGTTCGGACTGATGCGCGAACTAATTGACCATTAACACAGACACCTTAATTAGCTCTGTCCCTCCAGATACTCCGAGTGGATGAAACCATGACTTCATGACCGGGTCTTTAGTTATTTCGCACAGGCTGACTCATGTAATCTCATGTAATGAAGAGTTACCTTAGTTTATATGTTTTAAATAGAATCGTTCAATTATTTTGCGTGAATAACGATCATTTGAAGAATTCCAATCACCTATGCTTTGAATTCCTTTTTCTATACATCGTTTATCGTACAAATACACTACCGCTATACGAATATAAATGTATGACTCTCTGAATTGTAAAAGCTCAATAATTTGTTTCTCCGAAGTCGACAGCGAGGAAAGTTTTTCGCGATTCTACGATCCCCTGTCGAGACGATAGAATAAGCATCTCGTGTTTCACCTGTTGAAAAAGCCGAGAAGAGAAAGAGAGCCCTTTTCATTTTGTCCGCAAGATAATTTGGTTACAGTAACTAATCGTTTCGCTCTTTTAAACTCGCCGCAAATGCGCCGAATGGTTGTGCAGATGGTGTGCACCCGGGAATATATACATATACATATACAAGGGGTGCGCTCTTGCGCCCCGGCGGTCCCTTTGTCGTAATTAATAGTTCTTCCCTCGCGGGACCTATTCACTATATATAGCTTTTGCCTAAATGATTCTCCATCCATCTTACAAACGCTTCTCTCAGTCTCTCTCCCTCCGCACCCCGAACTTTGACGTAAGCATCATCCACGTCAATCTTCCAGTCAATTTCCTCAAAAATTTCTCAGGACTAGCTACGTTGGTGGTGAACTTTTTTCACGTCCAATTAAAACTCCCATCACCGCAATCGATGCATTGATTCATTTCAATTTTTCGAAATTTATTTTATTTTCCACGTCTTAAAAAATTATAACCTTCACGACTACACATTCTAGTTCGATCAACTTTACCGAGCACTCGCAATTTTATCAACTTTGACAGAAAGTGCAAATGTCTCTTGATTTATGAGACGTTTTAAATCACTTCTAAATTCGACCTCCTTAAGATAACGTTAACGTACAATTTGCGTAGACACGAGTGTACACGCTCACCCACACATACATTAATATCCAGGCTTATATATAGGCACTACCTGTGCCGCGCCTTCAAGACTGTTGAAGTAATTTAACAACTTGTCACCCACTTTATCAATTCTCCGTGACAGTCGGGCTCGACGTACATCCATATAGGCATACATATATATATATATACGTATGTAGAAGTACGTACCACTTACCTACCGCAAAAGCGCATTATCGTTCCCGCGCAGTTTGGCGCACATCAACGTGTATAAGTAATGTCCCATGGACTCGATGCTTTCCTCGAGCACATGCAAAACAGCCTGTATATATATGTGCTTCTGCCGTTTCTGCTTAACTGCAACGACAGTCATTTGCCTTCCCAGAAGTCAGTAATTAGCACGCTCTCTTCCATGCCGCGCGTCATAGCCTCCCCACCCCTTATTCATCATTTCGTTCAACGTATCCGCTCATTTCGCTTTCGCGTCATTAAATTACTATACGATAGAATGATGGATATTGCAATGTATAACTCGTCACTCGGTTTATCGTTTCTGGCTGTGACAATAATGATGAACGCACTATTTTATCTGTACTTCGATTATCTCGCGGGTAATCAGACCGCTAATTTCCCCTTTTGCACAGTCAGCGAGTAATCTATACGTATCATTGACGACTCGGGAAACTCTCGGTCGGGGAAGTCATTAAATGTTCTTAACATAAAAAAAGACGGAAAATAAAATGGCGAGACAGATTGGATATTTCCTACGCATAAAAGGAAACAGTTATTTCATGATATCCGGATTTGCAACGAGTCGAATTAAAATTGAAGAATTAATGGAAATATATCATACTTTGTTTTATTCAAGTATTATTAAAAATTAATTTTGTTAATCGTTTTGAAGGTTAATTGTCGATTGAAATGGTTGTAAGAATAGACGGTGATGACTGGCGTTCATCGTATAAAAGTCAAATGCACGAACGTATAAGTATATTATAATCGTTTACAGGCACCATATGCTCTCGTTCACTCGCGCGTAAGAGCCGAAACGTTGAGCGAAGTAAACTTTGTCGACTCATCTCACCGTCGGGGTATCCGCCCCTGGTTCGCGATTAAGATCCGTCTATTTATAATTAGAATATTTAAATTGCGCCGACATGTGCGAGGAGAGTTTTTGGGGCATTATCGGGAGGGCTACACGAAGTTCATTCTGGCTTGGCCAAAAAATTACGGTGTTCTCGCCGTGGCCTCTTTATCCCTGTGAGAAAAGCGGGCAGTCAAATGAGGGAGAAACGAAGAGGGAAGATAGCGCGTGTGGGGCGGGGGGTGAGGCGGAGAGTGAGCGAACCGAGCGTTCGCGCGTGAGCACGAGCTCTCGGTAGTAACTGTTGGCTAAACATTCGTTAGCTATCGCGATCACGGTAATTCATTATAAGTCGAGGAGATACACAGCTCGGATATAGAGTGTGCCCCCTCCCGTCACGGCAGTCGCTCTGACGGGACGTATAAGAGACGCGCCGAGAGAAAGGCCCGCTGGCGGTGAGCGACAAATTTCTTATTTTGTTTCTTTTCTTTTTTTTTGTTTCACCATAATATTCATGAATAATACAAAATCTTGTCCAAGAAAGCATCAATATTAATTGCTATAATGACAATTTTTTCATGTTTTCTGATCGATCGGTTCGTTATAATTGATCATTTTTACTATCCGCAGAAATCATTAAGAATTTCGTACATCGCGGGCCATGACATTTAGCGATTCGAAAAGATTTTGTTTGGCAATAACCGTCTCATTAAATACTTGCAACGTCGTGTCAAAGTTCACCACGATCTCAATCAATTATTCGATCGTTACGTCATTTCGAAGGATCTTTAAATCGCTTTGGCACCCGTCGCCGATTCAGTGCATTTTCGTGTATTTCGATCGAGCGATAGTATCGTCACGGACGATATGTGGATGATTAATCGATCGGCGCAATCTTTATGCTAGATTTAAATGATTTACATTTACGTTTGATAAAACCGCGTGATTTCGCATATCCTCTTCTTTCTCGTCCCTCTTTCTCTTTCTCCTGGCATATTGCCGCAAGCTCGTCACTCGAGTTGACACACGTTAAACCGAGGCCTGGCTGGGTCTACGAGACTAGATAGTAAACCATTTGTCATCGCGAGGCCGACGAGCCGAGCGCGACAATTCTCGCCCCGGGCGCATCGTCGACTCGACACTCGTCGGTTCGTAACATATATATATGTGCTGATTATATATAGACGCAAACCTTTATATAGTCACTCACACAACGTTCATATATAACGTTGATTTGACAACGAGAGTCGCGCGGATAATCGTCGAGCATCGCCATCGATTACACATATCGATGATCCTGTGTGGGTTAAACCATCAGCGTACTCGACGCGCGTGCTTCTCTCGCCTCGTTACAGCCGCGTCGTCGCATCCAGCATGCAAATTTATCCGGGGGTTATATCGTGTCGTACATTTACGCGAATGTCATAAAATCGACGTGCGCGCAATTCTCGCTAGTTGCGCTCTTACTCGTATCGTTTTACGCTGCGTTATCGCGGTACATTTACTCTCGATGACTCTGACCTCTTTTTTTTTTCATTTCATTAATTTAATCTCATTGACGCAATTTATCCGATTTGATCGATCGATATTCGAATCGAATGGATACGATTAATTCTATTTAATTATGGAGATGAAGTAATTTTATAAATTTGAATTGACCGAATTAATTATTGAATCTAATTAACTCTTAATTAAAACGAATCTCACGGATTCGCAAGCTTTTATTCAAACGGAAGAGTAATTATGAGAACGCGTAAGATTTCCAAAATTTTGTTTCGTTGAATTTACTTTCTCAAACAAACGTAATTTTACGAAACCGAATCGAGTCGTCGAGAGTTCCGACTCGAGGTACGAAATGAAGAGAGAAAAAAATATGTTAGGGACAGTGGGATTGTACGTAGGTTATATATGTACGATTGTGGTGTAGATGGAGGGAAAAAAACTCGATGCGTGTTCTCAATGCGCACACGCGAAGGTATAAACGCGCGCGGCACGTTGCGATGCCGGAAGTTGGAGCAATTAACGATATAAGTGGTCCGCTGGTCCCGGGGAGCGAGATAGCATCGGTCGAACTCAAAGTCCTTCTATAGCTCTGTCTGTCTCTCCGTTCTTTTCCCCCTTTTTGCCATTATATATATATGACGAGACGAAGCAGGTGCCTTTTGGACACATTATACGCTCTTACTCACCGCACACCTCTTTCTCGGTTCTCCTTTCATTTAGTGTATTTCTTATGTTTCCTTTTTCATGTTTTTATACCAAGCCGAGTCACAAGTCTCTCTCCCGTAACCATGCCCAATGACTCTATTCGAATGAGACAATCGCGATGCCGCGTTCACAGTCACTTTTTACTTCCGAATCTTTTTTTTTATTTCTCGCTTTTCGCTTTAGGATTTACCTTTGTAATTAAAAAAATTCTTGTTAACTATTTCTATTGTAAGTGGTTTCGTTGGCAAAAATTAACAACGATATTGAACAAGCTATAATTCATTTAATATAACGCTTCGCATTTTTTAAAGTATTGTAGATTAAAAAAGAATTATCTCTGTCGTTTCTATAATTTTGATAAATCGGCTACTTCCACCTCTCTCTCTCTCTCTCTCGCTCTCTGTCTTTCTCGCTCCGAAACAATATACCGTGAGCAAGAAGCGGAAGATAGACAAATTATTAAACCAAAACCGAGCGTACAGGATGTCTCGTTCAACCAACGTTTCTCGTTAATATACCTCAAGGTATATAACGTGCACTTCTCTCGTTCCGGGCGTTGTGCATACCTGGAACTTTTGGTATACCACCGTATATAGCAAAAGTTTCAGGATGCCCGGCACAGAAGCCTGGCAAAAGCTCGATTTAGCCGCGGGTTAACCACATCCTCCGGTACTCGAGAGTACCATATATATGCTCTTTTGCGTGTCCTATACCACAGGGTCTTCTCGCTTTCTGCGCACATACATATATACGAATTACCTATCGTTAAAGAAGTCCGATCTTCCCTCTATAACGAATATACGACGAGGCAACGGTTGTCCGCAAGATCGAAGCTTCTCCATTTTTCTATCGGCTCCCTATTGACGTTTTCGTCATTTATTAAATTAATTTCTAGGTCTAAGACAGCGTTTAACCAAAAGACGGCGCCGTTAAAAATTCCATAAATAAATAAATATTAAACTTTAATACGTCCTACTATAATATCCAGTTGAGAGGTGTTTCGGTCCGACGACTTCGCCACTAGAAAATCGTTAGCGCGTTCTACCATCGCCGTAAACGCATATATATATATACACATAAACGTATAGCGGCTAACCGCTAATGGGGCCCCAAATTAATTTCACGTAATTGGGGGTACGCCGCTGGACTACCCGTTTTACCCTAATCGGAATAAAATAACCCCTTCCCATTCTACCTCCCATTTCTCCCTCTCTCGCTTGTTCGTCGCCGCATAATTGCTGCAATGCCGACGGCGAACAGAGCACTTCCTCCTCCCCGCTACCGTCTCGCCTCAGCGGAAATAAGCAAATGCGATTAAGCCTCTCGGGGTCTGTCACGCTTCGCGTTCGCGTATTCTTGCGTTTTCATCGTAAAGGGCCGATGTGTGCGCACCACTCGAGCCACGAGTCTCTTGCATTTTGTATAGATACGTTTTCATGCATATATATATATATATATGTATATGCGAATTGCGTTATCATTGCTGTTATATCAGCGCGATAAAACGCTCGTTAATAGTCCTCGTACCTGAGCCTCGGGTACGCGAAATGCAATGGCTTCGGTTGGTCGTCGTACAATTTATCATCGGAATAGAGGAACAATTGAAAGGATCGTAAATAAGGAAAGATTCATAAATAAAAAGGAAGAAGAGCGAAGAAGAAAGGAGTTGCAGTAAACTGTCGGATGTAAATTTAGTATAATATATTTTTCCATATAATAACTTTTGCTATATAGACATTATCATACAAAGCATGGATTCACTATAATAATAATAATAATAATAATAATTAATAATTAATAAAAATAATAATAATAATAAAAATAATAATAATAATAATAATAATTCGCTTGCTGCAAGACGCAATTTTTTTTATCGCACGATGTATAGGAGACACGTTTCAACGTTTGCATTCGATGCATCGATCATTTCAATTCACTATCAACGTTTTCTTTTCCCTCTCGTCTTTCATAGACATCAATATTCACTGTGTGTATTTTTGTTTCTTTGTTTTTTGTCTTTTTCATCCTCTCGTATTTATACTAATACGATCGTTCGATCATAGGTTTCGTCGTAAAATCTAATGTTTTTTTTATACATTCAATAATACTGGTATTTCATTAATCGAACGACAGTGACGCGTTGTTCGAACGATCAAATGTACTATTTACCACCGGAAGTGCGTTTTGATGAAATTACGATTGTTTTTTTAATGATATATAATTATTTTTTGTTTTATTTTCGTTTTTTTTCGTTTTCGATCGTTCGAAAAACGGGACCAGCGTTTCTCTATACATATACTTGGAATCTGAAAAATACTTTGTAATATTGTTTCGTTATTATTATTATTATTTTCTTTTCCATTGGCTTCGGCTTACAATCTAATTAATATCTCGATCCTGCGACGCCTCCTCCTATTACACAATTCCGCGTTATACTTTCGTCGACACAATTTGCGCGTATCACTATCGTGTTTTCTTTTTTGCTTTCTTTTCACAATCGTTGGCAGGGTCTCACAATAATACTTTATATTTACAGACTTGCAAATCCCCTTGAACGAAATTAATCGACGATTCTCGATATTTATCGTTGATTCGAAGTTATTTACATCGATTCGACGACGTTATCTTTTGGTTTCATCGTTTAAAATCAATATTTGAAAAACAAAGATCGACAAATTTTAATGCGCGAAAAAAACAAACAGATCGTATCGTTCTCGTCAATATTTTTGGGTATCTCAACCGTGGGTGAGCATCGACGAAATTCTCGGTAACATCGATGAATGATTATTCGACTTGTTTTTTGAGAGGGACAGTTCGTGGTACCCACGGAAATAAATATTGAAAATAAAAATAAAACTCAACGATATACATAATATAATCGCCATATTCGATGGCTCGCGTGATGTGCAAACCGTCGTGAATTTATACGCTGTCTCCTTGAATTAAATTCTCAGAGTTCTACGAAAAAAAGCGAGAGAGAGAGAGAGAGAGAGAGAGAGAGTGAGTGAGAGAGACAAGGAGAGTTCTTACTTTCATTCAACGACGCTGATATTAATTAGCTCAGTCGTCGTCATCGTCCTCGCCAGATCGCCTCAGTCTACACCAGGCACACACGCTCACAAGTATCTTTAAATATATATCCTTTTCTCCAATTCGCCTCATATTCTGTTCCACTGCTGGAAGCCACACGATCGAACAAAGTACGGGTTTCGAGTTGACTCTTCCAAAGGACACATCCTTTATACATATATATACTCACGCTGGCTGTTCCACACACCTCTGAATTCTCCCGGTGGTTATTTGAATAGTGAACCCCATCGCGACACTCCGACGTTGTTTCGGTTTTTTAATATTTTTTTCGCTTAATTTTTATTTACTTTTTTATTTGCTCAAATTCATTTCGCGGAGTGAGGCAGAATGCTCACGACCACAGAACGACGAGAGAGTCACAAGCACGTAATTCCGTGTCATTCCGGGGCGAGAGCAGGCCCGGAGATTTCTGTCCCCCCGGGCGATTCTATACACCACCGGTCAACACTAATGTCATATTAATTGCACGTTCGCGATCACGAGCAAAACCACACTCTCTTCACGATTGGCTTGCTTTTCCCAGGCACCGATCTTACCTCGCATGCATACTACATCGGCATGTCTGTATATATATACATATATATATATATATATATATATATATATATAGTCCAGAAAGAACGACGACGACGATGACGACGAAGAGAAAAGTTATAGCGATATCGATTCTCGGTATATAAGAAATAAAAAGTTTACCCGTCGACTCTCTGACACGAAAGTGTTGGCGCCGTCGCCCGTTGCACCTAAAAGAGGGAGCGTGTAATGCTAGAGAATTCATGGCGAGTCATATTGCGTGAAGAATTGATGAGATCCAAGATTGATAGAGAAATCGATTCTCCTGTAACGAGCCCAGCGAGCTTGCTATGATTAAAGTCGTTACCCCCGGTCTCGTATCTTTTTCATCCCTCTTTCACTCTCTCTGTCTCTGTCTCTCTCTCTCTCTCTCTCTCTCTCTCTCTCTCTCTCTTTCTCCCTTACATACACTTTCTTCCTTTCTGTTTGTCTCTCTCTATCTCGACTCCTTGCCTTTCAACCTTCCGCGTTACTACTGCGCGATATTACTCTTTTATGTTACACGCGATACATCGAAATGACGATCTCGAACGATATACGTTTGAGCCCTTTTCGAGTGACCGACTGGATTTTTTGATAGGAAGAAATGAATAAAAAAATTAAGGATCTCGAAGCCAAAAGAAATGTTGATCGTTCGAAACGATCGTAATTAATCGAGTCGTAGCAAAAATCATGACAAATTTTGTAGTAAATGATAATCAAGTATTGAAGTTAGTACGCACTATGTACGCACGACGAGAGGAGGTACGAAACGAGCATTTTGTTTTTTTCATCGACGAATCCCATTCGTCTCTCTTTGCGTGCAACGAATCGTTTTCAGGAACGACGTACGAGGATTTTATTTTGTTTAAAATCAGGAACGATGCTTTTACGGTAGAATTTCACTTTCTTTTTCACATTCATTCTCTTCGTTATATTTATCTATATATATATTACAAAATTTTCTTCGACAAGTCGAATTTATGTATCATTTCGTTGATTGAAAAGGATCAGCTCGGTTTGGTTCCGGGCACCGCGACGTTAGTTTCTCCTTTTCGCGCAAGGTTCGCCGATGCGAAACGCCATTACCGTCGATTTCGCGGCGGGTTTCTTCATTGAGCGCGGGTCGAAAACCACGAGTTCCCGTCCAAGGAACTGGCCGCGACGCTCGTTAGAACGAAGTAGCCGCGAAACGTTACGACGCTTCGGCGCGACGCGAATATCGATGAAATTCATCCGTGAATCTTTGGCTGGAGTCATCGTTCTAACGTAACGTGAATTTCTCTCTCGAGTCTCGGACAATCCTGTTCCTCTCCTCCTGTTCTCGCGTCTCGGTTAACCGCACGATACACACATCCTGGACGAACATTCGTTCTCGCAAATCTCGGATGTCCTGTGTACTCCGGGGATTCCTGGTGTTCGCGGGTATCAACTTTCCTCCTCCTCCTCTCTCTCTTCTTTCTTCTTTCTTCGTCCTTTTCTTCCTTCGGTAAAACGAGGCCTCACGACCACTCCGGCATATTCCGGTTCATTCGCGTTCACGACGCGAACGTATAAATCTCACTAACGAGTCTTTTCGTTCCTCGGCGTATCATCGACGCACAACGTGGGGGGAGAGAACAAAAAAACTAAACAACAACAACAACACCGAATTACACAATTGCACTCGTACTATGCGAGTCCTAGATGTCGTGTATACTCTCGTCGTCGCTGTCCGCCCTGATGCTCTGGGGCGTGTCCTCTCGCGGTGGTGGCGTTCTCTCCAGACTCTTGCTTCTACCTCGTTGCATCATCGCGCGTTCCAAATGTTCGCGTTCTCTCGCGTCGAGCACTTCCGGACTCTCGCGATTGTAATAATTGCTCAACGACGAGAGGCTCGAACTCGCCGCGAGGGTGCCAAGGGGTGCGCTCGGACCGGCGAGCATCATCGCCGGTGGATAAAATCTGTGGGCCATTGGTTTCTGTAGTGTCACCGCCGCTGTTGGTTGCCGATAGAAAATATCGTTCGGTGGTGGCGCTGGTGTACCGGGATAAGGCCAGTACGCGGGTTGGGTCGGTACTCCGGCTCCACTGCCGTACATACGTTGGAACGCCACAAAGCTGCCCGCTTCGGCCAAAATCTCAAAACTGACCATAGTTTGACGTTTCCATTTTGTTCTGCAATCATAAACAACGGGAAAATCGACGATTAGTCGCGACTCGCACAAAAGTGGATAAACCTAAATACAAAAATTATGTTACAGAAATCATGTGAAAAAAACAACCCTAATCCACGCTAATACCGTGTTTTCGTTCTCGAAAGCTTCACTCGTGCATATTTAATCCAGATTGTCGATCGCATCCCGGCCCACGGTATAACGTAACGTTTTACGGGCGCAATTTCACCTATTTCGAGACTTCTCCTCGGGGACTACAATGCCGTTCTCTCGATATCGAGACATCAACGCAAGATGATTACAGGAAGTTAGCGGGTATATTATACGAATCGACGCCGTGGGCATATGGTACTATATACGAGCCACCCTCTAGAGGAGAAGAAGAAGGAGGGGGGGGGGGGTGAATTATTTTTGAGAAGCCGAAACGCGTGTATCCCTGCTGAGGCGGAGGAGGGTAGGGGGAGGGGTGGGGCACGGCATTTGTTCGTAAAACACGTATACGTTCCTCGTGGGCAATGGGTGTTCCGAGGGTACACGATAGGACTATCGCGCGTTTCCAATGGGCGGAGGAGTTCTTAGCATAACAATCATACGAATCTACGCGAGGCCACGAAGAATCACGATTTCCAACAATCGAGCTCGACGTTACGTTTCTCTACGGCCTGTGCTCTCTGTCTCACCTTTTCGCGGTGTTATCGTGTATATACATACGTGTCGTCTACTTGTATGTAGGTATATATACGTGTGTGTGTGTGTGTGTGTGTGTGTTTCACAGCCCTTTGCCCTCTCCCTCCTCCCGGCTTTCACGTATGTAAATCCCGATCTGGGAAAATTACGGTAAAACGGGGTGGCGTGCCGCCAAGTGGTTACGATGGCCACACTGCGGTGGCTTATTATACTAACAAATAGCCCGTGGAGTTCAGTGCCTAATCATCGCGTATCATGCTACGCACACACATTCAACCCCCTTCGTAGCCACCCCGCGGAATATGAAGGATCTTCTGTGTGTATACAAATACACACACACATACACGTATCGCCTCTGTCGCGTTCTCCACGTGCTCGAGATATATCAATGCTGCAACCCTTGCAGGTGAGAGACACGCTTGTATGCGCGTATATACAGTGGGAAGGGGTTGAAAAGAGCGACGGCGAAGAGCTCGAGAGATAGATAGAGAGAGAGAGAGAGAGAGAGAGAGGTTTATTTCGCCACAAGGGAAGAACGAGCGAAGAAGAGTGGCCGTTACATTACGCGAACTAACCCTCCGTATAACGCTTCTTGAATAATACCGGAGAAAATTACAACCCTCTCGTGGCTCAAGGATAGAACACGTTGGGCCACCGAACAATGTGTCTATGTGTGTGTGAGAGAGAGATCGAGCGAGAGTGCACGAGCCACCGACCTGCACCGAGAGGTGTGAGTTACGCTGATTCCCGACCTTCGAGACGCCGGTGTGGATATCGCTTTTCCGAAACCTAATATACGTTCCCGTCTATTATTAGCGACGAGATAGCAGGGTCTCGATTTTGTTCCAGTACTCGGAATAATTAATAATCGCCAGTCGTTTGGCAAGGGTGAAGCCGTTGTTAAAAAACAAACGGTAGTCGTCTCCGTGGTGGATATAGAACGGGAATAAAAAAAACCGTGCCAAGCTACGTTCGAGAAAGCGAGAGAATGAAGTAATTGTCGAAATTCGTTCATCCTTGGTCAAATATCTCTCGTACTCCGTTATCATTGCAACTCGATACGAATATAATTAATCGTCGAGTCAGTACCGAGATATATAAAGATGTGTGAATTCGTAATGAGACATGGTGAAAAAAAAACGTCCCTCTCAGGTCGCTCGGAAAATTCGTCAATTAATAAATACCTAGAGTCATAATGGAGAACGTTGAAGATATATAGCATTGTCGTCGCTTGTCGTTGGGAATTCAGATCGCGTATAGAACGTGCCAAGGTGCACTATGACGATAAAGGAAAAAGAACTTTGGCGATACGCGAGAGAGGGAGGGAAGAAGGGGTTCGTTGGGGTCGACGAATGTGGGCCACACACTCGATGCCCGGCGTGCTCTCATCGAGCTCGCCCTTTTGTGACGGGGGTAGTAAAATCGTTCATGAATTTTAAACAGTCGCTCTTTCGCTATATATGTATATATATATGTGTGTTTTGCTGCTGAATCGAAGCGGACGATCATTTCTCATTTCTCGCCCGACGTGCATGCGGCGCTCTCTCTAGTTCGTTCGTTCGCCACGCTCGAGGAAAAGAGGATACGTCCGTGGGGCGAGAGACTCTCCACGCTCTCGAGAGAAAAGAGCGAGAACAAGAATAACAATGGTATCGCCCGTACACCGCGATTATGTGATGAGTAATGTTTTTTAATACCCCCACTCGTGTATTGTACAATCCGGCACGGCTGCGGCAATTCTTTTCGAGGGCAGTCACTCTAAAACACCCTTAATTGCCCGGTTCGACTCCCGTGCGCCCGTATTTACAACCCTTCGGGACTTTTTTTTTAGAACGTGCACATCATTGATTTATCGCTCGAGATTCTATTCTCGGTGGTTTCTTCACGGAGGGGCTTCGATCCTGTTTCGGAAGGAAGGGGGTTGTTTCCGTCGAACGATCCGGTGGCTTTTTAAATCCGTGCGAAGGATTGCTAAAAGACAAATATGTAAGGATGGAGAAATAATTGAAAATAAGAATCCGTGTTAAAGAGGGTGAAATAATGAGAATCAATATTTATATACGTCGAGTATATGATTGAGATGATAATTTTTGAAAATTAATAATTGATCACTTGTCAATTATTCGTATCATTAGTTAAAAATCAGTTAAAATATCGACAGCTTTACGAATGCAGAAATTTGAGACGTTTGTTTAACGAGGGATGCAAGGGTGAAAACGATTAGAAGTCTCGATAAAAATTCAAGGGTTTTCAGACGTTGATGATATCCGATTGAATGGGGTAGTACTCGCTACCCGACTCCGGGGGTAGATCCGAGCGAGAGCAAAAAGGGACACGCGGCGTTCGAGTGGTACACATAAAGATACACAGCTATATAACCGACCCTCTCGAGGGAACGATCGATCTTAAAATAGCCGTGGGGGTTGCCCGGTAATATCTCGAGTGGTGACACAACGACCTGTTGTGAGACCGACACAAGATTGCTCGAAATATTCCAAGCATCGAGAAGTTCCTCTCGATATTTCAAGGGACCGAAATCACCTTTCCCACAAGAGGCCCCATCAAGACCCCGAATTTCGGATAATAAGAGCACGTCTCATCCTCTCATTCATAAATCATTTTGACTCTCATTATATTACAAAAAACAACGTTTTTTTTTAAATCGTCATTATTATTACGACGATTATTGCGAGAATTTTAATGGGGATGATCTCGAGGGGATGAAACGTGTGAAGATGATTTCGAATTCGTTTCGTCGTTGACGATTCAGTGAAATATTTCTACCGAAATAATAGATATGAAATATAACAAAAAATAATAAAAAGTAAAGAAGGATGATAACGATAGAAGAAAAGTGCCAAGAGCAACACCGAAACGGGAGAATGGTCACATGGGAAGGGTCAGCGTGTGGCGCGCGCGAACGTCTGCGTGGCCTGTGGACTTAATGCATTTATAATGGTGCTCAGGGTCTGGTTTTCCGACGAGTACACATTCTGCGGTTCTGTCCGCGTGTTACAAAGCGCACCAATCGCACAAACGAGAACGACGACGACGGCGACACTAATGTACGAACTGCTGCTGGCCGCTTGCCGACCCTGTCGTTCGGTAATAATGGTCGAAGGGGGGCGACATATTTTCGAATTATTATTTGCCTGGGTGACTGTGGGACACATGTTACGTGCTTCGACGCGAAAAAAGAGTTCGACGGTAAGGTTGCGAGAGAAGTTAGGCCTATTTCGTAGTTTGCTATGAGTACCACGTGGCATGTGGCTCGCTCTTTTTTTTCCCTCCCTACACGAATTATAAACACATATATGTCACACGTGTATACGTGGCACGAGGAAAAAAAGGAGAAAAAAAAGAGGGACGGTGACTTTTGTGTGTAGGCGAGAGCTTCGAACTACGTGATGGTTAACCGCTCGTATTGCCCATAAATAAATAAAAGATAAGCGGCAACGTTACCCAATCTTATCTCTATGCCAACATCTTAACATCTGCCGTGACGCGCGCACCCCGCCTCCCCCAAATATACACCCCATGATTATATATTTATACAGATATGCATATACGCGTTGATTCTACTCTCACTAAATGTACAATTTCGCAATAACAATTCACGGTTCATATCTCGCGTACATCGATAACAGAAAAAAAAAGAAAGGCAAAAAAACACCATCAAATCTGCATTATTTATGCGGAAGAGGACATAAATTACTTTCCAACGGATTACTAATATATGTGGACATACATAGTTTCTTTTTTGTTTTGTTAGAAACTCATTTACTATTATTTACGCGAGGGTAGCGAGGAAAATACGCCTATACATACGTTTTCACACGTACACATTTGTTTCTTTCCTGTTTCCTCTTTCTGTCTCATTCAATTAAGTCACCATACTTTTTCCGGGTAATCTGTCGGCAGTCTCGGTAAATTTGTCAGTCGATTTGACGGATAGTTGCCGCGGCTTGTCTCTCGCACTTAAATTGGATAGATAGTTAGTACCGGGATAATACGCGTCTCTCGTACGAGTGGTAGAGACCGTTCGCGAGTGTGTATACGCGTGTGTTTAGACTTTGTGCGTCCAGGGCAATTTTCCGATTGCGACGAACGAGAGAATGACGAGTCTCTTCTTACCGGTCAGATCGAGAGAACTTTGTCGACATCCTCGCTCTCGTCTCACACACACACACACACACACACGTAGATGGAAACACACACACACAGCCATACGGACGTACGAAAGCATTACACAGGACATCGCGTGGCAATCCGTTATAACGCAGTTAGACGAGTGCGCGCGCCAGCGTGGGAAGCAGAGGCACCTTCTTCCGCCTGGCGAACGCTCGCTACGACGGAACGCTATAATGCATCCTCGTATTCTCACGGTTGCAATGTCATAACGCTCGCGCGTCCCAATGCGAGAGAGAGAGAGAGAGTCGGAGAGACAGAGAGATGATGGCAGAGAGGAAGGAGAAACGCGTTAAGGTGTCTAGCCCCAGTAACTACAGTGCAGAAAATGCATCTAGCCCGCGATATATATATACATATACATATATGTGACGTGCTAAGATCCTCTAATGCGCTCGTGGAAAAGGCGCATAACGAAGCCCTAGACGAGAGGAGGCTGGTTGACGACCGACATAAACTCAACGACGAGCCCGCGCCGGCAGGAAGGAATCTCGTGCACACAAGCCGGAATAATGAAGTCGAGCGATGCACGTATGCGTTTCAATTGCACTTTGACCAGAAGTGGAAAAAAAAGGAAATTGGGATCTACCGTGCGAGTAATCGCGTAAGTCGTTCGAAACCTGTCGACAAACAGATTTTATCTCCACGTGTGCGCGATAGCGCGCATATTACGATCATCGGAATTATGGGACTCACGCGTGAGCGCGAACGTGCAATGAACAAAAAATAACACACACACACGCTTTAAAAAAAACGTGTGTAAATATAACGATCTGAGAACGTCGCGACAATTTTCTCGTATACGACTCCGTTCTTGCCAATTTGCATTGTCGCGTTTCTCTGGTCGCAAGGAAAATTGTCTCTGCGCTGAAACTTTCAGCGTCCTCGATGCGATCTCTACCTCGCGGTTAAGGTCCCTTATTCGTACATCAGCGTGTTAACGCGACTGTTGTCAATGCCCTCGGGTGAAGATCGAGAGTCTTCGCGGCGGTATAACTCGAGAAATTGCACTCTCGGTCCGGGGGTAAAGAGGAACAGAAGAGAACCCAACGCGGGGCACACTCGAGATCCATTTTCTGTAGATGGGACGGAGATGGAAAAGTGGAAGTGAGAGAGACAAGATAATGGTGGACTGCATCAATTTTTCATTCCGACTAATATGCGAGAGGTAGAAACAGAGAGAGAGAGAGAGAGAGAGAGAGAGAGAGAGAGAGAGAGAGAGAGGGTCGAGCGATCATCGCGAACTGCAAGAAAAAGAAAAGGACGAAGAAGAGCAGGGGGTAAAGGAACAGAAGCGAAGAAGGCATATATAAGAGAAGTCAGCGAGCGAGTCGAGGAAAAGCGTAATTCCAGTTAGTATATAGTTTTGCCAAGAGAAGAGGTCTCATGGCACTAATATATACATGATGCATCATCCGCGTAACTCTCCTTCGGATGCTCGCGGTCTTTTTCTTCTTCCTCGTCCTTCTTCCTCCACCTCATTCTTCTTCATCCTCCCTTCGTCTCTATACCAAGCTTCTTCACATTGACGATCGCACACGTGTATTCGAGCGAGCGTTTACCAGAGACTGAAAAGACTCGCTGATGAGAGATCGGTGGTACGAAGAGTACACACTCGTCGCGCTTTTACCATATACGCGAAACTACAGCCCGTGAGGAACGCGACCATTATACCGCGATGCGTGATGTGTCCATGCGTGTAAGAGGATCCTGCCCTCGGGACGCGACGGGTAATTCTAGTGTATTAATGCGCCCGCTGGTAGCAGAAAATGAAACGATACGCCAGTTTTAAGAAGCAGAAACATCGAGAAGACGTTTCTATTTTACGAACGAGAGAATAAAAAAACAATGTATAAGAATCAAGCGCAAAATCGTTCTTCGAAATGAAAATTTCTTTAAAGTATATTGGATCAACGTTAAGCCCTTATAAATGTAATTTTAAATTACTATTATCGAATCGTTCCGAGCTTTTTAATACCTCAAGAGCGATTAAACCATGATTTTTCGTTAATCGTCTACAAATTTGTCGAGACTACTCCGGCTACTCGTTTCTTTATCGCTCGGTTTCGCCTCGAATGATTTCCCCCGATAATATTCTCGAGCTAAATTTTGCATACTCGTATGTCTATAGGTATATAAATAATGTATATTCAAGAAGTATACAATCGTGGCGGGTATATACGCGTCACGCTACCGGCAGAGCTTTACACGGCTTCTACAGTCGCGCGTCCGTGATTAGCCGATAAGTAGAAACGATTTCTGGGAGGGGTGCGAGGTGGGGGGGGGGAGTTGAGGGGCAATTTAACGACTCATAACGATTGCCCGCCTCTCAACCTTCTTGGAATATGAAGGCCGTCACCACCAACACCGTTACAAAGCCTTTTGACTCTTTCCTACATGTACGCGTGCTCGTGTGTGTGTGTGTGTGTGTGTGTGTCGACGAGGGGCAGGTCGAAACGTTCTGCCACGCTCGTAGGATTTAGGCGAGAGCGGCAATGACGGTGAATCGGAGATATAGAAGCAGCAACAACGGCACAGAAGAAACGAATGATGACAGGTCGATTCGCGATTGTACCGCGGCACTCACACTCTCTCTCTCTCTCCCTCTTTCTCTCTCTCTCTCACACACACACTCTTTCTTTCGTGGGAACTCCAATCATTATCCTATAACTGTGTACTGACGCTAATGCTTCGGAGGACTTGAAAGCCCTCATTACGCATTTAATTCGACTCGAACGACCGGCTTTCTTCCTTTTCCGATAGTCGAGCCAGTCTTCGTTTCTTTTTTGTCTTCTTTTTCGACGATAGCTGACAAAATCGATTATAACGTCTTGCGTTAAGTACTTTTAATTTTTAATCCAACGATAAAATAATACGCGTTTCTTTTAATGCCTCAATTAGAAACGTGGTCGATAATATACGTTTTCTCTTTCTGGATATCTTGATCGAAGAGATTGAAGGTACCGTCGTTTCGACGCTTATACATATATATACGATTATATTTGTTTTTAACGACGAATTATCGATCGTGGAAGGTTAGTTTAGGGATTCTCCGCGGCGAAAGTAACGAGGAAGAATGATTTCGCGAAAATCTTTGGTCTCCCGAGTGCTGCGTGCGCGTGTTTTTATCGGCTTGTAAAAAGTCGGTATAAAAATAAAAATAAAAATTGAAAGCCCGATGGAAACGAATAAACCATGAGAACCCGCGCAGCCCTATGGCGCCAGGACGAAAATCCGCGAGTCACCGAGGAAACGATGAAACATCGATGAGTTCTAAGACGCCGAGAATTCTCGTAACGATCATTATTATTATTATTATTATTATTATTATTATTATTGTCATAATTTGAAATAAATAATTAATTTAATAAAAAGTTTGAAAAATATATAAATAAATATAAGTCGTTGTAATTGTAAAAGCGAATCGAAAATTCCGAAAAATTGCTATCATCGCGGTTAACCATGGAGATTGATCCTCTCAACGGCTTATTCGAACCTCGCCGAAGCCGTCGATTGAATCATTCCTCTCGTCTCATTACGCGTTTTTTACTCGCTGGTTGAGGAATTATCGCTCGGTCCGTTTCGTCCCGCGTTTATTGACAGCGTAATTATACGGATCACGGAAAGCGTGCAGTAGGAACGGGCGCGTGCACGGACCCGTTCGAGGAGTGCAAGCCGCGTTATACGTACGCGTATTAATACGTTCTCGAGATATTTCCTCGCTCAAGCGCCCCTATTAACGATTCGCTTTTGTCCAGTGGAAGGATATATCTCGCTGCCGCGATTGACTGAATGTAAGCGTGGCGAGTCACGTCACGAGAGAGAAAGAGAGAGAGAGAGAGAAGGAGAGCGAGAGAGAGAACGAGAGAGGGGGGGGGGGCAGAGATCGCAGCACCCGCCGCGAGAAGGCTTGTAATTAAGATCCTGTGTGTGTTCGACCACGTTTCGTTAGCTACCCGCGGTATGATTAAAGAACGAGAAGGAGGGAGAGAGAGATACAAAAAGAAAAAAACGTTGACTACGCTCGATCCGCTATAATTTCGATTTTGTAGCTATTTCTTTTTCACCGGTATAAATATACATCGGGTTTATAGGCAGCTAGAGCCTCTCAACGAGGAAAAATCACGAGACCAATCATCTGATTATCGTCTAATCGACGTCCAATAAGAACGATCGGAAAATAAAAAATAAAATAAAGAGCGAGAAACAAATTGGAGGCGAGGAAAAAGAGACCGAGATCGCTCGAGAAAATGGGGGGTAGTATTTCGTACCGTCGGTGCGATACGCGATTGGCGAGCGGCTTCTTTCAACGCGCGAGAAACTGACAGCCCCCGCGCCGACTTTGAGAATTTTTCACCGAGTCACCCCGTCCTGGCGCCAAAGATTCGTGGCTCGTAGTTTCGTGCTCACGGTCGCGGGCGTGTTACGTACACGAGGCCAGCCTCCTCTTCGTTCCTCTTTCTCATTTTCTACGATTAGCTCGGTCGAAGCTCGGAGAGAAAGATAATACACGGGAACCGAGGAATATTCGAATGACGCGCCTTTTGCTTCCATGCTAGTCTCAATTTTTTTGTCTCGGACAAAAAAGTCCTCGTGACGTTTGAATAAAATAAACAATTTATTCAAAGTAAAGAAAAATTTACTTTGAGTTTTAAACTCGATAATCGATTCGATTTTTTCGATATTAAATTCGAGCGATATCCGTATCGATCTCTCGATTTAATGATGAATTATTTTTGTTTAATGTGAATTAATAATTTTCATAAAAACGTTTGGAAAACGTAGGCAAGGGAAATATCGAACCGGCATTATTGGCGTGTAGCTTGGGTATTTAACATGTATCTACGGCGTGTCTTTCTATATATATATGTGGTAAGAAAAGAGAAGCGGATCTTAAAGGTGCTCGACGAGGGGATCTCGTCGTTTAACCTGTTAAACGAGAAGCCTTTGGTCGAACGCCGCGATTTCCATTCACGAATTCGCCACGGACACCACCGTCCAACAAAAGAAGCAAAAATCGCTTCGGACACGCTCACCGGCGCCTCATTCACGATCGGTGCATCGTTTTAAAGAGCTTTTGTCGTATTCACGGTGTGGAACGATCCCTCCCACTTCGGCAGCCTCGACCGTGCTACTCACATTCTACTCGTACAAATTGACTCTACGATGTGCTCAAAACCAATTTTGAGCAGCAATGAGAATTTCGCCAATCGGCTAAATTTACAATCGATTTTTAACCGATTTTGTTCCACGATTATTCCCGTGAATTTCGAATAACTTTCCCGAGTCCATTAGAAATATTTTCCTCGACATCGGCTAAAATAGAAGTATTTCTTATCGATTAATTATATATTTCGGAACGTACCTTCGATTTTGGTACCATGTTTTCACTTGCGTGTCGGTCAATTGAAGTTTCGCCGCGAGTTCCATTCTGTCCTGTACGCTGAGATACTTTTGTCTCTCGAAGCTCTTCTCGAGTGTCTGCAACTGAATATCCGTGAACGCCGTTCGTGCTTTACGTTGTTTCTTGCTCTGTGGCAAACCGGGTGAACCCGAGGACGATTCCTTCGGGTCGTCTTGATTCCCACCTGAAATCAAAATAATGCAAGCCCTATAGATCAATAAAATATCCAAGATTTATGTTTCATACGTGTGTTTCTATTATTAACTATTGAACATCGTGAACAAAAAAAAAAGAAAACAAAAACTTCAAGCACTTGCTATACCCATATATCTTTCGGGTATGGCCAAACGCCTTTTGTTTCGGTTGTACGAATCGATGGCCAGTGCGCGACGAGGAAATGGGATTTTTGCGACCCGTACCTCGTATCTATGTATAGATATAGATATATCGAGCGTGGCACCCCCCGCCGATGCTCAGCCGGGACTCTCCGCATTCGCGATTCTTTTGTTCCTCGGACGCACCCCCGCGAGACGCGATTGGCTGCTGTACGATTGAAACAGCACGCAGACGCGGCCACAAATTACCCCCCTTCCGCTCTCACCCACCCATTCCTTCTCTCTATGTCGGGGCAGGAAGAGAAGCTGCGCGCTCTGAGGGTGGAATTCACCACGAGCAAAGCGATTACTGCACACTCAACCCCCACTCTTGCACGCTCTCTCTCTTACACACACACACTCCCTTGTCTCGAACGATGCTCGATTCGCTTTATCGATAGTGAATCGCTTGTTTTAAAGAACGCGCCCTTTAACTGCCGCCCATTAATTTTTATTTCTAAAAAAGAAATATTCTTAATCTATATTTCTCGTATATTTCGCGACAAATTTATCGATAACGATGAAGAATATTTATTCAAACGTTGAGTTCGAACCGAAAAATGTCTCGTAATTGCGAAATTAGCCTAAACAACTGTATCTTCCCTTGGAAAGCTTTGAAAAGCGGTAGATCCTAAGAAGCATCGACATGTGCTATTCCTAAGGGAAGATCGCGTCGCAAGGGTCGTTTCCCAAGAGCGAGACGCAGGCTTCGGGTACAAGTTTGCCCTAAAAGTATCCTAAAAGACCCGTTGTCGCGAGCTCATCGATTGGAACGAAGGTTGGGGGGGGGGGGGGCTTGGCTCGTTGGATGTTCGCGTTCTCGCAGAGACGCGAAATTGGAAGGGATGATCGCGCGCGCACAGGGGTCGTTCATATATAGGTACCTGCTGTGTCTTGTGCAGTTTGCGTCAACGTGTGGGAAGATAATACGTCACGTATATATAAACTTGGTAGTTATAGACCTTAGAGATGTACACGCATGTCTAGTACGATACGCGTAGTCGGATGAGGGGCGGAAGAGGGTGAGCGGTATATGGCTCGTGGGATTGAGTTAACTCGGTCGAAAGCGCGGCTCTTAGCCCCCGTTTGATCGGCCAGATTCGCTTGAACGATTCGGCCCTCTCGCCTCGCTCGTTTCTCGTCTTCGACTATATATACACATGCCTGCCTCTCCCCCAACCCCCTCTCCACCTACCATCTTGCAACAAAATGGCCGTGAGCAGTGTCTCGCGACGAGCTCCCTCAGGAGAGACATATATATAGTATCATGGAAGCGAGGGTACGTGTTCTAGCGACGTTCGCGATAAAAAGGACAGCGAATGAGAGAAGGAGGATGAAGTAGCAAAAACGAGGAAAAGAGAGAAGACAAAAAAAGAACAAACCGAAGTCTCGAAGCGTCTGTGGGGAATGCTTTTGCTGCATTCGCAGTACGACGGGAGAAGAGAAATTGCTCTCGTTGTCCTGGAATCTCTCGGAAAAGCGAGGAAGATAGTGAAACGACGCTTAGCGACTCGGTCGACAGAAATATGCATGTATATATATGCAGTCTCCGTGCATACATGTATGTATATATATGTAGAAGCGAGTATATCATATAGTAACGTTGGAAAATCTTATAAACCGCAAAAGATAAAAGAGGAAAGTGTAGCATTGAATCCATGCTAAGGTAGGAAGAACTTGCGGACGCGCGTCTTCGTCGAAAGAAGCGAGAGAGAGAGAGAGAGAGAGAGAGAGAGAGAGAGAGAGAGAGAGAGAGAGAGAGAGAAATGCGTTGCGAGGAAAAGAGAGGAATGATGGACTGAGTGAGTGGTAAACTCTATGTAGACGAAAACGCTGACTTTATTCTTTCATGTGTGTGGGTGTGTGTTTGTACGTGTAAGGGGTGGAATAGCGAGAGTGGTGGGACGAACGGGGGTCGAAAAACTGAATTACTATGTGATACACTTAGAGGAAAGTCCCGCCTGACGTGGAGACGTACATATACGTACGAAACGTACGAGGAGCCAGTTTCGAAGGAACTGAGAAAACGAGGAGGGATGGGTTGAGCGAGAGAGAGAGAGACGAAGGAGTTCTCTTTTTGAGACACTTCCAAGACGTTAGCCGGAACTTTTTCCCCGAGAGTTTTTCACCGGCTACCGTTGGCGAAGTAACTTGAGAACGTTCTTCTCGCAGCTTTTCTCTTTCTCTCTCTTCTATCTTATTTCTCTCTCTCTCTCTCTCTTTCCCTCCAGTTCTATACGCTTCACTTCACGAACCCCTCCGGCGCACGTTTCCTTCTGAGCTTCTGCAAACCCCACAAACGGATAAATGTATATCTATACACGTACTTCGGACATCTTTCGCTCTTTGCTTGTTTTCACAGAGGCAACTTTTACCCTGAACGAATATGCGAGAATACGGATTACGGACTTTTTCGTCCATCTGCGTCGAATCAACGGGCTATGAGTGACGCGCGTTCTAATCGCCGGGATTCCAATCCGTAATACAAAAAAAAGTCATTACGTTTGTTTTTATTTCTATTATCCATCGGATCGAACTTTTCAATTTTTCCACAGTACTAATTTAATAGTTCGATATGTTTCTACGCGATGAAAATAATATCGTACAATTTATCGTGAATGCGTTATATCAGAAAAAATTAATACGATGAATGAACGTATCGCAGGAAAAAAACGAATTTTTTTTTTACGTTTTCGCGAATAATACTCCACGTACTCGTAACAATATGATACAATGTGGAAAAAAAAGAACGTTTCGTCTCGTCGTTTCGATTGTCGCGTGACACGAACGGTATGTCAACTTCGCGTAACGACCGGATGTCGCGTTGAGAGATGCGACCGTATCATTGGCATTGAAGAAGAAAATCAGATTTTGTACACTATGTTGCATACAACGTTGCTGAATGCATGCGTGCTCGGATTTCTCGTTTTTATTTCTATTTTTTTCCATTCGTCTTTGTCGTTTCTCGTCCGAGTCATTTGTACCGCGTTCCCGACGTAGGCCAACTTTTTCGCCGTGGTCAAGAGCTCGCGTCGACGATACGTCGATACACAGCGAGCACGGAAAGTCTCGCGTGTCGAATGTGCTACGATGTAAGGGGCACTCTCTTGGAAATAGTGTAATTAACAGGATGTTTATCGAGATATTACGAACCGTGACAATTAGCGTATCGCGAGATAGACGCCTGTTATAGAACCATAGGCAAAAACAGTGTAGATATACGAGCTCGTGTAAGAGAGAATGGCGGACGTTTGTCCTCGTCATTAAGCTATCGTGCATTGGCGAATGCCATTTTAGAGACAACCGTTTGACATGATTTTTTTCAACCCTTTGTCCCAACGCAAGTGACATTTTCTTGAATATATGCACGTACATTTAGATATATACAGTTTAATCCTCTTTCCGCGTTTTTCTACCGAACACAAGCAGACAGGTTGTCCTCGCAATTTTCCAAACCCCCCAAAAAAATGAAAAAAAAAGAAGATTCCGCGGTCTGTTTTGGATATAACGCGAACGTTGCTGCAACGCTGCATCCGTTCCTGCGGATGCACTCTGTATACGACACATTGGAGTGTAGTGCACGGTAGATGAGGCGCTATATCGCGCGATGCACACACGTCTATATAGAACATACAGTCATTCTCGTTGGATCGTAGGATGAATTGCGCCTCTCGTACACCGTTGTTTGCGCGAAACATCTGTGTCGGTGTGTTTTTCGTTGTCTGTATACGTTAGCGTCCGTGCATAGAGTGAGGTCGCTCGTAGATCGTAAAAATGGAAAATATAAAACTTTCCCCCAAAGCGCTTGCTTTGGTTTTACGAGGAACGGAGATGGGCCCGCGGTGCGCGCGGTGGCAGCGGCAGCGGCGGCGGCGACGGCAGCACAGAATTTTCTCCACATTCCCCCTTTTTCTGTTTCTCGCTTCTACAATATTCCGTCTTCTCTGTCCTTTTTCTCCAACTACTCTGCGATTGTTATATAGACGTTTCTCGGCCCTCCGTGCCCTCCGCGCGGGGCTCTCTTTTCCCATTGTGCTTTCCCAACATTGCCATTTTATTTGCTTATATTGCTTTATTTCGCTCGCGGCTCACGAGGAAAGAAAGAGAGTACGGTGCTCGTACACCGGTCTATGGAGCAATAGGTTTATTTATATTTATATGGCTATATATGTATGTATGAATATATATATACAATATATATATATAAATGCTTTAGACAAGCTTTCGGGCTAGCGTCACTGGATGTTCATCGTGTGCGGGTTACATGAACGAGGAATTGTGCAAGCTAACGTCGTGTCTTTCGAAGAGATTTATATTGCGCATTATGCAACGAAGTGGAAACTGATACGTGCGAGAGACTCAATCGAACGAGTTGTCGATCGGTGAAAAACCATAATTGAGCCGTTTCGAGAGAAATTGATGAATACAATAATGCGTTTGTGTACCCGGGAATATATCGGGGGGCTATCTCACCATGGACTTACCAGTATCGGATAACAGGTGGTATAATCGATGATTTAAACAGAAAATCAGGTTTTAAATGGCACTGGGAAGCAGGGCTTGGCGTTGAATACAAATTTTGTATCGAATGGAAGAAAAATATTGTGTGATTTATTAATCAATCGCAATTAATATTGATGCGCCGATAATTGTATTCGTATCAAGTATCATACGTCTATCATATGCGATAATTTTTCAAATGGAAACAATTAATTAATAATGAGTAACGAATGATTTAAAAATTATTTTTACTCGTCTCTACGTAAATCTGAAATTTATTTCAACGTCTTTATTAAATCGAATTTATCTTTATTCGTTTCAGATCGACGGGAAGTGAAAAGATAACCAGAAGACTCAGTGATAAATCGGGACAGTGGATTGGCGAAAGATTTTATTCGGTCGAGTCGAATTTTATAATATTTTTCAAGTTTATAAAGCACCAGCGAATTCGTTTGCAAATTCTCAAGAGTTTTTGATACTGTCGTTCAAAAATTGAATCCCGAGACTAAGGACTCGTAGGTGTAGCGACGGGTGTTCTCGCAGCCATATACAACGTTTCATTTTTTGCCTCGTATCACGAATTCGCGTCACACGCGTTATCCGGGGCCAGAGGGGCTTCGTGTACTACACGATGTGGCTTATACACATGGCACGCTCGCCGTCAGCATCCGAAAAAGCTAACGCGTAAAGAACGAGCGTAAAGAGGGTGGGAGATGAGGGGTCGCGAGGGTGCGAACGACGCTGTGTTCTACCCTGTATGCGCAACGCCCCACCGCTCAACGATTTACCTCTCTCTCTCTCTCTCATTCGTATTGTTGCGCGAATACCGTAGGGCAAGCTAAAGCATAGGCGAAAGGGCGGTGGCCCTTGTGGACCACAATCTGACCCCTGCGTATTGTGTTACCGCGCCTCGTCACCTTTCGGTGTTAGAAAAAAAAGGAAAAAAGTGAAAGAAAGAAAACAAAGTGGGAGAATGTAATATTACGATTCAATATTTTATTGCCGCGACGCCCACTCTATTTGCTTCAGTCGCTATAGGGACCAGTAACAACATCGGCACGAACACCGCGTTCTCCAACGATTGTCAAGACGGATCGATTATAAAAAAATTATATTTTTAGAGAAAAATTCAGTTTCCTGTTGATCCGCGGTATCGAAATTTCATACCGGCGCGGTATACGATCTCATAATAACGGCCCAATGATCAATCTGCGTATTGCGAAACTTTATAAGTTGGCCGAAAAAAAAGATGAAAAAAAAGAAAAACATGGCAATCGTTCTCGAGACACCAGCGTCGTATCGAATGATCGGGTATGGCTCACCGATCGTACTAGTGCGCGAGTATTACCTTCGTTTACATTATGCACGAGAGACGGAAGTCAGGGTGTAATATGGCTGCGAGAGGTATCGTTCTCGAATTTCAGGCACAAGCTCGACATTCCTGATAGCAACAGGATCAAAGTGCCTCGTGTTATGTACGAAAATATATACGTATCGAGAGAACCCGAGCGAGCGAAAGACCGAAGAGAGATCTTAATGCGATAGGAAAACCATCGCGATATTCGTGATCAGCGGACAATTTACAATTTCCTAAGTCCCTGACAAACTTCATTTTAGTACAAAAAAATTCAATAAAATCTTGAAGTTCAATAAAATCTATAGTCACGAAAATAGGGCTTCAAAATGGGGAAAAACGGAAATATGTTAAAAATTATTTCAAACGGGAACATATTTTCTTCCAACATTTCCCGCACGTTACGAAAATCATACTCATTCCTCCGATAGCTCGAAATTGATAGCCAAAATTCCAAAAAAACTGTAAAATTTCACATTTTTTCAACACCTCACTTATTAATTCGTATATCGGTGTGTAAAACATCGCGTTGAAATATACCAGTGTGCAAAATAATTATACAAGAAACGAAACTATATAAAAAAAACGAACCCCTTGACTAAAACATCTCGAAAGGGTTTCAAAGACTCGTTGTAATAGACTGTTGGACACGACTCCACCCCCCTCTCCCGCCCCTCAACCGCCGCGTCTGCGTTGCCTTCGCGAACGGGAAACTAGAGACACGCCTTTTTGATACCGAGTGCGAGAGTGCGCGGCAGTTCGCTGGTCACGCGAAAGACGTGTTAACTAGTCGCCAAGTGGCCCACGAGCTATACGTATATATATATATATAGCTACCCACACGTGTACTCGTGGGTCGTAGTTTAGTGTTGTCTGAACATTGGATCGAGGGGTTGGTTATAGGCTTTCCATTCTAGGTACGTACAGACGTATACATGTATTCACCCCCTCCCCCCGAACCGCTCCTCACGCCGCCCTCTCAAACGCTGCCCAATCTCTCTCTCTCTCTCTCTCTCTCCGCCTTTGGTCGGTGAACTTGTGTTTGTAGAATTTCATGCGAGGGATTAAGCCTCTGACTGTGCATAGGAGGAGAGAAGCGAGTCTCCGAACCGCACGCGTCGCTTCGTGGCGTTGGTTCGCGTGCTAATTGCGCGTGTACGCGCGTCTCTCTCCCAAAGTGGTTTGTATGTATATATATATGCGTATTTGAACACAGGTCACTCTCGGTACAGGGTGAGTGAGCAGCAATGCACACACGACCATCACAGAGCTCTCGGAGGTGACTGGCGTCGGATGGTCGCCGTAATCGTCGAACGTGTACGTATACGCGTATATCCCTATTTAATGATAGCGGCACACACGATGGAAACGTTCTAATGGTGCGTAATTGCACGATATGGCGGAACGAATCGAGGGAAATACGTGTTATCGAATATTTTCGAAATTCGACTAAATGTCTTGACACGACATTGGTCGTTCGATACAATTTTTGAAGTTAACACTTTTCTTTCGATCTTCTTTACCAACGAATACTCACGGAGTAGAAAATTATAGGTGCTCGTGGGGTCAAGCTAACGTTGTGCTTGCACTCGCGAATAAATGGATGGAATATATGGTCGTTAGAGTGCCTCTCGTGGTAGAGACAGCATGAGAGAGAAAGAGAGAGAGAAAGAGAGAGAGAGAGAGAGAGAGTGAATGCAAGGGGCCAAGCAGGTTAAGAGGCTTTGCACCGGCGAGAATCTTGTTACGTGGGCGTTGAAAACCAACCGTACGAATCCCGACGAGTACACCAAGAGGAGAGAGAGAACGTCGATGACACCGGGGTACGCTTATTTTTCTCCTCTACTCTCCCACTCTGTCCCTCTCCCTCGCACACATGCGCTTCGTGAGAAAGCGTGCACATTGTGCATTTGTGTATCGATGTATGTATGCGTTTGTGTACCGAGATACATATACGGGTGTTAAAGTACATGCTCAACTCTCTGACCGAGCTAATCTCTATCGCGCCCCCGTGCGAAACGACGACTGGTGCGTGCGGTGTCCGCACACCGGTGTTTGCCAGAGCGTTAGATCGTACACACACTCACACACATACACATATATATATGTTCTTAGGGTAGAAAATCCTTGTGTGCTCGAGAACACCAGTTGTAGGCAATTGTTAAGAACGACACTGACTCCTCGACCGATACCCCGGCTCGTTTGTTAGAAATTTCTGACGCGCATGTACGCTTGGAGTGGCCAAAAAGGGTGTGTAACAAATGCAAAAGTCGAGCAGAAGTCGAAGTATCCTTTTTTACAAGGGCGCCTCGGACCCCCTCCTCTCTCCCTCTTTCTCTCTCTTTCTCTTTTTCTTCGTCATACCGTCGTTTCATCTTTCATACCCGAACGAAGAATTAATCCGCATCTCCGAGTGAGCAAAATTGTGTCGTCAAAATTCCGACAGCCGCGACGAGAATCGCGACGTCGCACGTCTCTTTCCTCCTCGCTTCTTTTCATCCGCCTCTTTTTTGCTCCCGCGTACAAGAATGTACCGTAGGAAAAGAATTTCGCGACAGAGCAGTCACGTCGTTTTGCCGAATACAATTCTAATCCGCGCCGAGATCTAAACGGTTGCCAATCATTTCCGGTTCTCGGATTAGCGGTCTCCGAGAGGTAAGCGCGCGCGAGGATGAGAGAGCGTCCCGCCGAGAAGTCGGCGAGCCTCGGGTGGTTGACGTTTCTCTTAGGGGGGGCCAAGAAGGCAAAACTGCCAGAGACACGAGAGAGAGAGAGAGAGAGAGAGAGAAAGAGAGAGAGTCTGCGTGCGTTGACTCACGCGAAGTTGTATGCGAGATTCGTGTATTAACCCTCGTGGCGACGCTCGTTTTACCCTTGGGCGTGAAACTCGGTCGCAATAAGGGCTCTCTACCGATGTGTCGCAAACGACAATACTATAACCGTCGAGCCACGGGTAAGCGGATTAACGCGTATAGAGATGCGAGAACGACGAGATATTCGTGTATTATTCGTACATATATACGTATATGTATATATATATATATACACGCGACTGACATGCAACAGAGAGAGAGAGAGACAAAAAAGCGAACGTGAAATCGAGAGCCTTTACGTACACACCCGACGAATCGAGATATTTCACGCTTTCTTGACTCCTTTTGACATCCTTGCAGCCCGCCCCGTTTTATATTATACTGCAGGACCTCTCTTACTCTCTCTCTCTCTCTGTCTCTCTCTTTTATTTTCTCTCGTTATTCCGACACGTAGCGTGATGACTTTTCGACACGCTTCGAATTTTGATAATCTTTTCGTACACGAATGACGAGCGGTTTTCATCGTGCACCGCCATCGACGACAAATCGAATAAATACTCGCTCGCGACGATAAAAAAGAAAAGGAAAAGAAAGTGTCTAGACCGCTTAGGACACGATTGAAAAATTGCGACAGATGCACGCGTATAAATTTGCGAGTTAGTTCGCCGTTCGTTATGATTAGATCTGAACGACGTTACGATATCGATCGTAACTATCGTCTAGAAAAAAAGTTAAATTGAAATTTCACAGTCGAATGGCAACGCGAGCAAAAAAAACAAAACCGTAATAATGTTAACGTCATTTGTTTCCGTTAATGATAACGTACGCTTGATTTATGGGTGTAAAATCGAGAATAGCACCGATTGACACGCGTACGTGCACCGTGACAATTATTTTCACGTTTCACTTCATGTATATTCGCTACTCTCTCTCTCTCTCTCTCTCTCTCTCTCTCTCTTACTCTCCGCTAATCAGTGCTCGTTAATTCTTTCTCAGGTACGCTCTGGTACTAGAAGTAAGGGAAGGGTGGGGGAGAGAATGACGCGCAATTGAGGGTAGTACATACAAGAGCACACGATTAGGCATGCGGTTAAGCGTTGGACACGATAACACGTAATACACTGTGAGAGAACTACGTACTGTATGTGTGTGTATGTGTGTGTGCGCGCACATATAGCACGAGTTTGCAAACGGGTCAGAAACGTGTTATTAGATAAAGGCCAAAGCGCGATACAGGAGCGAGGCAGTCATAGCTGTTAGGTGCGTTATCTATCAGGCATGAGTTATATACTTTCTATCCCCGCGCGATGATAATTCATTTCGCGGAGCTTCATTCGACGTTTGCATTACGCTCGATATATGGGATGTAAATCACTCGAAGGAAAAGGGAAGTATCGGTCGGTGCACCGAACAATACGACAACGTGTGGGATAAGGAACGTTTCGTAACAGAAACGAACAAAAACTTCAGGTACGAATGAGTAAAAGAGAAAAATAGATTTTCTTAAATACTAAATTTGAAAAATAAACGAAAAATTTTGATTACGCGATGTTTATTGAAAAATTGACCTTTGAATTTAGGGCTAATCTTTCAAATTTGTGGTATCGGTCCACTTTCGGAGATGTAATTTTCGGCCTAGGTAAAAATCTTCGTGTTACGTTGACGTTTCCTGCCAGGGGCATAAATCTCCCGTATCTCATCGTAATTTTCTCGATCGAAACTACGCTTTATTCGAATTTAACATCAGAATCTTCGAGACTTATCTTTCTTCGTGAAGAAGTTGTTTTTTATTTTCTCGTAAACTATTAGTCCTAAGAACGATCTAGGTTTGCGAGGACCACCGAATCTCGCGGTCTCTCTGTAATTACGCTCAGGCCGAATTAACCGTATTTCTCGGATCTCGATGCTGTCGGCTTCATCGCGAGCACATAATACACGTTTATAATAAAATATAAACGTCGTTTCCGGTTGTGGGACTGTTCCGCTCGAGGCTGCGTCGCGGATGAAAGATATCCACTTGTGCTTGTAGAAATATTTATAAGAAGACAAGGCAGAGATTTCGATTGTGGGTAAATTTGTGTCGAAGAAGGAAGTTGGTCGCGTTGATGACGAGGGGGTGGGGGGAACGACAAACACATATACACACCGGTGAAAAATAAGACGGATGGCGTGGGCGCCTCGAGGTATTAACGCCGCCGCGCGCCTACCTCACGCACTCCCAGAACAGGTAGTATACATATATATATATAAACATATAGTTTACTACAGGTATAACGACGAGCTAGGTATAGTAAAGCCGTATGAATGAAACAAATGAGGGTACATAATTAAAGCGTCCCGTGTGCGCCAAGGCCCAATTTGAAACCATTAAAATCCCTAAACGCTGTCGGACAAGAGGACTTCCTCTATCTCTCTTTCTACCATTCGCGCCCGTGCGGCTCGGCTTTATCTCCCAAAAATATCTCTGATTCATCCGAAAGGTAGACGAGGACAAAGAAACGAAAGTAGAGAGGCGTAGAAGGAGGCAGGGATGAACAACCCGGTAACGCCGGGCGTTCGCGAGGATTTTCTAACGTTGAGATCATCCCGTCGCTTGCTCTCAACGTACACGATCTGACCCCGTTGACATCCGGCCCGTGGGTTAAATCGCCCGCTAAGATCTTAAACGCGGTTCTTGACACCTTCGCGAGGGATCGAATAATCGTTCCTACGATTTAACATAATTATCATAGAAACCTTTTATTTTTATATTTGTCATTCTGTTTAATTATTTCGAAGTGTCTTTGAAGAACGCGGCAGGTATCGTTATCGGATCGTTGCTTGTCGCGTCATTGATGCGACGATACTCATTGAGAATGGCGTCTATTCAATCGTTCGATCGTATATAAAATGATCTTACCGTTGGATGATACGGAGGCACCGTCGTGATGACAAGCGTCGCTGTCATCGTCGTGTTTGCGCTTGTGCGCTTGTCTCGATTGATGCCTGACACTGAGATCCCGTGGTCCGGACGATGGACTACCAGGTGGTTCTTGGCTGGTGGGACTTGACGCATCGGCGAGAATATCGGTTATCATGAAACGCGATCTATGGGGCATGGTCGTAGCCGCCTCACCCCCACCGATAACGCGCTCGATATGACCGTGACTATGTACGATATTGTTGTTGTTGTTGTTGTTGTTACCGGAAGCAATCGCATGATTTCGCGCTTCGAGACCATTCGCTAAGCGTTCGAGGCCGCTGTTTCGCGCGTTATCGATCGTCGGCTGTTGCTGATGATGATGGTGATGTTGCTCGAGACGATGAGCCTCGAGGCCCGACATTCTACTTAGATTCAGGCCGTTACGGGCTTCCGGCACCGTAATGCCACTCAGGGCGGCCGCGTGGTGATTCTGATGATGGACCGTCATCACTGATGGTCGTTCGGGACTACGGGCCCCCGAGGGTGCCTCCGTCGCAACCCCAGGACTAACGCGATGTCTGGGAGACAGAATTTTGCCGACGGTTGACACGACGCTACTGTCGCGCTTGTTCGCGTTAAACGATTATTCCGCGATAGTCTTTTTGATTTCAATCTTTTTGATCGTTTCTCTTTTCTTTTTTATTTAATTTTGTATTTATAGATATTACATATACGGTGCGTATATTATGCCGAATCCTTCAATTACGAAACTTACAAGGGTGTGACGAAACCAATTTCCTTTCTGTCTTTATTCCAAGCATGCGGAATATCGTTCTATCACTGGCTTCACTGAATTGCACACTTGAATATTAAGCCGAACGCGTATAATCGCTGACGCAACGCCTGTTTCTTTCATTTATTTCTTTTATTTCCCGCAATTGTATCGTCCTTGACGTGTGCGCCCGTTTCTTTTTAATTTTCGCTCGCGTTATACGCACTAGGGCGAGGGATCCTTGGCACCTTGCACTTCCTCGCGCGTCGCTGCTCAACCGACTCCCGATATACTCTCGTTGATGCTCCTCCCGCGGCGCAATTAAGGGGGCCGCGCTCCGTTCCTTGGTTAATTGCTAATTGGCCACTTAACATAATTGCCGCGCACAGAAGCGCGCCCGCTGGCCATTTCCGCTTTTCTTTATTTCTTTGCTTCTCTCTCTCTCGCTCTCTCTCTCTCTCTCTCTCTTACTTCGACCAATCTTTCTCCCTTTGTCCCAAGGGTCTGAGGTCCGATATTAATTTTCCGGAAGATTCACCACCCTTGACTCTCACCCTTCTCACTTTTGCGATGTTCTTCAAGTTTTATTTACTCTTCCTTGCCTTTTTGTAGTTTCTTTTCTTTTTTTTACCAACGCACACTTTTGATCGTCGCACGAGTATCCACGGGAGTCAGCTCCCAGTTGCACTCTTACGTCATCCCCTCTAAATCGTTTTAAGGGTCGGTGATCGCATGTGCTTCTCGCTAGTTTGCTGCTCGCTCGCGCACCATCAACATACACCACTGCAACTTGTATGAAACTACCACTGAACGTAGATATATATGTGTGTGTGTGTGTGTATATATATATATACGTATATATACGTTGCTCGCACGCCTTCCTTATGCCGAGGTAATGAAGGTAAACGGGTTGGTGCGAGAGCGCACGCGTGGGACTCTAATCGACGCGATTACTTTCAATCTGGTTACGCGATGTGTTCGCCAGAAGCTCATTAACTCGTCCGATCTTTAACCACGATCCTTGAAATAATCGCCGTGAAAAAAAAAGCGGAACAAGAAGAAAATATCGACGCGGGTTCCGAACTATCTTTTAATTAATCTGTTTTCACGTCCTCCTCGCTCAACACAAAATCACCAATTCTTCGCCGATGCACACGTTGCAACAACAAAAATTTCCGAGCAAACTTTTTTTTTCACACAGTTCGGTGCGATCGTTTTGTAAACGCCTCGATCTACGTATTTTTTATTCGGACGACACTTTGCTTCGGTTTTTTTTTGTTTCTCAGCGATATCCTTTGAAATTGAAATTCCCGTTGTCACTCGATTGATCACGATGAACGATGAAAAACAAAAATGTTTCGACGAAGCACTGTCGCGGCAGAGAAATGTTTCAGTTCACTTTTTTTGGTGAGAGCTCGAGGAATTTTCTCGCGAACCAGTTTTTTTGTTTGTTTTTATTTTATTTGTTGTTTTCGAAGCACGTGGGGTGGGTTAGGTTGCACGAACGTTATCCGTTTTGTGTTTTTTTTGTTTTCGCACGAGGGGGTCGATACTCGGGCTTCGTCACTTCCGGCGGAAATTCGTCGGTCGAGGAACAACGAAGCTACGAGAGGATTTTATAACCCAGATGGATGGTTCGTAGAGAGCGGAGAATCGACGACGGGCATGCGAGCGTGTGGATCGAGCAGCCTCGACTGAGCCGAACAGGGGAGAGCCTGTTAGTGCGCGGTGGAGGGTCCTTTAGGTCGGCCATATCGGAACTCGGGAACGCCCAGTAAAGACCCCACTTCCTTCGCGCAACAGCCAATCCACGTTTCTCACCGTTAACCAGTTGTCCAATCTCTTTTCTCCTCGGTAATGTTCGTGTATCCACCGCGGCGCTCCACGGGGTGACGCCCAAGTAATTTTAAATGTGTTTCAAGCGGTAATACGGCATTTGGGTTTGTTTTGGCCGTGTCTAAAATTGCAGTTACCATACTCCGTTGTAGCCGGGATCGAGAACGAGTGTCAAGAACCTTGATAACAAAATCTAGCACAGGAGGAATTTTGTTTTTTGGTAGAAAGAAATCAAATTTTTCATCGTTTTAGCGTTTAGTCGAATAATTTTTTAACTCTCGAACATAACTTTAATGCAAAAATGGTTTAAAAAATGAATGTTTGACAGTTCGTGGGACGTTTAGAAATTCTGATAAAATTTTTTCGTACTGTCCAAACTCGTCTGGCCTAACCCCTTGTATCGAGAGCCGGTCCTCGACTTTGGCACGATCTTCCGGCTGGTAGTGGTCGTGCAGGATTGAAAGTGCAAGCGAGATGCAACGAGACTGTGCCGAATGACTTTGTGGAACGGGTTCAAGAGCGATAGGGGAGTACGAACGCGATAGAAGGAGGGTTTCGTATATACGTTATTTTCACCCCTCTATAGGCAGGTCTCTCGCCCTCTGGAATTAACGAATCACGGCTCGAGCTCTCATACCGTCGAATGGTCGAGTCCTTTATTTCTTGTAACCCTCTTCATCCCCACTTCCGTAATCGACTTTGCACCCCCTCTGTTCTTCGACCGACTGTGGCGCGTTATCGCTACCTTTTACACGCCCTTTATAAAGAGCATCGAGTGCTTTGTCTTCGATATAGATGTATATATAAGCTCTCGCGTGTTTCGTTAAAGTTAAAATGAACGTTGGCAGAAGGCTGTTTTACCCCATTTTATATTCGACTCGCTTTCCACCTCGTGTAGGGCCATTTCGATAATTCGATGTAATCGAACGAATTTCGATATTCGAGGTAATTCTGGTGAGGAGAAAATTCAATGGAGCATGGAAATTCGTTGAACTGTGACGTAATGAACATCTGCAATGATTTCTGACACATTTACAACACTGTCGAAAAATTGGTGTTGATTATTTCTCATTGCGACGATTTTATGAAAATAAGGCGACACGACTACATGCGGATGAATCGAAAAGTTTTTCAAAGAATAATTATTCCGGCATTAATGATTATTCGAGGGTTATACGCGATGAAAGAAATAATACGAGAAAAGGAAATTGAATTTTGCACGGTGGACTTGGTAGGAATGAAGAAAGTTCGAAAATTAGGGGTGTTCGGGTGGCTTAATTTCGAGGGTTGAGGATACATGCATTTCTATTAAATGCATCGATGTATTATATATATAAATGCACTGGGATAAAATTGAATTTCATATCGATACATTTAACGAAAAAACAAAGCAACGATTAAAAAAATATATGAAAATTACACATAAACATGAGACATATTTTGCTATTAAGACAGTCGCGTTATATTTTCATTAACAATTCCAATAATTGAGATATTAGGCACAGTAGTCTATTTCTCGATTATACTGTTATGTTTTTTCGCGACAACTCCACCCTGTAGAAATTTAATGAGCGGTAAACTCGAAAACGGCGTGTCTGCCATCAAACTGTCCATAGCCATGAGTTGCCAAGAGGGTGGAGGTGGTGTTGGTCTCGGGGGTCAGCGTGCATGACAAAACGTTGCGGTCATCAGAAAAACAGCAGCCAGCTCAGGTTGGTGTAGCGAAGTACGGAGAGGATCTTCGGAGTGAAAAAAAAAGTTAACGGAGCTCGTAACGCGCGATCGTCAAGGCGTGACAGAGCATTAGACACGTAAGAAAGTAACACGTATACATATATGCATGTACTTCCTCTCGGTGCGAGATGTCTGAATTCGTTCTCTATGTATAGCAAATACACGTGTCATTACAGCTATGTAAGTTTTCTCTCCCTCTCTCTCTCTCTCCCTCTTTCTCTCTCTCTCTCTCTCTCTCTCTCTCTCTCTCTCTCTTTCTCATACAGACTCACTCGTTTCGATGCAGCATGCACACTCGGAAGTCATAGCTAATATAGATATACACGTGCGTGTATATTCATCGCGCTCGCGCCTTCATGAAATATACATGAGAAAAAAAGAGGGGACTGCACTGGTGTGTAAATTTTGCCACCAGTCGGATCCACGTTCTCGAAGGTGGTGAAATGAAAAGTTAAGACGGTATTTAAACACGCGTGCGAGCTTACGTTTCTCTCTCTCTCTCTCTCTCTCTCTCTCTCTCCCTCTCTCCATAATCGTGCAACCGATTAATTTTCATGAACTACTCGCTCAATCTATCCCTCATCACACTTTCGATAAATTTTCACTTTACGCATTTGTTAATCATTCAAATTTAACTTTGACTATTTATTGCCCGGAGCAATAAAAATGAATATAAAATGTCAGAAAAATAATTTTAGAAATCAATATGTCATAGTTGGGAGTTTCACACCAAAAAAAATATCAACAAGAGTATATACGACCGTGAAGTCCAGATATAATAACAGTGCCATTAGAAACCGAAGGAGCCGGTCGGAGATCGGATCAAGCATTTATATAATGTGAATAAGCCAGCGTAAGAGTAGCCAAAAAGGCTGTGCTAAAAATGTCAAAAATTAACGAGCCTTTAAAACGCTCGTAAAAACGCGAAGAGATAAGAAATCCCGGTCAAAACTTAGTAACAGGCAGAGAGGAAGAAAGGGAGGGGGCAGGGAGAAAAAGAGAAGGAGAACGGAGCGTGCGTCCGCTTTTAAACACACGCTTCTGCTTTGGGGCTGATTCTTTCTCATAAAGACCAAGAGGATCACCCCCTTACTGGTTACATCATCTATATATCTATATATATACATATCGTATAGAGTCTGCGAATAAGCGGATGTGGTGAGGTTATAAGATGGAAGAAGCGCAAAAGTGGCGACAACGGGAAAATACCATTTCGAATATCGTCGGTATCCGGTTACGGTCCCACGTATGAAGACGTATAACCGGACGCGAGTATTTGCTCGACGAGAGTTTTCAGCTCATATTATCGTATACTATACATTATTACCCGTATATATATTCTTCTTATAATGGGATAGACGCTCGATTACACATGTGTATTCCAGACCGATCTTGGCTGCACAAGCGACTAAAAAAAGGGTCACTATATCAAAGCCCTGTTTCTATATACGTTAACGCCTATTTCGGAACTTTGATGTCATCCATTCATTTGTCACTCGATCAATTTTGTTCGCATTCTTGATTAATTTAATATTTTGATCTAAATTCCCACTGCTAAAAGTTCCTAACGTTTCACTCCAATGAATTAACCTTTAACGTCTGTAAAAATGTTATTCCAGGAAAATGTCCAATCATCGCTTCTTCCTCGTAATTCTCTTGCGATCTTTCACCGGCTAAACGCCGAGTCCGTCTAATACAAGAAACACGTATTTCTCCACGCGAGCGCAAAAGAAAGCGAGTTTACTTTATTCGCCGAGTCTCTCACACAGGAGGCGCGAGTCGCAGTTTTGCTGATCGCGCTTCCATCGCACCGAGCATACATACATCTGACGTGTCTTGCCGGCTCGGTAAATATAGTCTGGGTATATATGTATGTAGGACTTTGCTAGTACCGTGTCCAATGCATATTCATACGGCCATACATTACCCCGCACGAGGGGCGTATATATATACAACCATATATATGGGTGGTTCGGGAGGGTGGCATGCATGCATATATGTATATACCACGTACAGTAAGCAGCCAGCAAGAGTTCTGCTGATCTTAGATTAAGGTAAACGCCGGTTAAGTTAACGGCTAAACTCCATAAGTTGGGAGAGCTCGCATGCGCATCGGGGGACGGCAGAGACGGGGCTGCCGCCGTCGTGTCGACGTTGCGAAAGAGGGAGAACGAGAGAGAGAAAAGAGAGCTTTTCTCACTCTCCCTACAGGGTATCTGCATGGTGCGAACGCGAGCGCAGACACCGTCGAGCATATTACCAGAACATGCCTTATGCACGGTCGTATCTACTTGCTCGCTTTTGTACGCAGTACGCATGTCCGTATGCATGTGAGCTGCGCGCGCCGAATCTCCTTCATGTACTTCACGCAGGCACGGAATGTGGCTATTATTTTTCGCCAGTAGAAACGGCCGATGTGCTGTGCAGAAGGCTGCACGGTAGATATGGTCGAAGGAGAGCAAAGCGTGTTTGCTGTCCCACACCTTTCACTCCTTTGACTATATGTACATATAATATATGTATATACGAGCATGTATATGTAGATATACATGTACATGCTCGTTCGGCTGCTCGCTCACTCTGCAGAGTGACCGAACGAGAGATCGGATCTTGCGTTTGTTATGCTAAGTGCTCATTGAGATTTTAATGTATCACGAGAACTAGGGGGTGAGGAGAGGAAGGAACGGATAAAAGATCACGAGGGCGAGCTTTTATCTGGTAAGTCCGGAAATTGACGGTGCGAAGAACGAAAAAATGGCAATCTGCTTAAAATAAGAAACGAGGATATGGTAATCGAGTTCGACGGGACATTTTTTTTTCTATATAAGAGCCGGCACTTTTTTTTTTGGAGGAAACAAAATTGTATTCCCACACACCACAAATTACGGTTAACGTGAAAATTTATTTTTTTGTTAGTTTTTTAGCGACCGATTGGGACGAGTCGAAAAGAAGATGTTCTAGGGCTCAGAGCGGGTAGATGGGTTGAAAATTGGTTTCACCCAAACCATCGTTATAGAGTGCATGAAATGGCGTGAAGATATCTGTGAGTTAGTATCAACTTCCACCGGCAATTTGCATTGATAGATAGAACGAGAAAACGAAAGGGAGAGAGACGAAATTATTAAAAGAGCAGGTGAGCTAGCTCAAAAGCGATCTAAAAGCCACACTTTGCGTGATCTCTACACGGTCTCGGGTTTCTGTTTTATCGTCGTTCTAGCGAAAAGTGCAACCTTGAAGTATCTCAGTCTTCCTTCAAGCCAATAGTATCGCGAGGCATATTTCTCTTATACGTAACTGGTAATTTTTGTACCTCGATTACAATTGTGTAGGCACCTTTCTCGAGAATAGTCCAGGGCAGAAAATACAGAAATAAAAATTCTATAATGATCCTAATGCACAGTCCGCACGTGGCACGAGTTCATTACGATCATTATAGCGCCTCGGCTCGTATAATTCTAAAATTACGAGGAAAATAAAAAAAAAGCAATCTAGAGTGATTTTCATGCGCTCGCACTTGACTCGTTAGACGATCAAGGCTTCTAGATATAGCCCATACAATAATGTGCAGCATTGCCGAAGGGAACGAGAAGAGAACGCGTATTTGAACAGAAACAACGAAAAAAAGAGCCCGGGGTAGTAAAAGAAAGAAAGACGTCTGCGTATAAGGGCACAGTGTGGAGCTCGCTCTCTCTCTCTACATCAATTAAGATAATATTTGCATTCGGGGTTGTGATTTCCTGCAGGTGTTTCAACGTTCGTGGAGTGGAGGGAACGAGGGCTGTAACGGGGGTGGGCTTCACTCGTTAGTTATACCTTGGTATATGAGAAGTGTATATACGGTACGAGAAAGTGGCGTGTATGACACATCGAGCACGAGAGAGGGTCTTTATGGCGAGTGTGTCCGTCGACCACACAGTAGTGGCACTTTACCCCTACTCCTCTCTCTCACTCACTCCCTTTCTCCCTTTGTCCCTTCCGTTTTCCTCGCTCCTTCTCATTCTCCCTTTCCCTATTTGAGCCCAATTTATCTTTCTCTCTCTCACTCTCTCTCTCTCTCTCTCCGCTTCTCGAAACGTCGGATATATCTGCTCCCCCACTCGAAGGGTGAGAATTAGTCCGGTGTGGGCTGGTGTGTGTCCCCGCTATTAGATCTTTCTCATGCTGATAAAACTGTATAATGGACTTAATCGCTTTGCGCCTGGGCCCTCGGGCTAAATTTTCGTTATTTTTCATGGGCTTCTGACCACTGTTGCCACCCTCCTCCTCCACCTCCCCTCCCCCCTATCGACACGATAAATCTCGCGTTCGGTAGCCCCGACTCTCCTCAGCCAGTCTTGCGCGCTCACCAGTTTTGCGTTTATTTTCACGTTGTTGTCGTTTCTTTTTTCGTTTTAACCTCGCTCATTTTTTTCAGTCTGTCACACAATGCGTATACAACCGCGTATGTATCCATAAATACCGGACACGGAAACTCGTGTTTGCGTGAGCACATCTGCGCTCTTAACGCTTCGCACGAATGTTTACCAGCGATAATTATACATTAGATTCAATGTTTCCGCGTACGAGAAAATTACTACCGCGAAGATTTTCGCATTCGTGGAGAAAAAATTGTCTCTTTGAGGGGTGATAGAAGCGTTTCTCACCTCGTAGAATAATAATGTAAAATTCAAAAAAAATTCCGAAAATGTACGATCGACGAATAAAATTGTACCGAAAATTTTTATCTCGAAGTACCGATGTAGCGTTTCTCGCGAAGGCGAGAATCCATGCATATCCTACAATTTGTTTCTACATAAACAATCCCAACCCCGCGGAATGGCGGTAGCGATACAGGTATTTATCGACTATGATTTCTCGAGCGCGCATTTTGTGCGCGCCGATAATTTATTCGCTGCAATAAGCGAGCTCGCGACCCTCGCTCGGTTAAAGTATACAGGGTGTATACGTTCTGGACCAAGAACGTATGCCCGAGAAGCATGTGGCTCGCGCGAACCTACCGCGATATTCCGAGATTCCCCGGTTGAATCGCGCGAAGGATTCGCGAACCGCGGCAATCTGCATCTCGCTGGTATTATGCTATTCGGGCTGCCTCGGTCAGAGTGGGAGGATACCGCGGCGCTCGGCCGTGCACTGTTTAAGCAGTTACGAGCATTACCGGTAATGCTCGGGGTCAGAAAGAGTCAATGGCACGAGATCCTCGGTGCATGAAAATACAGTCTCGATGGACTCTCCGTGGAATAAGTATCTTTCTTCAATTCATACGTATCGACGTTCGTTTTCTTCTGGACAAAATATGATCAACTCTATGGCAGCGGGTAATTTTCCTACGAAGGTCGATCAACCGTTTTCTCTATGCATACCTACAAATTTCAATGAATTTACATCAAGAACAAATTTCCATCAAGATCTTATTCTTACGGGTAATTATTCTTCTTCTTCAAATTTTTTGTTCATTTTTATTATCCGAGTTTAGGCTCGTAACGAGACGCGTCCGCGACTCCGAGCTTTCGTCTTTGCCGGATCTTCTTTTCTTATCTCCGACATTCCACTGTTCTTGCCTCTCTCTCTCTTTCTCTCGCGCTGCTTTTTGCTCGTGCACTCGTCTCGGCGAACGCTCATTAGCATTAGAAACAGCGGTAAACTCGAGAGGACTAGCTTACCGAGCTAACAGCGTGTAAAATAACCGCTAAGTTGTCAAGACAATGTATTCGCGTAGTCGGTGGGTGTGCGAGCCGTTGCAGGGTGGTTGGCTGTGTCGCTGACGTTTGCTGTACCTCCTCGAGACGAAACTGTTCTTGTGTTTAAACCACGAAATATATATATACATATATATGTACATTTGTAGTTATATATACATTCGTTCTTGAAAACAGGTTCAAAGCAGTTGCGCGAAGTTAAGTCCCTTCGCGAATTACTTCCTCCGCGGGGTGACATTGTCTCTCGGGCGTGCACGAGGCCTTCTCCGAGAGAACACACAACCTCTCTTGTCCGGTAACTTCCGTTTCTTGCTCTCGCTCTTGCTAGATCTTTTACCACTTGTCTTACATGCGAGCGGACGGCAAACGTGAGAATTACGTACATTTTGCTTTATGTACGTGTGTTGCCCCCCTCACGGCCTCTCTTACATCCTGATGGTATCCCTAACACTCGACACACCTTCTACGCCGTCGAAAATTTCAAAATCAACAAGGTTGATTAATATTCCGGAAGGTTTTCTCATCATCATTTTATTTGCATCCCTCAAGCTTTTCCATCTTTGCAACCCCTTTACACACGTTTCGATCAACGACATTTTTAACACCCTTGTTGATATCTTTCGCCCACTTTTGGCACTTGCTCGTGCGAAACAATGCGAGGCTGTTCTCTCATCGGTAGAAACAAAGCTCTGTTTAAGTGGCAAAAAAACAAAGAAGAAAGATTCGAAACGCGAGCGGGTTTAGACCGTTGTACAAGAGGGCGCGTGGTATCCCGTGCGTGTGGTTATAACGTTCCCGCCTCGCGAGCGTGGAACGTACGCGACAAGAACCGAGAATTGGCGTAACACGCGATCTTCTTGTTAGTAGCGTTATACGCCGTTAAAACCGAGACATAATGGTATACAAGCTCGACGGTGTACGATACGCCGTAGGGGAAGGTGCGCGCGTTTCGAAAGGAAACAACGCGGAGGACGTTTACGACGACGATGCTGATTTCAACGGGCATCGAGAAACTTTTTCGCTCTCTGACGACAATTCGCTCTCTTATACATAGTGCGTACATACATACGCACGACTATACACCAACCCCGAACGTCGTGAGCGCTTACCGAAAAATCATGACTAGCTTCCTGCGCAAGCTGCTCGTTCCAACGACTACTTCATGAATAAACAATTCTTTTTTTCTTCCTTTTCGTGATGAGAAATTTAGGGAGATTCTTATCGACAAACGTTTGTACCGATGTCGAGTCAGTTTATATTAATCGCTCTCATTCATAATGACGCGTGGGGCATTTATATCGTGACAGGGGGTGGGTGGTGAATAAGCTCTCGCGACGCAAAAAGTAATCCTGCGCGTAAGTGCGCAGGGTAGTCCAACGTTTTATTTGTTTCAATAATAACCATAAAAATAATCCATTTAATTCTAGAATCGATGTTAACGATCCGCGTACGCACGGTGAACTTCTCCCAGCAGAGGGGGGGGGGCATATCCGTTATACGCGTTTATAAGCGTAAATCGGCATAACGAGGCCACCAAACGTTTGTTACAGGATTTCTACTGGCGCGAACACGAGCTCGCACACGAGTAAAGTCTCGTTATATCTATCATATATATATATGTACAGTTTGCGAGTATACTCGCCTCGCGACGGGCTTAAACACGAATACCTCAAATCGGCCGATCGCACAGAAGCGTGTCGGAGCGTCGGTGTCTTTTGTTGCTCAACTGCGATCCGACTCACGTGTCGACGAACCATCGCGTTTTTTTGCACGAAAAAATGGTGAATACCGGGACGGTGGAATGCTGAGATAGTAACGGATACTCTAAAATCATTTATTATTTTACGCGGCCGTGGTTACGACGATAACGATCCGGGAGAACTCACGGGCTTGATAACTTCCTACGCTCGTCTAACTAAAAACTTTGTCTGCGAACGCGAAGCTCATGAATAGTCAAAATCTCGATGAATAACATTAAAGTCAGGATCGAAAAATATTCTCCCGCGCCTCGATTAGATTTCGTTACATTTACCGATCGTCTCGGGGACTTTACTAAATTGCGTAATATTTGTATCGGATCGAGGAATACTCGTGTTTATTTGATATCTTATTGTTTTTGTCGTTTTTCCATTTATTTTTAACGCCGTATAATTATCGAACGGGTTCGCGGAATCTCTTTCTGATCGCAAACGAAAGAAGCAAACGTCTCGACATTAATTATCCTCGCTCGTACATCGAAACAATGATATCTTAATTGGTAACGTTGAAACTAATTTCATTTCTCGCGTCGAACGTTTTTTTTCTCCCCCACTACCCCAATCTCAGGCGGTTCTCCTCGTTTCTCGTTTTTTAAATATTTTTTCTCTCTTCATTGCGCGCGCGTACATTTCGCGAGATACTATACGGGCAATTAAACCAATTAACGCGATGGCGAGAGGCGGCGCGGTGAAATGCGAAGGAGCTGCGCGGTATTACACTCGAGCAGCGGCGATGCAAAAGGAGTGGTACGACGGCCCGCGAAGACAACGTCCACGGACTACTCCTTCGTATAGGTATGTAACCCGTTGCATACATCGATAAAAATCGAGCGCGTACGTGGATGCACCGGGCCGAATACGTATACGATGCTTACGTAAAGGTAATTGGACGCTTCTTCGCGGATTTCCTAAAACGATAATTAACGAGTTATTAAGCGCCGGCTAATCTCTTCGGCGTTGTCCTACCTGTCTCACCCCTCTCTACCCTCTCTTTCTCTCTCCCTGTCTTTTCCTCTGTTCTCGTAATTACTCGTGACTCGCCGGCGATTCTTTCACACGAATACATCGAGATGTTCCTGTACGAGTGAAAATCTTCAACCGATTCTTCGAAGATAGAAGAGGGCCGCGTGTGGGTAAACGCACGAGACATCGATGCGTGAGACTCTCCTTTGTACGTGTGAGGCTCTAGCGAGCGAGGGCACTCATCATCGTTCATATATATATATGTATAGGTAGTGTAAAAATAATATACCTATAGACGATGGTTGATGTGTATGGCTGCGTGAGCCCGTACGTGCGGTGTGTGCGCGTGGGTGCTCGAGCGCACACGAGAAGCTTAAGGACAGGATGCAATTACAACGCAGGCATAAGTGTTATCGTTAAAACAAAAACTTACAACGTCCCGCGTCTATAATTCGAGGTTCTCATTCGATGGTTAGGTGGAAGAAAATTTTCTTTCGTCAAAACTTCTAGGAAACTTTGTGATTCTTCCTGGAAAAATTCTAAAATCGTAAACTTTCGTCACTGCTACTATACGGTTCCCAGATATTGTTGTAATTCGATTCTGCAAATATCTCATTAAACGAAACGCGGTTGTTCTATTTTTCAACAAAAAATGTTCGTTTATTATTCGGGAAAAAAATGCGAATGCTTAAAATGGCGATGTAAACATTGTTGCCGAGATTCGATCCTGGTGAATGGTCAATGAGCTCCACTATAATAATTTCATAGCGGACACGTAGGGGTACAGACGAGATCGTGATGATCAAGTGATTGTCACTTCCACGTAAGCATGTGTGTGTGACAGAGAGAGATAGGGGGCTTTGAAATAAAGTTGCGAGCTCCTGGATCCGGTAATTAGCGTTATGAAGTCTCCTATGTGCTTCTGCCTGCCGTGTGTGTTATATACATCAGGCTCACCCGGTTGTGATGACTCGCGGATAAGCGGGCCTCGGCCAAGCGAGCGAACGTACGAAACAACCCAAGTACGTGTATGTGTGTGTGTGTGTGTACCACAGCGAGTGCGCACGCGGCGGTAACAGCGGGGGGATTTTACACGTACACGGAATATATACGCGTTACACGCGTTCGTCGAAGCGATTCGCGCGGCAACGAGATCCACAATACGTGAAAGCGGCCATTATCCAGAGTTTTCTTTTGCGTAACAAAGTCATATGGTCGAGTTGGTCCCCGCTCGAGGCTCACCATTAACCATATTTATCTTCGTACGTACGTACACACGTACACACACACACACACACACACACACCTACATATATGTATATATGAACTATGTATACGTGTATAAATACGTGCGTGTACTAATATAAATATTAGTACACGCACTTCATTATTTATCCTCCAGCGCACGGGAAATGACTGATGAATGCGCAACTAAAAGTGTATGAAAAACTTCGTAGGCGCGTATACGCTTTACAGGGAAAGCGCTTCCCTGTCTTTTTTTTCTTTTTTTTTTGCCGTTGCGAAATATCAACCGCGATCTCGCGTTATAAGGATTGGTAGGATACACGTTGGACGATTAACTGCACGAGCAGTTCCAGGGAAATTGAAGGCGAGTGAGAATAATACACGCGCGACGCATACACAGAGTACCTACCCTTTGGTAACGAAGACGAGAGACACTTTCTTACAGTTGCTCTTCGTAATTATCGTCTTGTATTACGTAGAATTTTTGTTCCTTATCCGAGGTGAAAGGATGGTGATTTTATCTTCACATCGAGACTTATCGGGATCGAGGACTTTGTCCAAGTCGAGGAATTGACCTTCGGCAAAATGCTCGTTCCGGGGTTGTTGGTTTCTGCGATCTTTCCGCGGAGTTTCTCAGCGCTATGCGGTTATGTCGAGGATAGAGTGAGGACAACGGGGGGAAATTCTGCAGAGGGCACGTCTCATCTCGAATGGTCCATCAAGCGAAGATGCAAGAGGAACCTTGCTTTAACGCTCTCGCCCCAGCGTGATTGCACGTCTCGGGCTGGACCATGATGGCCGCTGAGCTCGGCCTATTGGTTCGCCGGTAATCACACGGTCCCCCTCTTGCCATTCTCTTACCACGATGTATCCATACGTGTATACGTGCGTTTCGGTGTGTGTATGGTACACATAAATATATGAACACGCGCATGTCCGGGTCGGTGTGCGATGCCACTTCACAACCGAACGAGCATCATTGTAGCTGTTGCGCGGCTGTCATTATGCGATCATTTTTTGTTTCGTCGAGCATTTAATTTGAATCGCGTCCCTCCCCCGACGCTCGATCCGAGCGCAGTATGGCTTCTTCCATCGGCGCGTTCCTCGCAACCTTCGCGGTCAGATTCGTCTCGACTGCGAAACGACCCCCTCTTCCCTCGCTAATTCTTCACTCATCCTGATGGTTATTTTTTGCACCACCTTGTAGTTGTAAGGATGATCAATTTTTATTTTATTTGTCCCTATAATTTATCGATATGCGGATCGTAAAATAGGGTGAGAACGAGACTCGTATTTCGTAAACGAAAGAACTTTCAATGTCGAATAAAAAGTGCCGAAAGTGTTTCACTGCTCGAAACCCTGGGTGATAGAGGAAAACGACCAATTTGTTAACCGGATTCGAGAGCTATGAGAAAAATCACTTGGCGCCAGGGGCTACTACGAACGTCCACAAGAAGGGAGGAACGACGTCTCGTAACCGCAGCAAATCTTGGTCACCACTGACGCGCTTGTTCTCGCTAGCTCGATGGAACACGACACTTTCCGGAGGGATGCGGGGGGGGGGGCGATAGACGACGCGAGAAAACGAGACGAGAGGAAGGTTGAGAGATACGACGACGCTTATCGTTGGACATCAGGTACAACGGACTAGTCTCAAAGCATTAGGAAGACGCCGGTCCTTCGTATTTGTCCGTTTTCCTTCTCTTCCACATATTCTCTCTTGCTACACCTTCGACGCGTCTTCGTGCGTCCCCTGTTCGTGTCTTCCGGTCCATCGAACGCAGGTTTCTTCTTTGATTTCGCGTCTCACAAAAAATTTTCCAACATCCTTCCTCCATGAGACGTCACAACTATATACCTTCGACTCGTTCATCCCTCATCTTAAACTCCTGAATGAAAGCGTTCGAGTGATTTTTTGCCCGTTCTATGCGAACTCCCCCTCTACTTCTTCTTTGGTTTAAAAAATATTAGGTCTCGCATCTGAATGGAAAAGAAACGAGAAAGAGGCAGAGAATAAAAGCTAAGAACTCGATTCGAGAACTCTGAATGAGTGTAATCTTCGCCCCGAGGGCTTCTCACGACAGAGTCCTGACCAAGCAAGCGAGAGAGAGAGAGAGAGAGAGAGAGAGAGAGAGAGAGAGAGAGAGAGAGAGAGACAGACAGAAAGAGAGTTAGACTCAAAGTCGTGGAGAATGAGAGAAATATCAGAGTGGGACAAAAAGAAAGAAGGCGCATCTCTTCGAGAGACCTCTTGTCGGTCCACGAAATTACGAGAAATGAAATGACACAGTCGCCTGGATTATCTCGAAAACGACTTATTAGGTCCTCCAGCCGGCAGACCGAGAATCGTGGTGGACCGGGCTACCCTTTCGACGATTCGAATCGACGCAATCTCATCCCTCGCCCCGTGCTCTTCTTATACACGTATAATAATATATACGTGTATTTCAAGTCCCGCACGGTGAAACTGATCAGTCCGAGATGTTTTTTACCAGGGCCTTTGCCCTACGGAAAACGTTGCGATCCCGTCAGATTCATCTCGCGTGGATCTCGTTCATGGACGGCAATCTTTCTCGAGAGCACGAAATGTGATTGCGGCTGGAACGAATGTTGGGGTCCCCCCTTGGTGTAATTTCAATAATCAATCGTATGAACGTCGTTTAATTTTTATAATGATCACCACCACCGCAACCGCACAACCGTCCTGGTTCGATCATGGGAACGAGACTTCGCGGACGTCGTCGAGAAGCGAAACTCGTATATATATACACGAGATATAACACGTAGCATAGAAACCCCACCATTGACGATGATAAAAAGGGGGTTAGCGCTTCCGAAGAGCCCCTCGTGTCTTGTTTCATGCTCGATCGCTGATCTCTTCGAATCGAGCACGAATAAAAGTTTCTTCGGACGACCTATAACTATACACTTCCTTCGCCAGGGTTCCTCGCTGATACTGCATTCATTTTTTTCTTTTCTCGTCGTAGCTGCGTTCAACGAAATTCGTTCTCGTGAAGTTGCGGTTCACGAAATGAAACGTTTCGCTTTTATCGAAGAGGAAGCATCGATGAAAAGCGATGCGTTGTGTGCGAGAGAGAAATTACGTTATAATTGGGATAACAGAAATAATATACATATATATAGTGTGGTGTATCAACAAAAAAAATATATATATACCTATATGTGAGTATGAGATAGTGAGAGGGTCAGCAGCTGCGACCAACACACAGTGGGTGTAAAAGTATATATCGCGCTTGACCAGTCTCGGAACGACGAGTGGACGATTCACTGGAACTCTCGTCGAACTCTCCATGGGGCCTCACAAAGGGGCCTTACCCACCCGGGCCTTTGCGACCCTTCTCCTGCCCCCTCCCCCCACTCCTTCCGCATCGACGCCTCGACCGTTCTCGCTCGCGCTATCTAAACACGGAAATAATGACCGTTCCTTATCGTCGCTTCGAAGGCGCTACAACTACTAATTATGTTCAAGCCTGAACGCCATATACATATATCCTGAGACAGTCTCTCGTGGGTCTTACTCTTTTCGTTACTCGAACGGGTATGAAGTGTTCGCTAGTACGAGCTGTTTTGTGCAGCGTTTTTATTCTTGTTTTGTTTTTTAATCATTGGTTAATTTTCATTTCATCGCGACGCGTGAATTATACTAATTATGAGCAAAAATATGATAAGGGTGAGATTTTATTCGGATCAGAGTTGGGTATGGATTAGAGAATAGCGTTGGATTCAGGCGGACAGTCCAAAAAGGGTGGGTGAGCCCACGATATTCTTTTTGTAGAGGAAATTTACGATCGACATAGGCTCTCGAGCTTGAGAAAGCGTTAAAATTCACCGGAATGGAATATATGTGGCCGATTTTTATGGGATCACGAAAGGACGAAAAATGGACTTTTCCTGAGGCTCTACCGGCGTTCTCGTTTGTCCTACAGAAAATTGCACGAGTAACTTTATGAAGAGCTCGCCGAGATGCGAAGAATGAGCCACGGAGCATTCGGGGAGCTCAATTTTTGTGGCAGTGGCGGCACTTGGAAAATCGCGATTTTCAGGGCCCATAGGGAGGGTTACGTGAAAAAAATGACTTAGGATGTGGTCAATGTTTTTTTGCTTTAAATCGTCTTTAAATCATCATATTCGTGTTTTGCGCGGGAAATTTCCAATTCAGAACTGACCCGACAAATTGTTTTTGGTGACAAAAGAAATTTGACCCCCCCCCCGGACCCCACAAAGTCAGGAAAGTAAATCACGAATATTGACTATCGGCACCTGGCGAGGGTCAAATTTTTTTTTCTTCCAAAAAGGCTTTATTTGAAGGTTACGGAATCGGAAATTTCCCGCCCAACAGGAATATAACCATTATAATCTAGGTATATTGCAATTAACGCAAATATTCAACTTTCGACCTTTTCACCGCTTCAAACACATTTAAACCGTATTTTGGCGTTCTGTTAAAGTAGTTCGTAACTGTCAAAGTTACCCATAATGTCAATATAATCCCGTTTTACGGTATGTATGGAAAAATCGGCAAAAATCGATGGTTCGGCTATAAAAATTTGTTAAAAATCATTAAAAGATCGCAGTGTGATGAATCTTGCAGCATTTTAAAGCTTGAAAAGTTGCAACCAAAATGCGTTTAGAGCGAATTCACCAAAGGAATTTTTTAAAAGTTATCGACGTTCCAGTGAAAAGTATTTTTTTTTTGGCAAAACAATCACCAATAATTGTTTTTCAACAAATAATTTTTCCCATGTATATGGATGGATGTTTACCCTCGGACGACGAAACTTTGATTAATTTTAGCAAAAATAAAGAAATTACAAAAATAAATATTACAACTTTTCTCACTCATTTCACGATTTTTGAAGTCGTTAAAATCGTGGAATTTAATGTTGTCATAGTAGATATTATTGATTAAAAGAAAATACGACATTTTTCAAATATTTAATAAAATGATGGTCCAACCGTACATAACTTAAGCTTCGCATACGGTTTAGGCACGAACGACGGAACTTCGTACGTGTAAAATCCCCCGGCGAGGTCGCGGTTGCAAAACAGCGGGGGACATAATACAGCCGTTGAGAGATAGGGGATATAGAGGGTGGTGAACTATTATAGCGTTGCCTATACGCCGCACGCACCGCCGTACTTACACGTACGTCGGACAGTCGCATACGCTTAGCGAAACAATTAGGTGATTTTATCGCGCTCGCTCGCCGGTAACTGTATACACATATATCTATATTTTACGTATAGAACTCTCGAGGCATTACCCCAAACACGAATAAACACACATACCATCGCCCACTCTGCATTCTGTCTCCCTTCTTGGTGACTCGCCCGTGAGTCGCGCGGTGTACGAAACCACACGATAAAATATATACATATATACGATATACGAGTCAGTGAGGGAGTGAGAGTGAGAGAGAGAGAGAGAGAGAGAAAGAGAGAGAGAAAACCCCGAAGCTAACCGGAAGCCTCGTTGCGCGCATAGTGGGTAAAACGGGAACGGGGAGAACGCAGCCACTTCCGCTCGCACTCATTAAGAGGCAGTGTAACAGCCGACGGGCGCTTCGAAAACGGCATCCCTATTTGTACGAGCACTGAGCAAATGATCGGGTTAAAATTTGGCCAGTACATAGATAATTATGGCACACGGTACATGAGAGTCGCGTTTTTTCGAAATTTTGAAAAAAATTTTGCAGATTCGACTTATCATTGGAGAAATGAGACAATTCTTCATAGTGCACCGATTCGATCGAAATTTCCCGACTCTCACGCACTAGAGCATTAACAAACGCACATTTTGAGCTTTGTTTCGTTAAATTTGATGCAAAATTGGCTTCAAAAATAGGGATGCCGTTTCATGAAAGAAAAAAGCGAGATTTTTGTCAGCGCTACGAGAAAATAGTGTGACGAAATTCCGCGCGAAGCGCTGACGCAACATTCTCACGAGGTCGGTAAGTGCTGTGGCCCGCGCGACGGAAGGGGCTGCCGCGAGAGAGCAAGGCATAGCCGCGCCACGTGTACCCGTTGGACTTTGCCCTGCACGGAGACCTAATATAATGCGTCGCGCGTTAGGCGTGAGGTATAGGCGCGAGTCGTGCCTATACCTCGTAGCTACCCCTCCCAGCCCCCTCGCCCACCGGCGCTCTCATGAAATGAGTACAGTGCGAATCGTAGGTAAGGGCCTCGCTACGCACTGTAGAGCGTTCGCTCCATGCTCGCCGAGACCGAAAAACTCGGCGGCAACTCGAAAACGAAATCCCTAAATTCTCCGGCACTAATCATCCGATCGGGTTGAAATTTGGAGGTGAGCTCCAGAATGATGGTGCGGGGTACCTGAGACTCAGTTTTTTTTTAATGTCGAAAGCGCAACCGCTTTTTTTTTTATAAAAATGATCCAATTTTCATGGTAGCACGATGTTTCTCGTCGCGTTGATGCTACATGGAAATATGCACATTTTGGACTTTGTTTTATATCATTTGATAAAAAAATGACCGAAATATAGCAATTTAAGTTTTTATGCAACGCGGGTCTAGCGACGGCAAGTTCCGTGGCCCGGGCGGCGGGAGGGGTAGCCATGAGAGTCCAAGGCATAGGCAGTCCTCGTGTACATGATGGTCTCTGCACCGAAACCTAACTCGTCGCGTGTATATATATAGATCAGTCACCTCTAAGAAATCAAATTTTCCATATCGTTAGTTCCTGACGAGATAACGTACGTGTCGCATATTTTTTTTAAATGCAAAATTTTTCGAGATATGAATATTCGAGTATTTTCCGACTTTTTAATCAATAAATTATTACATACCTTCTTTCCTTTAATTTTTTTTTTTAATTAAAGTTGTGACAAAAGTACTATAATTTATTATAAAAATATTTAAAACGTAAATAAAAATTACTTGGTACTATTTACTTAACAAATGATTTTTCAATGATTTTTTTAACTGTTAGGGATACGATGGACAATTTAAAAAAAAACCTGTGTGTGTGTTCTTCACACATGCAAGAAGTGAATACTTCTGGTATCCGGCTTTTCGTCGGAATGAAAAATTAAAAATATAATCATTACAATAATCGTTAAGATGATTAAAAACAATCATTTAAAAATCTTTAAAAAACTGTGTTGCGGAGCCTGATGAGGCTAACTCAGAGACCTGCGGAGCCTATAGAAGGCGCTCGGACAGAATACAGACTCTTTCAGAAACCCTGCGGAGACCTATATAAGAACAGCAAAAATAATTTTCATGAAAATGATTACAATTACAAAGATTTATTAAAATAACAATTTATAACAATTATCTAAATAATAATCTATTATATCCGAAGGCCCCGCAGCGCTTTCGAAAGACTGCGCAGGGTTGTAGAAGGCCTGCGGGAGCTGTTGGAGGCCTTCTAAAGCCCAGCGCAGTCCTTCGAAAGTGCTGCGCAGAGTTGCAGAAGGCCTGCGGAGGCTGTAGGAGGGCCCGCAGCACTTTCGAAAGACTGCGCAGGGCTTTAGAAGGCCTCCTACAGCCTCCGCAGGCCTTCTGCGACTCTGCGCAGCATTTTCGAAGGACTGCGCAGGGCTTTAGAAGGCCTCCTACAGCTTCCGCAGGCCTTCTGCAACTCTGCGCAGCACTTTCGAAGGACTGCGCTGGGCTTTAGAAGGCCTCCTACAGCTTCTGCAGGCCTTCTACAACCCTGCGCAGTCCTTCGAAAGCGCTGCGGGGCCTTCGGATATAATAGATTATTATTTAGATGATTCTTTTAAATTGTTATTTTAATGAATCTTTGTAATTGTAATCATTTTCATGAAAATTATTTTTGCTGTTCTTATATAGGTCCCCGCAGGGTTTCTGAAAGAGTCTGTATTCTGTCCGAGCGCCTTTTATAGGCTCCGCAGGTCTCTGAGTTAGCCTCATCAGGCTCCGCAACACAGTTTTTTAAAGTTTTTTAAATGATTGTTTTTAATCATCTTAACGATTATTGTAATGATTATAATTGTAATTTTTCATTCCGGCGAAAAGCCGGATACCAGAAGTATTCACTTCTTGCATGTGTGAAGAACACACACACAGGTTTTTTTTTAAATTGTCCATCGTATCCCTAACAGTTCAAAAAATCATTGAAAAATCATTTGTTAAATAAATAGTACCAAGTAATTTTTATTTACGTTTTAAATATTTTTATAATAAATTATAGTACTTTTGTCACAACTTTAATTAAAAAAAAAAATTAAAGGAAAGAAGGTATGTAATAACTTATTGATTAAAAAGTTGGAAAATACTCGAATATTCATATCTCGAAAAATTTTGCAATTAAAAAAAATATGCGACACGTACGTTATCTCGTCAGGAACTAACGATATGGAAAATTTGATTTCTTAGAGGTGACTGATCTATATATATACACGCGACGAGTTAGGTTTCGGTGCAGAGGCCATCATGTACACGAGGACTGCCTATGCCTTGGACTCTCGCGGCTACCCCTCCCGCCGCGCGGGCCTCGGAACTTGCCGACGCTAGACCCGCGTTGCATAAAAACTTAAATTGCTATATTTCGGTCATTTTTTTATCAAATGATATAAAACAAAGTCCAAAATGTGCATATTTCCATGGAGCATCAACGCGACGAGAAACATCGTGCTACCATGAAAATTGTATCATTTTTATAAAAAAAAAAAGCGGTTCCGCTTTCGACATTAAAAAAAAATGAGTCTCAGGTACTCCGCACCATCATTCTGGAGCTCACCTCCAAATTTCAACCCGATCGGATGATTAGTGCCGGAGGATTTAGGGATTTCGTTTTCGAGTTGCCGCCGAGTTTTTCGGTCTCGGCGAGCAAGGAGCGAACGCTCTGCAGTGCGCAGCGAGGGCCTTACCTACGATTCGCACTGTACTTATTTCAATAGAATGACGGCGGTTGAGAGGGCTAAGGCGTTGTAAGCTTGTCCGGTCATCAGCGGAATCGATGGATCGATTCATCCCTACGACAATTTTTTTTTTTCGTGTTAACAATTTCATATATTTTTGCTACGAAAATGGCACAATAACGTCTCATAAAACTATAATATTTACCGATTACTCTCGAAGTAACACGACCAAAAATAAGACCCACATCATTCACGTCGATGATACAATTAAAAATAAATTCAAACAATACTGTCTTCCATTTGAATGCATTAAAAACAATTAAGACGGTGCTATTTATTCCGATTTTGAGAAAATTAAATTCGATTTCTATACGCGTAACGTCGGGTGCGACGAAGTAATACCCGAGGCTGCCACACCGAGTACCCATTCTTCACGCGTACTGAAATTGAACAATTATTTTCTCCATAACGAAACAAAATACATTGATGAAAATTTTTAGTAGCATATTGGAGGGTTCAAAGTTTCTCAAAAAATAAAAAACAAAATTCTTCAGAAACTTTGAACCCTCCAATATGCTATAAACAATTTTCATGGATGTTTTGTTTCGTTATGGAGAAAATAATTTTTCAATTTCTGTACGCGTGAAGAATCGGTACTCGGCGTGGCAGCCACTGGTATTACTTCGTCGCACCCGACGTTACGCGTATAGAAATCGAATTTAATTTTCTCAAAATAGGAATAAATAGCACCGTTCTTAATTGTTTTTAATGCATTCAAATGGAAGACAGTATTGTTTGAATTTATTTTTAATTGTATCATCGACGTGAATGATGTGGGTCTTATTGTTGGTCGTGTTACTTCGAGAGTAATCGGTAAATATTATAGTTTTATGAGACATTATTGTGCCATTTTCGTGGCAAAAATATATGAAATTGTTAACACGAAAAAAAAAATTGACGTAGGGATGAATCGATCCATCGATTCCGCTGATGACCGGACAAGCTTACAACGCCTTAGCCCTCTCAGCCGCCGCCATTCTATTGAAATAAGTACAGTGCGAATCGTAGGTAAGGCCCTCGCTGCGCACTGCAGAGCGTTCGCTCCTTGCTCGCCGAGACCGAAAAACTCGGCGGCAACTCGAAAACGAAATCCCTAAATTCTCCGGCACTAATCATCCGATCGGGTTGAAATTTCGAGGTGAGCTCCAGAATGATGGTGCGGAGTACCTGAGACTCAGTTTTTTTTAATGTCGAAAGCGGAACCGCTTTTTTTTTTATAAAAATGATACAATTTTCATGGTAGCACGATGTTTCTCGTCGCGTTGATGCTCCATGGAAATATGCACATTTTGGACTTTGTTTTATATCATTTGATAAAAAAATGACCGAAATATAGCAATTTAAGTTTTTATGCAACGCGGGTCTAGCGACGGCAAGTTCGATGGCCCGTGCGGCGGGAGGGGTAGCCACGAGAGTCCAAGGCATAGGCAGTCCTCGTGTACATGATGGCCTCTGCACGGAATCCTAACTCGTCGCGCGTATATATATAGATCAATCACCTCTAAGAAATCAAATTTTCCATATCGTTAGTTCCTGACGAGATAACGTACGTGTCGCATATTTTTTTTAATTGCAAAATTTTTCGAGATATAAATATTCGAGTATTTTCCGACTTTTTAATCAATAAGTTATTACATACCTTCTTTCCTTTAATTTTTTTTAAAATTAAAGTTGTGACAAAAGTACTATATTTTATGATAAAAATATTTAAAACGTAAATAAAAATTACTTGGTACTATTTATTTAACAAATAATTTTTCAATGATTTTTTTAACTGTTAGGGATACAATGGACAATTTAAAAAAAAACCTGTGTGTGTGTTCTTCACACATGCAAGAAGTGAATACTTCTGGTATCCGGCTTTTCGTCGGAATGAAAAATTAAAAATATAATCATTACAATAATCGTTAAGATGATTAAAAATAATCATTTAAAAATCTTTAAAAAACTGTGTTGCGGAGCCTGATGAGGCTAACTCAGAGACCTGCGGAGCCTATAGAAGGCGCTCGGACAGAATACAGACTCTTTCAGAAACCCTGCGGAGACCTATATAAGAACAGCAAAAATAATTTTCATGAAAATGATTACAATTACAAAGATTTATTAAAATAACAATTTATAACAATTATCTAAATAATAATCTATTATATCCGAAGGCCCCGCAGCGCTTTCGAAAGACTGCACAGGGTTGCAGAAGGCCTGCGGGAGCTGTAGGAGGCCTTCTAAAGCCCAGCGCAGTCCTTCGAAAGTGCTGCGCAGAGTTGCAGAAGGCCTGCGGAAGCTGTAGGAGGCCTTCTAAAGCCCTGCACAGTCCTTCGAAAGTGCTGCGCAGAGTCGCAGAAGGCCTGCGGAAGCTGTAGGAGGCCTTCTAAAGCCCTGCGCAGTCCTTTGAAAGTGCTGAGCAGAGTTGCAGAAGGCCTGCGGAGGCTGTAGGAGGGCCCGCAGCACTTTCGAAAGACTGCGCAGGGCTTTAGAAGGCCTCCTACAGCTTCCGCAGGCCTTCTGCGACTCTGCGCAGCACTTTCGAAGGACTGCGCAGGGCTTTAGAAGGCCTCCTACAGCTTCCGCAGGCCTTCTGCAATTCTGCGCAGCACTTTCGAAGGACTGCGCTGGGCTTTAGAAGGCCTCCTACAGCTCCCGCAGGCCTTCTACAACCTTGCACAGTCCTTCGAAAGCGCTGCGGGGCCTTCGGATATAATAGATTATTATTTAGATGATTGTTTTAAATTGTTATTTTAATGAATCTTTGTAATTGTAATTATTTGCATGAAAATTATTTTTGCTGTTCTTATATAGGTCTCCGCAGGGTTTCTGAAAAGTCTGTATTCTGTCCGAGCGCCTTCAATAGGCTCCGCAAGTCTCTGAGTTAGCCTCATCAGGCTCCGCAACACAGTTTTTTAAAGATTTTAAAATGATTGTTTTTAATCATCTTAACGATTATTGTAATGATTATATTTTTAATTTTTCATTCCGGCGAAAAGCCGGATACCAGAAGTATTCACTTCTTGCATGTGTGAAGAACACACACACAGGTTTTTTTTTAAATTGTCCATCGTATCCCTAACAGTTAAAAAAATCATTGAAAAATCATTTGTTAAATAAATAGTACCAAGTAATTTTTATTTACGTTTTAAATATTTTTATCATAAAATATAGTACTTTTGTCACAACTTTAATTAAAAAAAAAATTAAAGGAAAGAAGGTATGTAATAACTTATTGATTAAAAAGTCGGAAAATACTCGAATGTTCATATCTCGAAAAATTTTGCAATTAAAAAAAATATGCGACACGTACGTTATCTCGTCAGGAACTAACGATATGGAAAATTTGATTTCTTAGAGGTGACTGATCTATATATATACGCGCGACGAGTTAGGTTTCCGTGCAGAGGCCATCGTGTACACGAGGACTGCCTATGTCTTCGACTCTCGTGGCTACCCCTCCCGCCGCGCGGGCCTCGGAACTTGCCGTCGCTAGACCCGCGTTGCATAAAAACTTAAATTGCTATATTTCGGTCATTTTTTTATCAAATGATATGAAACAAAGTCCAAAATTTGCATATTTCCATGGAGCATCAACGCGACGAGAAACATCGTGCTACCATGAAAATTGGATCATTTTTATAAAAAAAAAAGCGGTTCCGCTTTCGACATTAAAAAAAACCGAGTCTCATGTACTCCGCACCATCATTCTGAAGCTCACCTCCAAATTTCAACCCGATCGGATGATTAGGGCCGGAGGATTTAGGGATTTCGTTTTCGAGTTGCCGCCGAGTTTTTCGGTCTCGGCGAGCAAGGAGCGAACGCCCTACAATGCGCAGCGAGGGCTTTACCTACATTTCACACTGTTATCAATTAAAATGAACGGTGGCGGCTGAGCGGGCTAACGCGTCCTAAGTCGTCGAGTCATCGGCGGAATTGATGGTTCGATTCATCACTACGCCAATTTTTTTTTCGTTTTAGCCATTTCATAAATTTTTGCTACGAAAATGGCACAATATTGAATGACGAAATTATAATATTTTTTTATCATTTTACCACCTATGGTTTTTGTTCACATGGGCAATATTATTATTTAATTTAATTATGTACGAAAAGATTTTTTTTGGCGTAATATTGCGTTTTTACACTGGTATGTTTGTTAACATTTTTTCATTAGCGTAATATTATAGTTGAATTTTATTATGTCCTATAAGATCTTTTTTATTTGCATAATATTATAATTTTTTAATGATATATTCATGGGTTTGCTCTTGACGATTTTCTACTACTCCGTGAAACGTACCCACGGCGTGATGCAACACGCCGAGAACAAGGGACTTCGAAAATGTAAACATTGGGCGCTCACGATGCCATTGTATTGCGCTCCAAGGCGATGCTCGCGGGGCGCTATATATATATAGTCTGCCAACGTGCTCGAGGGTCGCTTCATTTCAGTCGAGGTTAGTCGCTCAACGCTGCTGGCACGTGCGGGCCTATACGCATGTCAGATCGCGACGGCAATTTTCTTTTACGCGAATTCGTTAATTCGTTTATCATATTTGTGCACATAGTGAAAATGTTGGATATCAGTGATAGTACAGTGAGGATATCAGTGATAGTACAGTGAGGATATCAGTGATAGTACAGTGAGGATATCAGTGATAGTGCAGTGAGGATATCAGTGATAGTGCAGTGAGGATATCAGAGATTATTCAGAAAATATCAGTGAGTGTGCCTATATGTGAAAAAGGTGAAAAAGTAAAACACTTAAAAAAACTACATGTGGCATCCGGCTATACGAAACCCGAGTCTGCAGTTTATTTTTTATTTTTTCCAATTTGCATTCATCGCCATTCTGCTTTCATCTACCGTTTTGATCTCAACTATACCTTACAACAAAATTAAGAGATAATTTTTTTGTACCTAATAAAATACAAAGTTTTGACCGGCATTTGTCGTACGGAGATTTAAAAGAATGCCCGTACGAGAAAGAAAACCAAAGATGTACATGTTACATAGTATTCGTTTATTAGGTATACAAAAATTATCCCTTATTTTTGTGAAAACTATAATTGAGGAGACAAAAACGACGAGCAGAATGGCGGCGAATGAGAATTATTTCGTGAGAATAAAAAGTAAATTCAGTGAACGCGTGTGAAAATAAAATGATGGAACGAAAAAATAAAAGAAATCGAGCGAGTGGTGCCGTCTTCGATTCTTGGAGCCTAGCTCGCGAAAAGCGCGGTTGCCGGTGTTCTGGTCGACGGCGGAGGAAGGCAATGGAAAGCATGAGCGAGCAAGAGAAGGACGGCTGGATAACAGAAGCGACGTCGTACCGTGCGTTTTCGCGCTCGGGGTACAAGCGATCCCGTTTCAATGCAGTTTGGAAACTGAGGTAAGTAATAATTTTTTCGAGCGAGTCAATTTCAGATTTATATCTAGTAATAATTTAATTTAAACTTGTAAATTTGGAAAAATTTCTTTTAATTAACCATTTTTAAACGCCGGTAACTTTTAAAAAAATTAATTAATGGGGACCATTTTTTCTTCAAATTTTTCGTTTTTAAACGCGTTTTATCAGAGAAAAATAAATTCATGTCATACTCTATGAATTTTTTTTTTTTAGTGAAAAATCGCAAAATCGTTTAAAGACCAATTTTCGATTTTTATGTTTCTATTTTTATTTAACTTTGATTTACTCTGAGTTTAATACCGCAACATTCATAATCAGCAGATGTTTTTTTTTATTAAAAAAAAAAACGTTTTCACTGGCGGTCTTTTCTTTTCCTTTCATACCCCCCCCCCCCCCCCCCATCCTTTCGAGACGTCGGTACTCGGGATTTTCTCGATTGCTAGCGATGGGGGACAACGCGCTTGAATTCTTTACCGAATCGGTCTTGCTGCAAAATGTAACTAATATTTTATTTGCATGAGTAGAATAAGGTTAGTTTTTCAATTTACTATAATAGTTCATAAACTCCCTGCTAAAGAGCATGGTCACAGCGACCGCGTCCGCTATAATGGACAGGGAGAATTTTAGTAGATAAGAACTGTTAGTTGATAAATATGGTGATTTTAGTTTGTGTTAGATATGTTACGTTTAGTTCGTAAGAATTATTAATTAACACGCATGTTAATTAATAATTGCCTCGCTGAATAGCGAAGTCACAGCGACGCCTGTCGCTGTTCTCCTCCGTCCGCTAAAACGAACGGAGAGAGTATCAGTTTACAAGAACTGATTATCATATTATAATATGATCGCGAGAAATACATTTTCCTGTAATACATATTTCTTCACAGATGACTGGAGGTATTACCCAGACGCATATATATATATATATATATATATATATATATATATATATATATAGCCGGAGCATTGTGCTCGACTCACGGCACGGCTTGTGTTTACTCTTCGCTTCTCTCTACAGAGAGCGGCGGAGGGGGAATACGAGTAGCCGCATATCGTGCGCGCGTCACGAGGCCCGGATCATCCGCGGGACCCGAGGGATATGGCAACTTGCCATAAACTAATTTTTACAAACATTTTATTTTCAGAAAATATTTGTATAATTATTATAAGATTAATTATACGATATATTAGTTAATAAACTCGCTCTGTCAAAGAGCGAGGTGCCAGCGACGCCTGTCGCTGTGAGTCTGTCCGCACAATGGACAGAGATAATTTTAATTAATAAAAATAACGAATTAACAAATATGTTAATTAATCAACTCGCTCTGCTAAAGAGCGAGATACCAGCGACGTCTGTCGCTGTCCTCCTCCGTCCGCTAAAACGGACGGAGAGAGTATCAGTTTATAAGAACTGATTATCATGTAATATGATTGCATGATATATATGTTTGCATAATATACTATATTTCTTTTCAGAACACTGGGTGTATATTACCCAGAAGCACATATATATATATATATATATATATATATATATATATATGCATAGCCGAAGCTTTGCGATCGGCTCTTGGGACTGCTTGTGTTCACTCGCTGCCTCTCTTTGCGAGGAGCGGTGGAGGGGGAACACGAGGTTATGTCCAGCGTGCGCGTGGCACGAGGCCCGGGTCGTCCCTACGACCCGAAATATATGGCATCTTGCCATATACTAATTCTTGATAATTTTTATTTTCAGAATTACAATAAGTTTAGTTAATAAGTACGTTAATTTATAAACACCGCTCTGCTAAAGAGCGAGTGTTAGCGATGTCTGTCGCTGTGCTCCTCCGTCCGCTAACACGGGCGGAGAGAGTATCAGTTCATAAGAACTGTTAGTCATATGCATAATATGATTGCAAGAATTTAATTCTTGAATAATAAATTTCTTTTTTCAGATGAAATTTTTTTATTTTACCTATAAGACTTATTAATTAACAGAGATGTTAATTAATAAGTACCTTGCTAATGGCAAGGGTACAGCAACACTTGTCGCTATTCTCCTCCGTCCGCTACAATGGACGGGGAGAATTATAGTTTATAAGAATTATTAATTAACAGAAATGTTAATTAATAACTACCTTGCTAAAGAGCGAGGTCACAGCGACGTACGTCGCTGTTCTCCTCCGTCCGCTAAAACGAACGGGGAGAATATCAGTTTACAAGAACTGATTGTCATATTATAATATGATTGCATGATATATATGTTTGCATAATATACTATATTTCTTTTCAGAACACTGGGTGTATATTACCCAGAAGCACATATATATATATATATATATATATATATATATATATATATATATATATATATGCATAGCCGAAGCTTTGCGATCGGCTCTTGGGACTGCTTGTGTTCACTCGCTGCCTCTCTTTGCGAGGAGCGGTGGAGGGGGAACACGAGGTTATGTCCAGCGTGCGCGTGGCACGAGGCCCGGGTCGTCCCTACGACCCGAAATATATGGCATCTTGCCATATACTAATTCTTGATAATTTTTATTTTCAGTGTTATAATAAGTTTAGTTAATAAGTACGTTAATTTATAAACACCGCTCTGCTAAAGAGCGAGTGTTAGCGATGTCTGTCGCTGTGCTCCTCCGTCCGCTAATACGGGCGGAGAGAGTATCAGTTCATAAGAACTGTTAGTCATATACATAATATGATTGCAAGAATTTAATTCTTGAATAACAAATATTTTTATTCAGGTGAACATTTTTTATTTAACCTAAAAGAATTATTAATTAACAAACATGTTAATTGATACATACCTTGCTAAAGAGCAAGGGTACAGCGACGTCCGTCGCTGTCCTCCCCCGTCCGCCAAAACGGGCGGAGAGAGTATCAGTTCAGAATAACTGATTATCATGTAATAATGATTGCAAGAAGTACATTCTTGTACAATAAATTTTTCATTACAGATCACTGGGCTTGAATATATATATATATATATGCCCGGCTGGAGCTTTGAGATCGGGTCTTGGCACTACCTGTGTCAAGACTTTGTCTCTCTGCGGGGAGCGGTGGAGGGGGAACACGAGGTTCCGTCCAGCGTGCGCGCGGCACGTAGCCCGGGTCGTCCCTATGACCCGAAATATATGGCATCTTGCTATATATTAATTTTTAATAATTTTTTATTTTCAGATTTATAATAAGTTTAGTTAATAAGTACGTTAATTTATAAACACCGCTCTGCTAAAGAGCGAGTGTTAGCGATGTCTGTCGCTGTGCTCCTCCGTCCGCTACAATGGACGGGGAGAATTATAGTTTATAAGAATTATTAATTAACAGAACTGTTAATTAATAACTACCTTGCTAAAGAGCGAGGTTACAGTGACGTCTGTCGCTGTCCTCCTCCGTCCGCTAAAACGGACGGAGAGAGTATCAGTTTATAAGAACTGATTATCATATAATATGATTGCATGAAACATATTTTAGCATAATATACTATATTTCTTTTCAGATGATTGGGTGTATATTACCCAGAAGCATATGTATATGCATAGCCGAAGCTTTGCGATCGGCTCTTGGGACTGCTTGTGTTCACTCGCTGCCTCTCTCTGCGGTGAGGGGCGGAGGGGGAACACGAGGTTCGGTCGAGCGTGCGCGCGGTACGAGGCCCGGGTCGTCCGCACGACCCGAAATATATGGCATCTTGCCATATATTTATTTTTAATAATGTTTTATTTTCAGAATTACAATAAGTTTAATTAATAAGTTCGTTAATTTATAAACACCGCTCTGATAAAGAGCGAGTGTTAGCGATGTCTGTCGCTGTCCTCCTCCGTCCGCTACAATGGACGGGGAGAATTATAGTTTATAAGAATTATTAATTAACAGAAATGTTAATTCATAACTACCTTGCTAAAGAGCGAGGTCACAGTGACGTATGTCGCTGTTTTCCTCCGTCCGCTAAAACGAACGGAGAGAGTATCAGTTTACAAGAACTGATTGTCATATTATAATATGATTGCGAGAAATACATTTTTCTATAATACATATTTCTTCACAGATGACTCGGTGTATATTACCCAGACGCATATATGTATATATATAGCCGGAGCATTGTGCTCGGCTCTCGGCACCGCTTGTGTTTACTCTTTGCTTCTCTCTACAGAGAGCGGCAGAGGGCGAATACGAGTAGCCGCATATCGTGCGCGCGTCACGAGGCCCGGATCATCCACGGGACTCGAGGGATATGGCAACTTGCCATAAATTAATTTTTACAAACATTTTATTTTCAGCACATATTTGTATAATTATTATAAGTGTAATTATAAGACACATTAGTTAATAAACTCGCTCTGTAAAAGAGCGAGATGCCACGACGTTTGTCGTGTATTATCTCCGTTCGCGAAAATGAACGGAGATAATTTTAATTGTTAATAAATATTAATTAACAAATATGTTAATTAATAAACTCGCTCTGCCAAAGAGCGAGATACCACGACGTTTGTCGTATATTATTTCCGTTCGCGAATATGAACGGAGATAATTTTAATTGTTAACAAATGTTAATTAACAAATATGTTAATTAATAAACTCGCTCTGCCAAAGAGCGAGATGCCACGACGTTTGTCGTATATTATCTCCGTTCGCGAAAATGAACGGAGATAATTTTAATTGTTAATAAATGTTAATTAACAAATGTATTAATTTATTAACTCGCTCTGCCAAAGAGCGAGATGCCACGACGTTTGTCGTATATTATCTCCGTTCGCGAAAATGAACGGAGATAATTTTAATTGTTAATAAATGTTAATTAACAAATGTATTAATTTATTAACTCGCTCTGCCAAAGAGCGAGATGCCACGACGTTTGTCGTATATTATCTCCGTTCGCGAAAATGAACGGAGATAATTTTAATTGTTAATAAATGTTAATTAACAAATGTATTAATTTATTAACTCGCTCTGCCAAAGAGCGAGATGCCACGACGCTTGTCGTACATTATCTCCGTTCGCGAAAATGAACGGAGATAATTTTAATTGTTAATAAATATTAATTAACAAATATGTTAATTAATAAACTCGCTCTGCCAAAGAGCGAGATGCCACGACGTTTGTCGTATATTATCTCCGTTCGCAAAAATGAACGGAGATAATTTTAATTGTTAATAAATATTAATTAACAAATATGTTAATTAATAAAGTCGCTCTGCCAAAGAGCGAGATGCCACGACGTTTGTCGTATATTATCTCCGTTCGCGAAAATGAACGGAGATAATTTTAATTGTTAACAAATGTTAATTAAGAAATATGTTAATTAATAAACTCGCTCTGCAAAAGAGCGAGATGCCAACGACGTTTGTCGTATATTATCTCCGTTCGCGAAAATGAACGGAGATAATTTTAATTGTTAACAAATGTTAATTAACAAATATGTTAATTAATAAACTCGCTCTGCAAAAGAGCGAGATGCCAACGACGTTTGTCGTTGCATACTCAGAATTATTATAATTCTGTTGCTCGTATTGTAGCAAAACCAAACTTGAATGTTTGGCATGCTCGGCTGTATAAGTGCTCGCAGTGCACGTACACTCGTGCACGTCACATATACATGGCCGAGCGTTAGTATAAGATTTTCGAGAGGGGTGGGTCACGGCTGGCCCTGCTACGACGCCTCGGCCTTCGGCCCGCGTCGATGTGCCGGCGCTTCGTAGCAGACGCGCGCCGTGACATCTAGCGGTAGTCCGCAGCGGCTCGTAGCGAGCTCTGCACTACCGCGGAGAGAGCGAAGCCGTCGAAATTTTCCTGCGTGTTACACTGCCTCTTAACGCCCGTCGCCCGGGCACGGATTTGTTAGCCGTAATTGTGCTCTACCGCCCCTTCATCGTTAATTCGTTTTGACGCATTACTCTCTGTGTTGCACGTTTACGTATACGCTTCTATATAGTTATATATACGCGTGTGTCTATTATAGAAAAAATGACACTAATAAAAATAAAATATCCATTGTAAATGCATAGAAGAAAAAAAATGGATAATGGATACTTTATTTTTTATTTAATATTTTTTTTATCAAGCGCGAGTGCCGAGAATCCGCTACGCGTAATTGCGAAAGAAACGCGTTTTTCGAGGTCAGATGGCGATTATATTCCCCGTTAGAGTATATATAATTATCGTACACAAAAAGATCAAAGGTTCGATGGGAAAAAACGAGCCTCGAAATTATTATCCATTATTCGAGCAATTCCATCGATGATTTCATCGATCGATCAGCGCCGTATATTGCGCACTAAGTCTTGTCTCTCTCTCTCTTCTTTCTGAAGATACAAAATAGATATATATATATATATATATATATATATATATATATATATATATATATATATACATTTATTACACACGTTGCAAAGCATCGATCTCAGTTCCTATAATTCGTGGGTCGCCCCAAAAACGCGAACAAAGTCGAACGCTCGTAGCTCTCGTACTCACGTGCGTATTTTACCGGCTGGTTGAGAAATTTTCACGGCATTAATCGAGAAAATTGGTAAAATACAGAGAACCGTTCGTTTGTTAACTTTTTTCTTACTTTTTTTTTGCGGTTTCTCGAACCGCGGAAATTGGCGCGTGGCCCATGATGACGGTATAACGAAATGGTGATGAATGTCTCTCGATGTTGAGGAGACTGACAGTGCCGCGTTAATTTATCGTTCGAAATCACAGGTTTCCCGGAGCAAATCGTTGAACGACTTCGAGGGCGCATTTTCGTAGGCTCGCGAGTTCGTCTTTCGTCGGTGTATAGTTACGCGGAACCTTAATTTGACGCAACGAGCGAGCACGCGCGAGAGAAAAGATATACCTTTCAAGGAAACTTTTTGGGGTTCTTTGGGTATAAGTACTCGTAAAACAATGAAAGAAACACGAGCCTTCTTTCTCATAACGCTCATTAAATTCTCGTCAAATTACTCGCCTCCATATTTAACCGTATACCTCTATATACATATATATATGTATATATACGAATGTCCTTTAATATAGTAGTCGCATAAAGATGGTTTAATGTTCTATTAATAACTGTAAGCAGCATTATACAGTAAATTTGTCACGAGCTCGAAAAGAGCGACGCTTTATTTCTCGTCCGGAAGTCGAGAGGCATCTTGCCCAACGTTACCGTATAATTAACCAACATTCTCTCAATTTTTTGTTTCGATTGTTTGTTTCCCTTCGCAACGAAGAGAACGGCAAAAATCCTCTTCAGCGACCGTAAAAATTTTACCGAAAAGTTTCGGAAACGCCTATAGGCTCGGTAATTCAATTACAGGACACCGACGATTATCGAGGAGGTTTTTCATTCGTCAACGGCCAAGAAGCCAACTATTTGAGACAAGAGTCAATTTTTCGTGATCTTCGTCGTTTAATTTTCTAGCGGTCGCGTCGCGAGGAGTTAAACATATACACGCGCATGCCGGATGCCGGATCCTTTTTTGTCAGGAATTCGGAATCGGGAGAGTGCTCGTGGTTAGTGGGCTCGAGGTGTCTCTTATACGTTCGTTTCACGTGGAAAAATAGGAGGAAGGTCGGTGTCCCATTAAAAAGAGATTTTACGAAGGACGCTTGAGAGCATCGCCGACGCACTGTCGCAGTCCCGACGGAACGCTGTGAGTAGGTATGTGTGTCTGTGTGTGTGTGTGTGAGAGAGAGAGAGAGAAAGAGGGAGAAAGAGAGATAGGATCGTAGTCGAGTGATTTCGTGAATGGAAGACCTCTCGCTCTTTTGGTCGTCGAGGCAAAAGGCAAAAAGGCCCAGGTGTAATTGAACGTGTTGAAACTACCTGAAGGAGGATTTTCACTAATTTCTGTCCAATTTTCAGAGACATCGGTGTTTCTTTTCTTCATTTTTTTCACTTCTGTCTCTCTTTATCTCGTGTCCTTCATTCTTCCACGACGGGGTTTCTCAGCAGGACGCAATGCCCCGCGGCTCCTTTTTTTCATTTCAAACTTTTATTTTTTTATTTCTTGCTTTATTTCATCGACCTACCCGTCTTGATTTCCAGATTCTCATGTTTTATCAAAAAAAAAGTAAATAGATTCGTCGGAATACAGGGAATATAAAGAAACGAATGAAACTAAACGTGCCGACACTGGATGATGATACCGTTGTATTTTCATTCGGATCGTCGTCTCTCGGAAGCAATTTCGGTAGCTAAGAAGAGGACGAAGTCTCTCTTTCTCTCATCTCTCGGCCAACCCCCCGTTGGGCTCGAAACGATCGGACAAGATTCTTTTCTACGCTCGTCGCGATGAAATAAATTTAAAAAAAGCATACGCGTCTCTCCGACGATTCGACAGATGGTTTTTTGTACGGGATGCACGGCGCTAAATCGTGTGTCTCTGAGATTAGATGACTTTTTACATTTTTTTCTCACTCTCTATCTCTCATTTTCGCCACGGAGATCCGGCAATTTTTGGAGATCGTAGAAAAGACGAATGAATTCGGGAAATGAGAATGAGAGAAATGAAAGGAAGAGGAAATGGAAGAATCGCTGAAGATTATCCTCGGCTCATGATCTTTCCCACAAGCTGCAATAATACTCGGAAATGACGTTGAAATAATTGAGACGCATTTCTTACAATTCGATTTTGAGAAAGAAATTTTCAATTTTACGCGCTTCCATCGAACAACGAGAAGAATAAGTCACATAGAGAGATCGAGAGTCGCGCGGGGCGCAGCCAAACGAAGCCGCGATCATTATAATTTACCGATTGTCGGTCATTGCTGTACCGGAGACAAAAGAGCAATCCCGGTGTACGTGCGTGCACTGGTGGGGGTAAAAAGGTAAAAAAAACAACGGAGGAAGTTGCGGTTACGCGGCGTGCGGCGTGTTCCTCCGGTGCTTTACCATATAAACGTATATATGTATATAGATCGCTGCCGTGCTTTCGCGGCCGAACGATCACGAACAGTGGGTGCTGCCTCTTGCTGCTCGTTCGCCCGAGGGCCACCGGACAAACGGACAGACGACCGAGAGAGATAGCAAGCCGGCACGGACTGTACGTAGGGTGAGAGGAAAAGGGCGTACGGTGAATATTATCATGGCCAAAGTCAAAGTTACGGAAAAAGTGCGACGGAAGTGCGAGCATTAGCGTAAAAAAATCATTCATCGAAAAAGAAAAGAAAAATTCAGAATAAAACACTTTTCTCAATAAATCGTTGAATGAATTTGAAAAATTGTATTGAAAATTTATTAAAGCTAAAAAAATAATTTTTAAATTATTAATATTTTGTTTTCTACAATCCATACTTTATTTTCTAAAATAATCTTGAGATCAAGTACACAAACGATATAAATCTAGATCATCGAGTTGAGATAATATTGTTCAAATTTCTTCGTTAAAAACTAGGTTCTTCAGCCATCGGTAACGTCTCGTCCGATGCTTCTCGTTGCACGGCGTTACGCCAAAAACGTCAAAAATTGGAAGATATATATCCGGGATGAATCGTCAATTTTTGTACTTGCTCGTGAGCCATATGCCACTGGTCATTCCGAACTTTGCGACCAATTCTACCCGAAGCGGTGGAGAGCCCTCCCTCGATCGCTCTGCCTATGCGATCGTTCGCTTCGTTGCGCTGTTGTTGCAGTGCGTATGCATGTAGTGCGGTTGGTGGTGCGCGCTCTCTCTTCCACCGTGACGACGAAACAGAAGAGAGAGAGAGAGACAGACAGACAGAGACAGAGACAGAGAGAATTACTCTCTCTCTCTCTCTCTCTCTCTCTCTTTCTCTCTACATATATGTATATATATGTATATGAATATGCACACGCGGTGTGCACGGCCGACTGCACGTCCCACCTGAGGCCCTAATTGTTATTTAATTATCCGCCCGGACCGAGGCCGCCATGCTGCGGTTTATACGCATTGCCGAGTCAATTATTACGAGGCGAGCAGGCGCGGCGCTGGGACCGTGTAACAAAACCAGCATCGCGTCCGAATTACATACATATGTCCATGCGTCTATATAGCCCCGCGAGCCTGTCAAGCATCTCGAGTGCGCATGCAGCGCGGTCTTTCGATGCGCTCTGTCCCCTGCACCGCTTGCATTCTGTCATAATCGCAGGGATATTACTCGAAGAAAGACTCTAACATTCCGTTGCTCTTGGCCGAAACACTTCGGTCAAGTGAAATGATGCGTCATTTATTCGAGTGTAAGATTATGAAAAAAAGCAAATTTAAACGTCGCGTTTGAAATTATTAATTAATTTTTGTCCAATAATTTATTGAATTAAAATTAACGTCTTTTATTTTGAAAATTCTACCGTTCTTTTGTTTAAAACGTTAATTTTTTGTAGCATGTTTTATTCAGTTTCTATCGCACTTTCGCCGCGTGCAAACGAGTCTTTAAATTTTATGGCACATGATGCCACGTTGCCTCACAAAGAACCTTACAGATTCTTCGATATCACTATATCTATACCTATATGTAAATATTCAACATATCCTAACGCTAATAATGCCGAATTCCAAAGTGCCGAGAGACGAGCTACCGTTGAGCGCTACTTCGTGTTCTCGTCTCTTCTCGTATTATTTGCATTTATCAAAAGAAGCAAAACAAAACAAAAACGTACTTTCATCCCTCGCATATCCTCTCACAGCAAGAGGAGAAAGATGCTGCCGGAATTTTATATAATGTGTCACTTATCACGCTCGGCTCGGCCAGACTTCCAGACGAGAGAATCGAGAGTGGAAGTTAATACACGTACACGTAACCCGCGACAACTTAACGCGAAGATACCGTGAGGTTTTCGTTCTCGTCTTTATTATACCTGCTGAGGTCCATACGGGGTAAACGTGCCGGAGGACGAGATATATACGTATATATGTATGATATAACGGAGGGGGATGATTGATGCTCGCTTCTTATCAGTGACACGGACCCGCGGAGATAGAACTCCGAACCTCTCGGTCTCATTACCGCGACATAAAATGCTCATATTATCATTATTTTTATTAAACACCGGCCGCGCATCGTGTTGTATATGTATATATATATATAGTTATATATGAATATATGATATTGCTGATTATTCTCTGTTTTTCTTTTCCGCTGTCAGCGGCGAAACAGTATCAGCAGCCGGCTCAGAAACATTCGCTCGCTCGATCGGTCAACTTGGCAATTTGCCGGTATTAAACCGTATCTGATACAAAAATCTCGAACAGCCGATTAAGGGCGGGTCTCTCCTTAATATCTCAATATGTGACGATAAACGCTGAAATACTTTCTTAGTATCGGCGATAAATTTTATATTCGTCCCCGATCAGTAAAAATTCTCCGCTTAAGACGTTTTTTCCGTAATAGGTGAATAAATTTTCGTTTCGACTATAAAATCTGTTATTCGATCATAAAAATATATTTAGTCACTACTCGAAATTCGTTAAAAAAGAATTCTACCCAATGACGATTTCGAGTAATAATGTCAATAAAACACCGTGTATACACCAAATCGCATTTCTACCTACGATAATAAATTTGAAATTACTAACGTCTCAATAAGTAACGATAAATCTTCGATCGTATTTTCTACCTATTAAAATAAAACTTCGAATTTCTCATATCTGAATAAATGATGATAAACGCTGAAATGTGTTTCCTGTCAAGGATAACAGATTTTATAAACTCGTGGAAAAGTTGTTGCTTTTTTGAATGTGGAGGTTTCATCTCGTCGATCGAGAGAGAAAGAGAGAGAGAGAGAGAGCGAGAGAGAAGAGAGATAATAAGCGTGTACATTATATTTCTCGCCCTGCGCGGTCTCGTCGTGTTTCTCGACCGCCCGGTGAAATGCAGGTAACGATTTAGCCTAATGCAGCGAAGTGGTTGGCTCTCGACGATGTGAGAGACCAACACACGCAGTTCATTACGAGACTCGGATATATCTTAATTTCTCGAAGATTCTTGTGTCCCGAGATCTCGAAAAACGATTCGAATATACATTCGCATCTAAAGATCCGCGTGTACGTAACGATATAAATATACACACCAGGCAGGGCGTGAAAGGCCGAAAGACAAACTTTTCGATTCGTTACGTGCCTCGCCGTTTTATCTCGCGACGACCGACGCCTCTGTAGCCGATTTATAAGCGTTTGGTCGCGATACAAGAGTCTTATGTTCACAAATTAAATGTCTCTATCCGTACTTTCGTCTCGGAACTCCTAGGATGGCGACGCGACGATCTGACAACAAGAAAAAAAACGACAAGATTCGAGGGAAACGAGAAAGAGAGACGAAAGAAAAAAAATACAGAAAGTAAGAGCAAAAGAGAGAAAACTCACGAGGGATACCCTTTTACTTTTTATGTCAGTATTATTTCTCACTCGGGTCCTGTTCACCCTTTTCCCATTGGCTTTTTGTATTTTTTTTATATTTTTCATTCACGCAGCGAGGCGCCTCTTTCCCATTTTTCTCCATTAAATTCTCTTTCTTTTTTTATTACGCCTGTCGTGTATCACGAAACGCATTATCGCCGCGACAAGCTTTACTAATTTCCGAAAAACGACTGTATAATAATACGCGTTTCTCGGACGTACGACGTACGTCCTGTTATTTTATCGAGCCTACGCTCCGTCTCTCCTGGCGACACTTTTCTTTATTTTTCTAAATTTTACTGTTTTTCTTTATATTCAAACACATTTTTACATTCTAGTTAAATATAATTAACTTCCGGTTGTTATATTTATCTCCGACAGTCTTGAATAAACTTTATCTACGAATAGACAACGCTTCGACATCGTCGCCAAACAAGCGAGTAAATTATTTCGTAGTGTTAAAATTAACATTTTTCATTCACCTCCAATATTATCTTCCGACGTAATGGGCGCATGAATGCCTGCAATAGTTTCTTTCAATAACTCTAACAATAATTTCCGTTGGCTTAACAAACGAGCTTTTTCTATTGCCCTGCGCATGTTTTCCGATAAAGAGTTTCACGCCTTTCGCTCCAGCGGTTCACATACACACACGCATATATATATATATCGAGCTCTCGGCTTTGACTCTCGCGTGAGAGAGCTAAATACCGACGTTGAATTTTACAGCCAGACGTCCGTTTTATTGTAGCCAAGATATAACAGAGGAAACTATGTAACTGACCACCTACGAGATTTTCATACAACATAGTTTTCAACGCTTGTTTTAGTTTAACGCGTATCTACGCGGATAGATGGCGCTCGAGTAGACGCCAGCAATGATCCTCGAGACTTTGGATCGAGTATACATAGTACACATATGTACATATATAGGTCGTGATATGTATAGAAGAGAAAAAAGAAACAAAAATGAAAGAGGGAGCGCGCGAGCAACGAGAGAACGCTCGTGGATCGATAAATAAGAAGATAAGAGAGAGGTGTGTATAAATCAGTGGATAAAACCTGCTGGATAGTTACGAGGGGGCTCCATGGGTTTTATGGCGATGGTTGAACGCGACGTATAAAACGTTGACCGTAAGTCTTCTCGCTTGCCCCCGCGACTTAAATCGCAGAGACGAAACAGAGAAAGAGAGAGAGAGAGAGAGAGAAGAATGAGAGGAGACCAGGGGGTGCCTCGTATAAGTATCACGTCAAGTGAGGAAAGTCCCTCGATTTGTGGAAAGGTTCACCGAGAAAATTCTTATAAACGACTATCTCCCCTTGGCTCGATTCTTTTGCAGCACTTATCTCTATAAAAGTATATGTATCCTGACAATATAGCATTCATGAAGTCCAGGCGCACAATTAATGGCACACTTTCCCGACAATCCTGGCTGTCTCTCTTGTACAATAAAATCGCGTATTTTTCCCGTCATTTTACCGTGTAATAATATTTTTATTAAAATGAACTTCGATATGCCCGTAACTTTATTATTAAAAAATATTCATTATTTCCTCGTTATAAATCATTCTCATCGGGTCATTTTTTCTGTCTATTCTGATTCCTTATCGAAAACGTAATTAATCCAATCTTCGTCAATCGATCAATCGATGGACGAACGATCGTTAAATTAAAAAAAAATATCTCGCCGAGTTTGTTTTTATTTTTCGTTTAACTTTGTCACTTCTAATCTCTGATATTCCCCGCACCTTGCCACTCGCGCGTTTCTCCGACCACCTTTTCAACAACGACAAAAAAAGCGTCGTCACGATCGTGCCTTTTTTCTTCCCTCGATTCCCTCCGTTCGCCGAATCGCGGTGCCAGAGAAAACGTTCTCGCTCTCTATCTCTCGGAGAGTCATGCGTGCGACACGATTAGTATATACAAGCACTCGTCCTCTTTGTTATCTGAACACAATTTTGGGGGCCATTCGCCTCTGTCTCGTTCCAGTTCTTCGTTGGCAGTGTGAGAGAGAGTCCTCGAGGAACGTCCCGAGAGGAGATCCTCTCGCCTCGGCTCGTGAACACTCTCTATCTTACTCGCACCTTAGGACCGTGCGGTCACCTAATCACACGGCTCTATTTAGATCGCAGCGTTAAAAAAAGGGAAAAACGAACTTGTCGACTCTCTTTTAAGAGGATATCCGTGTTAAGTCGCCTCCCTCGGTTTACGGCTCTTTAATCGCTCGAAATTTGTTGCGAGCCTCACAACACAAACACATCTCTATGTATATGGACATACGAAGAAAATGTCTTCCTGCCCGAACTCGCTACGATCTCCTGGTCACCTATACCTATACACCCATAACTTCCTCACCGTTTTTTTCTCACTCCTACACATCGTTCGGTTCCTCTTTGTATCGCTAGAGATAAATAAAAGAAATTCGACGATTGGTTATTCTCGCCGCTAATTCGATGGCGCCGACACCTCGAATTCCGAAAAATATTGTCATTTTTCGTAATTTCTTATACTTTCTTAAAACGAGATAGTCAAAGACCGCCCAAGCTGTATAGACCCGTTAGTATTCATTACGAAGCGATGTAATTATCGCAAATCATACCTAATCATTGTAACGTAGATCGTAATTAGTTTTCGTAGTAATTATCGATAATTATTCCGTCATTGGACGTATCTTGAATTTTGTTTTATTCGGCTGACCAAACAGCGATGTATAAACGTAACGTACGAGGCGCACGTACGCTTAATTGGTGTTATCGATTTCCGTCCACCTGCCTCACGGTTTCGAGAAGGAAAGTAGGGAGAAACAACATCGCGGAGCCCCGATCCAAATCCCCCAATTTGTCTATCTTTAATTTCAATCTCGACACCGCCGAGCCTCTCCTCGCTCCCTTTCCTATTACCGTCATTTGCCTCGGCGTCGATGACGATATACCCGGGACTTCCAACGCCTCTATATCCCATATACGTACCTATATGTATATCGTTACATATGGTGTAGAAAAGATTGAATAACAGACATTACGAAGCAACTTTCGAGCTGCCGCATTACATGTTCACACGAGAATGCGTTCCAATTATTCTTTGAGTGCTCGCTAATCGCCATTCGAATGCTACGATCGATTTTTTCTTCGCATCGTGCACGTTCGACTAATTTCTCGTCGGTCGAAACACACGAATTACGCAAAATATATATTTCATCGAGACGATACAATTATTTACATTTTTACGTTTTAATTCACTTTAACAGTTCGCTATTTGTTCACATTTGTTATCGATAAAATCTCAAAATATGATATCGTTCGCGTCGAAATTATTATTATTATTCTTGCTCTCGCGTTGAAAATATCAAAGTTCGTATAAGAACGAGCCCAGGCTGAGTCTTCTCGATAGGTCGAACCGATAGGTGGAATCATAAAAATTAATGATAAAATCGTACGCCCAATAACGCGTTATTCATGAATTACGAAGTGGTCAGTGAAGCAGGTGGCTCGACTTGTCTCGCCGCAGTTTGATTTTGCGTGACTGCGGTCTCGCGTTATCAAATCTTAATACACAATGTGGATATGTATGTATGAAAGAGAAAATAAAATGACTGGTTCGAGAGAAGCTCTCTCCCTCTCTCTCTCTCTCTCTCTCTCTCTCTCTCTCTCTCTCTCGCGTGTGCGTATGAGCTGTACGGATTCGTAGTGGATGGAAAAACGTGCGTATACGGTAACACACGAGCCATGCGATGAATTCAGCGAACGAACAGTGTCGAACAGTGTAATACGTAAAGTATAAAACTATACGTGTACGCATATTATATACCGAGCATTAGGTGATATATATGTGTCTATAGTAACGATTCGTGTAGTCGGCTGTAGCACCCTCTAGTACAATCCACTGACCATCACGCTATAACGTCTCTATATATAATTACATATATCCTTCTCTTTGATTCCTGTTAGCCAGCCGAACATGCGAACTTGCACGCCGCGCGTTTTATCATCAACCATTATTACCCGGAAACATAAAAACGTTTTCGCGGTTATTCATCATTGCATAACGCTCGAAATATCTTTACGTTTTATCAAGAAAATTACCATAGCTCGAAAGCTGATTAAAAAATATTTAAATGTAATCGCATTATTGTCGCGAAGTATAATTTACGATCGGCAAATTTCTCCAAGTTATCGAGCAACATCGGTGATTTGTCAATTGCTTTCAAGTTAACGCGATTCATTTATAGGCTCGATTTTCTTCTCATGGCTTTGACCATATATTTGTCGTGATATTGCTTCTCGAGGAGGATGAAATCGTGTATATTTTAAGGGAGGAGGTGCAAACGTGCAATATATGGAGAATGAGAATACGAATTGATATATATATATAAACAGGAATATGACGTTCGTGATACGAATTCGAAATGTCACGAAAATCGAAGGATAGGAACAATCGCGCGTATCTATAACAGAGATATATCTAGACTAGTGTCTGATACATAGCCGAGATTCGCGACTGAGAGAGGTACAAGCTTTCCGTGTTCGAAGCCTTTGAAGGAAACAGCCGGGGTATACTCAGGGGTAGAAGAGGGTTGTTGTAGATGCGAGGATTGCGGGGTGGGGTGAGGGGGTTGGCGATGATATCGGCTCCACTTTGAGAAGCGCCTAGCTTTGCTCTGCGGAGAAGCAACACCGCCGTATGAATTTCAAATAAAGTCACCTCCTTCCCGGTTTCCGAGGCTGGCCAGACCTCTCTCGCATCCTCATCCTGTTTCCTGTCTCGCTCTGTCTTCACGGGTTGTGTATATGCGACGTATACGACGAGGGTGCATACGCATGCTCCGCTCGACATAGGTATAAAACAACGAAACACCACCAACGACGATGAGCGATATATACGTAGAGCGAGAATACGTCGACGTCGGAGGGAGGAAAGCGTTCACCCTCGTTGGCGCACGTACGCCAACACCTTCCCTCGTCGACGCGAGCAAACCGGATCCCTGGAAATCTTACGCCTATCAGCGACGCTCATGGCTATTTCGATTCGTACGTTTACAAGGAATTTCGAAGACCTCGCAAACTCGAAATAATCATAGAGGTAATTTTTTAAATTTAATTTTGCTATCGATACTTCGTCTCGTCCAGTGAGAAAAAAAATAATGATAATATAAAAACAAATCATAGAAGCGAATAGAAACGATATCTATAAAGTCGATTATAAAAATTCTTAATCTGTTCTATGGAACATATTCGAGATTATCGTTCGCGTATATCTTTCTTTTTCAATTTCCGGATTTCGTTAATTCGAAATTCGTTTTAAACAGTACGGAAATCGCGTATGCATTCTTCAACCGGTCTGTTATATTCATACGTGCGCATACGTACATCCTACGTATACGGATAAATGGATATCCGATTCTTCCGTACTTCCGTTCGTTTCCGAAAGTTACGACCGAGAGGAAAACCGCAGTTAAAAAAGAAATCTCGATCACGGGCGATTCTCGAGCGGGGATTCGTAAAAGATTTCACCATGCTCAATAACCTTTATGGCGTACTATACGGGTGCGCGGAGTAACGAAAAAAAAGAAGCAAAGGCAACCAGTCAGTCAGCCGGTGTGCGGTAGGTGCATTTTTACGTATACGTATACACGGTATATAAAAACGAAAACAGATATATATAGTCGTGTGAGAAAGAAAGAAAAAGAAAAAGAAAAAAAGGTATCTTCGTGCGCAATACACGACGGTGTGTTAAAGTGAAATCGCGTGCTGCCAATCTTTAAGGGCCCACTTTCGCTACCGATACACCGGAGAACAACAGTTGGGACCGGAATCGGGTCTGCGGTCTGGCGGGCCCCGCGCGTCATGTGTTTCGGAAGTTTGTCGACACTGAATACCGGGTCCTCTCGAACGACAACGATTTTCGAGGGACATGCCGTATAGAGCGCGTTACGCTTATATATATATATATATATATATGTACACGATACGTTCTCTATATCGTGTATACGAATATGATACGTACGTGGATATTATAGCGACCCGGCATATGTCTATAATCGTTGACGACGAATGTTCGATGGCACGCCGACCGCAGAGTCGACGAGAAATCTGTTGCTGACGGTATGTGTAATACATGCGATACGTATGCGCAGGTATACGTAATTTCGTTGGTTTCGAAATCACTGAATTACCGGCGTCCTGTCAATGGATGCGAAACGCAAGGCATTCAGCACCTGTTTAATATATATACGGGCGCGCTTAAAACCATTTAGACGTTATTTTTCTTCCTCTCGCTGCAACGACGCACGCATGTTTTTCTCGTTGGTTTTCAATGCATTTGAAAATAAAAACGAAAGAAAAAAACGAAGTTACAATAGGATCTATAATACATTCGCCTTATGGGCGCTTATAGCTTTCGACGCTTCTGTTCTGCCGGAGGGGTGCTGCCCGTTCACACCGTTCGCGTGACCGCTATTCCTCTCGCCTAAATTGAACTAAAACGAACAATGTATCCGGTTGCCGATGATGGCAGAGGGGAAATCATTTATTTATTTTTTAACGTATTCCGGCGAGCGATCTTTTGAAAATTGAAATGGGCGCGTCCGGTGGCTCGTGTTTCTCATCTGCTTTTTTTTTGTTCTATCCCGGGGGGAAAAAGACGATTTTGGGGTAAAAAGTGTATTTGTATCGTTCTAACATTGTGTACGATATTTTTACAAGTGTCTGAATATTCAGAATTTTTCAATCGAATTTATTTGTTTTCTTTTTTTTTTGTAAATTGCGCAAAATCAATTTTTATGGATTTTTTTGTCGAATTAAATGGCACGGGTAGCTATCGCTAGCCGGAAGTCCGACCTTATCAGTTTGCGCGTTCTTCGGTTCACGGATCTTCATAGATATGGAGATCTCTCGATATGTATGTATCTTGTGCACCAGTGCCCAGTGAGAAAGCAACGACATGCCGAGCGTCCAGCTGGACCAGGAGGTATCGGTAGCGCAACCGGAATAAAATATACATGAAGTCGTGTATTTTTCTTGTTTTATTTTTCATTTTCTTTTTCATCTACGATATTCAAATCTCGGATCGAATAACCAGAAACGCCCGAGATCGGGTCGTGCATAGCCCCAAGGTGGTCTCAAGCCATGAATATCATGACTGACCAAGCACCGTTGGGCTCTCTTCTCTCTCTCCCTCCCTCCGCTGGTCCACGTGGCCCTCGTCTCGTTGCACCAACCAGGAATCGAAATCATATCGATGCCACTTTGTCGGAAACTGAAAAACCTCTCGTATCCCTCTCTCGCAATATCAAAGACATTGGAGATAATAATATATGTGATAAGGCCGACGACTCGCGGGATCTTTACGAAGAAAACATATCCACGAATCGATGATGTCATTGAAAAATATTTCGTACCATTTTTTCGACGTTAGTTTTTCAATATTTTACGGAGGCTGTAACGTACGTATAATTTTACGCCAAGCTTTTAAGCTCGGAATATCATTCGAGACGCGTAACAATTTTTCGTTTTCTGTCTGTCGCTCGCGGCGTCTGCGAGGCTCTAAACCCTCATTTTTATAGGACGTTTTAAAGATTAAAACGGGCTTTTTCTATGGCGACGGAAATAGAGAAAGGGGGAAATGAAAATCTCGCGAGGATATATTTCTTCGTGTATATATTACGCGTTTGCGTCGCCGAGATCCGTAACATTTTGTCGTCGCGTGAAACGCGCTTTAACACCCGCGAATATCGCGCGATAATGCGATATTCGTGATTATTGTGAAAAACCACCCTCTACTAACTTCGCTCATACTCTTCCTCAGAAAATATTCGCATTGTCGTGACGTTACAATCGCAGCAGCGAGAGAAAACTATAAATTCGGCGTAGCGTATACGAATTACCTGAAATTTTTATTCTCGTCGCTGACTCGTTTGTTAATTCTTTAATCGTGTACGATACGCGACGATCGTGATTAATTCTCGCGCGAGAAATAACGATAACTTATAGCGAGTCTCTCGGTACGAGACCTTTGAAAGGATTTTCGTCACAAAAAGTAGAGCGAAGGAAGTAAATATCTCTGAATTTTTTTTTGCGACTAATAAGCCGAGCCGCGACGCACAATATCCGACAGAGTCCGGAAGTCGCAATATTCTCTTTCTTCGTGTTGCGCGGGAGTCAATAGGAGAGCGTTAGGCGTTGGTTTTGTCTACTTCATCGCGGCATAAAACACGCGATAATAACCTCGTCTCCCGGGTGGTAAAGAGGAGGGAGGGTGACTAGTCGTTTGATACGATGAGAGAGAGAGAGAGAGAGAGAGAGAGGGAGAGCAAGAGCTCTTGCCATACGAGAGGCGCGAGCGAGCGTTATATTGCTGTGTGAGAATTTCGCGCCAGAGCCAAGGGAACAATGGGGGAGAAGCAACGTTGCTCAACGCGATATAACGTGATATGCGGTGAGGGAGGGCAGAAGGGAGGGGGATGAGTACTAGCTGCATAGACACAACGCATCAAGCTCTCGTTCCATTACGCTCCGTGGCGCTAGATCCTATATAATATCGGTTTTATTCGTCGACACGGCGCCATTCACTTGCTCTTGCGATTAATTCGTACGGAGCTCCGGTGCGTGACGTGTGAAAACCGATCACAAATCCTCGTGATCCTATAAAACAGAGACATCTCCGAGTGAGTACCAGTCCTACGCGAATACTCGGAACAATGATGAAAAAAAACACGCATATATCCTAAGGAACGATGAATAGATCGCTATACACTCTCGTCTCGTACACCTGCAAAAAGTTTAACTAGAGAAAAAAAGAATAAAAATAAAGGAACGCTTTTGCCGGCAAAATTGTTCGGAGAAAATGGTGCGTCAGCTCATTTTTCTTAATAATCGAATAATGCGACGACGACAGGAGTGCGAGAAGAAAAAAAAGACATCTTTACGTATCATAAGTGAAGGATAATTACAGCGGCGATCATGGCAACTCATCGATCCTCGATCGTTGATCGTCGTTAGCTCTCGGCTCTCTCGAATATATACACACACGACGAACGTGGTAGATCGATAGGCTGTATTTCTCTCTCTATCTCTCTCTTTCTCTTTCTCTCTGTCTCTTGCTCTCTCTCTCTCTCTCTCTGCGATACGCTCGCTAATAAGACATCATCAGTGCTATTATGTTGGAGATCTTGACTCCGCTTGAATGATGTACTCGCGTATATAGAGACGCGTATGTGCAACTTGATAGAAGAGGGATAATATTCTCGTAGGCCATACATCGCGTTGAGAGTATTTATGTATAATTATAATTAACTTGTGGATGATTTGTCGATACACCGTTGCAAGTACACTTATGTCGTATTAGTACTCGCGCTTATATTATATACATGTAGATTTATTGAAGATAGGCGAGTTCACTGTCAATTATCGTTGCGGTATAAGAGGCCCGGTATTATTATTCGAAGTGTTGCTCATTTGGGTGTCCCATGGGAGTCGAGATACTAAATCGAGGTTGATCGCACTCGTTGGCACGTGACGACACGTGTCCGGCTCTCCACTTGATACGACGATAGTACGAAAGTCCCAAACTGCGAGCGTACACATATATGTGCGAAATATTTCGGGGTGCGTATCACCCCTGCGTCGTTGCGTATCCGGAATTCATCGTGTATACGATAAAAGTATTCGCGTTGGTCAAACGCTTGCTACACGATGTAAACTGTGCACTCACACAACCGTATAAGAGCGTAGCATTACGAATCGAGGAATATAATGGCTATCGCGTATATAATCGTTTCTGGAGTTAAAATACATCGAGGAAGATTGTGATCGCTCGTTTCGCTGGAACGCGGAAACTCGTGATCGTTCGTTCGCCAATACGAATGTATACGGCAGGGTTTAAGAACTATCGGTCTTGGGATAATATTATTAAAATCTCATTCTTAACAGTTCCGTTACGTCGGGCCCGAATCTACGGTTACGTAAGGAAGGGTTGAACTAAAACACTCCGACAAAGATGGGGTGATTTTCTCAGGCTCACTCGATCCCGTGAGACGTTGACCGGTAACAAAAAGTTTTAGGGTCAAAATAAATCGTACGAGGGTCGGGCGATTCCTTTTTTTTCCGAGGGTGCGGATCGGTCGAGTTTGATTCGCATGGTCCTTCATTCCAGGATGCTGATCGGCAACAAAAAATCAACGGTAGTACTCGAGTGTGCGAGTAAATCGTTCGTTACTCCGTACGTGTATCGGTTGCATGTACAAGCGGAGTTGCTGATGGAAAAAAATAGAAACTGCTTCGAGTGTACATCGCCGAATACTCTTGAAGAGGGACAATCAAAAAGTCGCTTTCGATAGTGTATTTAAGCCGTGAAATACATGGGCCAAGGGGTGTTTCACCCCTGGATCCTGTTATTTCGTATGTAACGGGTGCGGTACGAAACCAGGAGCTACACTTATATATATATGTATATACAACGTGCAATATAAACCTATAAGCGATTTAGTTAGCGAGTATGGCGTATACCCAAATAACCAGCGCATAGAGCTCCTCCGTTTTATTATATGTATGAGTATATATATTTGGACACGTGTTTCATCGCGGTCCACCCCTGGGGCGTTATTTTTCACGTGAACTACGATTTAGCGTGCCACTTGACAGGACGCACACACGGCGTCACGGGGTAATCAAAGTGCCATTATCCATGGGAAATTGTAACCACCATCCCTCTCCGTTCCTCGTGCAGATTCGACGTCTCGCTTCCACCTCTATATTCATGCGAGCGAGTGCTCACGATCTGTGTGTGGTACGAGGGTCATTACGCAGCCCGGCAACCCCACCCTATCGACAAACCCCTACGCTTTCTATATGTATATACAGCTGTGAGTAGAGTTATATATATATATATATATATATATGTGCTTAGCCCTGCAGTCTATACAGTTTCACCACGTCGTACTACCTCCACCATGCGCGTTACATATAGACCTAAAGGGTCTCGTTGAGTGCTTCGTGTCAAACTGAAGTCAACCACTGAAAAATGGCCATCGTTCTTCTATATATATGTACATTTCAAGAATTTTTGAGAATTGTCCCATTTTCGAAAAATATATAAATTTTGGGAACAATTTCTATACATTTAGATGTACAATCTCTTGATCATTTTAAAAGTTATATATCACACACTATATGAACATAGAAATATCTTAAAATTTATAGATTTTTATAATAAATCGGTGAAGCAACGGATCGCAAAAAGTCACTGTTACGTCAGTCGGAAGTGAACGATCTCCATACAGATAGGAGGGTGGTTGGAAGCGTTGAACGAGGACTGAAAGCAGAGGTTTTGAGAGAAACGGTGAGATCCCGACAAGATATTGCCGCGAATTGCGTCTGTCATTCTGTTCATCTCATGTATATATATTTCATGTTCTCCATCATCCCCCTGTGGCTGCTTCGAGCGAACTGTTTGGTTTGCCGTTGGAAGCATCAACGACGATGGTTGTTGATGCAATGGTGGAGGTGAGAGCTCGTGATCTCTCTCTCTCTGTCTCCCACTCTGTCTCCCACACACACATACACACACACACACTCCCTTCTTCGGGTCCCTGGGCTCGAATCCCAGCCCATGCATACCAATCGGGCACAACCTAACAACGGTTAACCGCAGCCAGTCGACCCACTGCTAATCAGAAAATCACAGTCCGCGGAAACCCCTACGGATAGCTCGAGCGTCAGACGAGGATATTCTATATGTATATATATACATAAGTATATAGGAGGCGAGTTATCTGCTACTCCGTTCTATCAGGAAGCTTCCTCGTTTCGTGGCGTTCGATGAACGTGCGTCCCAATGGTGTTCACACGCGTCGCGTTAGATAACTGCGTGTATAGCGGCAATATTAAAGGTAGAATACACGTATGGACACTCCCATACTCGGTCTGATAATTACGAGGTTAAATGTCAAAGAGGTTTTGATAACACTCCCGGGCACCAATGAACTGTCGCAAAACGGATAATTACACTTTTATGTGCTCGCGCGCGAATACGGACGCATCCGACTGAAAATATACCGTTAATCCTTTATATCGGGATGTGCACGTTGCATACGTAATTATAGAGTCAATTTCATCGTTTTCATAAATGTCCGAAAATGATTATTACAGAGATCGTTACGTATGCATCAAACGAGTACACTTTGTATTAATCGAGGACAAAATTTTGATGGTTATCTGCATCAATACATAATGGAGGGTTACTGTTTCAGCTAGATTCTATATACATGTAAACCTCGCAAATTTTCATCGGCTTGTTGAACCCTTTATTCTATGGTGACTTTTCGCGATGGGGAGACGACTGCGAAATGAACGGTTTTCAAGAGAGGGCGAGCATACGCCTGCACCTATATATATATGTGTGTGTGTGTATGTGTTTGTGAAGGCACTCGTGATTTCACCCTCGACAGACGAGAAGTCCTTCTCGCGCCTTGCCGTCGAGACTCTCTCACGCACGTTAATGTACGCATCGTGATTGTGTACAGTGCCAGTCTGTGCGGTGGAGAAAGATCTCGCCAAGTCGAGTGCCACTCGGAACTCGAGTGAGCGAGCTTTAACATCGAGAGGTGGAGGGTATGAAAGACACCCTCCCCGCCTCACAACGCCACATTGGGTAAATTCACAACTAGTTTAATACATTTACAACCGCTTGGCAATTGTTTGCGATTCGAGTCGAGGGCCATCGAAGTATACAGTAGAGTGTACAGTAGAATCGCTTTTTGTCAGCGCATCGCGGTGATCGCTGACGCTAAACTCCGCCCAAGGGCATTGTTACACCCCGGGCGCGGTCGGGGACTCGCGCTCGCCATTGGTCGGCGCACCAGTGGGGGGAACTAATAACGGTATAGTGGGGGACTGGAGAATGTCTCATTTGACAAAATCGAATCTGACAAAAGCGGGACTCCTCTGTACGTCTATATTCCATACATGATATGACATATATGTATATGCTTGACGTTTATGAGAATATATCCGACCGTTAAATCGGGCAATGGCTAGTCAGTATTCGTTTCGAGTGAATGACGTGCGAGAGAGAATCGTACATACTTGTGTATCAAATGCTATACGAACTACAGTGTTCGATACAAATATCGAGCTACAGTCTTCGATATCGAGCTTTTGCCCAGAGGTCGGCCACGTGGGGGTGGGTCGTCGAATAAAAACGGGCAGAACGTCAAGTATACTCGATACGAACGTTGCACGATTCCGTCGGCAATATATACTATAACCTCGTAGTTACCCTTGCAAAATATTGTAAAGGGCAGATAGTCGCGCAATTATGTTTCCAATTGCCCGTGAGATTTATTCCCTGAATACAAATGACAGCCACTTGAAATTAGCCGATCGATTTTATACGTTAATAAAATAAAATCAACTCCGTGACGTCAAAGGAAACAGAAAAATAAAATTATAAGAATTACTATTTATAGGACGAAACGTTTTTATTCATTACAACTTGATGCGCGATTCTTGAACGATAAATGAACACGTGTATCGTACGACTCCTCGTTTATTTGCCATGGCAATAAAAGATTTTCGCAGCGTTTATATCGATTTGGGAAAAAGTTATTTCCACGGACGGGAACTTTCTCAAAGAAACGATATAGTAGCGGTACGGTTGGGTGTGTAGCAAAAAGAGGAGGAGAGAGAACCGCTAAATAAGCAAAGCTCGAACGAAGTCTTTCGCCGAGATCGACTCGGTTCACGGGGCACTGAGGAGAAGAAAAAAAGAAGAAAATAAAAGAAGGAAGGAAAGTCCGTAGGAACAGCAAAAGCAACCCCTCGAGTCGTGTAGGAGGAGAACCAGTGAGGGAACGGGACGTTTGTCCGCGCTTACCTCCTCTTTTAGGGTTCTTGTAGCGTCCCGGAAGTCTGAAATCTAATTTACTCCGCAGCACAGCCGCCCGAGACGCTCAGAGAACCATCCATCCTCTCTCGCATCTACGCTGCTTGCAGAATTCTATCTCTGCTTTCACGCTATATATATATATATATGTACCGAAGAACTACATGGACGCAATATATCTATATACGTATAACGTGGCAAACTGCTGGCGTGACTTAGGCAGAGAGAAAGCTACGGTAGTGAATGCGAGAACTTTGGCCAACGAATTGATTCGCATCCCCGAAACTATCAACGATCTTATTTTCAGACAGTAGAAAGAATTTTTTATCCAGAATATTTAACTTTTTTTTGTTTACGAAAGGTTCGACAAGTTCTCGTGGCAAAAAAAAATTAACGAAAATTTAGCGATCTCGATATTACGAGGAATGACAAAGGGGTGCGTGAGAGAGTGTGATTGAGCGAGGCGGAAAAAAAACGTCGGGCCCGGGGCGTTGAATGGCCGAGAAAAGTTTTCGCCAGACCGGAAGTTAGGAAGTTTTACCGTATTTGCGCATCCGGTGGTGCAATAAATCTTACTGTTCGGAAAGAGGGAGGCAAGCGCGTATAGCCACCAAACCGCCTCCTTGTGCTTTTGGCACATGTATATATCCTAATGTATATACACATATATACACGCGTATATACCGTACATAAGACTTGCCCAGAACGCAAGACGTCGCCAAGTCACAGATCTTGAACGAGGAATAAATTTGTAAATTCGAGGAGAGGCTGCCTCTCCTTTTTACCATCTATACACTCTTTTTCCTCCCTGGAATATTCCCCCGTGGAAGCTTTTGCGTCTTTTCGCGTTCTTCATTTCTTGCGTTCCCTCCCGTCCTGCTCTGCACCATTTCGCATGTGAGAAATCAAATGAAGTGTATGTCACGAGATATCTTATCGATGGCTGAACAAAATTTCATGGCTTTTTACGCCAAATGCTGCAAGCTCAAAGTTGCGAAATTGTGAAACCGTTGGTCCATAAAGAAATACACATCGTACATTCTTGCGTAAGAATCGACGTGTTATCATGTTCAATTTAAAAAATCCGACGATTTTTCAAAGTACGAACGAAAAACTGTGAAAAAAACGTATTGCTAGCACAATCGATAACGATTTTTAAAACTACCGGAACCTTCGACTTATCGTAGCCCGATAATAAATGCCAAAAATTTCACCGATACATAAAACACACCACACAGCTGTACATTTTTTATGTCTCGTATGACAATACGCAGCAATATATATATGTTATATAATACACGTGGGCGTGACGATATAAATCCGATAAAAGTAATCTTCTTCGGTGCTTTTCTCGACGTAAAAAGAGAGAGACAGAGAACGCCTCACCTCCGCAGGACAGTGAAAAAAAAATTGCGCTATATAGGTCCTACACATGAAAAGTCGACGGGAGCCACAAATCACCGGTCGATTCCGAGCCACTGAGCGATGTCATCAAATCATAATCCGCTCGCGTTATATATAGGTTAGCATTCTTAAAAAAACGTAACCACACTACACATTATACGTGTATCCATATATATATATTTATTTATATAGATAGTTCGTCACGTATATATAATATCTTAACGGGTGTCCCCGTTTCACCACCGCGAGCTCGGCTGGGCACGAAGTCTTTGTCGAAGTCCGTTTTATGGATTATTGATGTTCGAGGCGTCTCTCGCCACTTCAATATCCGTCCTATCTCCCCTCCCATCATCCCTATTTTCTTTTCTCTGCCGATTTTCTTACGCAAGATCTCCCGAACGTCCGCCCGGCATAATAACATAATTACGCGCGTGTTGACAAATTGAATCGATTCCAATTTATTCTTTTCATTGGTCATATATATATATATGTATGTATTCACATATCTACCTATAGATACATATATATATATGTATACGCGTCAACGAACCCCTTGGGTCAGAGTGAGGGGTGCGCTCTTTTACCGATGCGGGGGCGTCGCGCTCGCCGCTACTTACGTTATAAATATTTCATAGCTTGGAACCCTCTTTCTCCCTCTCTCTATCTCTCTCTTTCGTTCGCCCGGCGTGTCCGTGGAAAATCGGCCGAAGCAGAGAGGATCATCGGTTTCTCCTCTCTCATATCCCCCATCGTCTCCTTTTACATTCTCGACGACCTTATAGTCGAATATGGAAACTTACATTGGCTCATTTTCCACCCCTACCCACGAACGCAAAGTCGTATAATATCTATAGAAAATTCTATAATCTTTCATCAATCAGAATCAGAAGTGCTTATGAAGCGAAAATCACGCGACCTTACGGAAAAAAAGTCGCGGATGATCTCGAACGAAAGTGTGCCATCGCTCACAACATCGATCCGATCGAAGGTGTTTAATTTATTGTGTGATTTTATATGTATACGATATATACGTATATACGTTTATGTCGCAAACAGTTCTCACAGTTCGACGATAGACGACGTCTGTATACTACGCTGTACATAATATAAATATATACGTACCAATATATAATGGAGGAAGGCTGGAAACGAGAGATCAGTGTAGTCGGCCGCGTTCCCGCGACAAATACGATGGTATTTTCATCGTCGCCAAATTGGCAATATCCTCGCCGGTGACGATTCTTGAATTATGCATCAACCCATGGGACAGTCGCTTCAAAGTTTATCCATCCCGCTCATTTCCATCGAACGAGAGACCTACCAGCGAGCGCGAAGAGGGAGGTGAACTTTGCGTGTGGTTATATACGTGTGGATGAACGAGTGTGTGAGTCGGGTGAGCGAGACACTCTTTTTCAGATTATGGCTACGTATACATAGATATATGTATGTTTTCTTATCTCTGTATATCGTATGTCTCTTCCTCTCTCTCACTCTCTCTGTCTCTCTCGGGATTGCTTGCTCGTTCAACTCCTGCATCGAATCGAAACGTCACTTATACGCGGCTCGCGCATGAGGAAAGAGGGGTAGGGGGATGAAATTTCAGGATATTCCCGGAGCCAATCGTCTATGTGCTATATTCATTGATACTGGTTATCCGAAACGACATTACGCGGCAAGAATCATAGGAACGAACGATGAAAATAGACTCTCGTTCGTTTCATTCAATCGTGCATTTCGTATACGCATATAAAATAAAAATTTACTATTGCACGGATAAATATCCACTGATTCGTGTACGAAACGAGAGTGACTTTACAAACATTCAAATTTTCGATGAATCGTGCTAAAAAAGGGCTCGATAAATATTGCCCCTAGATTTTTTTGAAGAATAATGTGCTTTTTATGGTATTTTTTATTTTCGCGTGTCATCGAGAATGATTATCGAGATTCAACATCATTGAAATCTATTGAAATTTAATGGTATACCGAACGTCGTTAACACCCTGAACCTTACGAAAGCGATGCGTGTTAATGCGTAATCGGTAAAAAGATATCAAGAACATTACGAGATAAATGCAAAGCGCTTCCCCATTTATATCTAATTCGTGTCAATAGAACTACGGATGAGGGGGACACGTTCGTATCGGCGTAATACATAAAATGATAACAGTCCCTTATTCGTTTCCCGTTAGTGAACGCGCTTTCCCCCACTCTTCCGTGTCCCGCCATTTCCCCTGTCCCGTGGCGACCTCTGAATTTCGTGCCGTATATAAATGTCTATATTATTGTAACGAAGCGCTCCTCGATGCCAATTTCATGAACAACCACCCTCCCGTCTCCCATCCCTTTGGCCAACACTCTATCGCTACACTACTGCTATATATACATGTATATCGGTGTATATAGATGGATATATATGTATCATATACCGATATATGCACATAGTAGCGCAACACGGCAGTATTTGAGCGGAGAATTCGCGTGTCGTGTAATTACAGCGAGAACAGCACGGGACTATACGAGATAGGCGAGAGGGTACGAGGCGCACCCATACCCCGGTCGATCCGATGCGAAATCGAATCGAATGATGGGAACGATCTCCGGTCGTAGAGATCGATTTCCTATTCGCGACTACGCATCGCCGTTCACCGCCGCCCTCGGTTTCCTGTCCAGACTGCCCCGTGACACGTTCCACCAATGCAACGCTATATCGTTCACGGCAGAAGCTATGCCCTCGTAAAATCGCTCCCAACGTTCCCTCCTCCCACACATACACACCCACACGCACATATACACACACGCATATAGACGCTACATCGTCCGAGTCGCCATCCACATGCTCGTGATTAAAACTATTCTGAGTTATATTGCAGAATTTTCGTTTACATTCTTTTTGTACTCGCGCCATCGAGGTTGATGGACGTATCAATTAACGCGGGAAACTGCACACTTTTTTACCGTCATGTCGCGCACGAGTTTCGTTTAAGATCGGAGACCGCCATTTTGTGCGAGTGACTTTGAATACCTAAGTTTTGTTTTTCATTATGATAAAAGTGTCCTGAGAGTGAAAGAAAAATCTTTGCAGTTCGTCGTGACAAGCCCTTCATTATTCAATTTATTAAATATGCGTTGCAGACAATTTGTTATGGAGGTAAAGAGATATTGAATGAATATGTACGGTGTTTTGCGGCTAAAAAATGTGACGGCTGTTCCCTGTTTACTCGTATAAAATTCATTGCGTTCTACCCGGTTTCTTTGGTTTTTTTTTGTCTTCGCATTGTCCCATGTCGCAAACATGTTTCTTTGGTGAACAGTAGTAAACACGAACTTCCGGACAGGAATACAGGACCTTTGCAGGACATGGCTCCGTCCGAGGTTTTGGCTGCGAATTCTCAGCACCTACGAAACAAGGACACGATCCTGGATGTAATTTTGGGGGTGGTGAGCAAGGACAGAGAACAACGGGAGACGATGGCGGTTTTGGCAAAAGTGCCGCTTTTCTCGAGCACTCCCCCGCTTGACATTCCTGTTCCCCTGTTTTATGAAAACTCTGCAGTGGTGTCGGGCAGGGACCGAGTTTTGTCAATTTAGGTGGATCGCACTTGGGATTCGTATAAATGATCTTTTCCACGGTTTTAGCAATGACCGCCGTTCCACATTCAACCTTTTTCCTTCCATACATATCGGACTTTTTCTTCGATGATGACAATTTACCGGATGCCACCTTCTTCACCGGCTGTCTAACTTCACCGCAACGAGGCTTTTCCGGATAACATTCAGCGTTCGGGTCTCTTGGACAATCCATAGCTTTGCATTCTAACGCTTTCAGCTTCGGATCGACTTGTTCGCCGCATACCTCCTCGATCGTCTTGCATTTGCTCGGTTTCCAGGGTGGCAATGGTGGTGGAGAATCCGACTTTGATGAGAAGGTTGCCGTAATAGGACCAGAAGATCTCAAGTCTCTGGTTTGATTTTTCAACCACGAGACACTCGTAGCGTCTAGAAGCCGAGGTGATCGAACGTACGTGGAAAATTTACGCTTCTTGCATTCGCTTAATCGTTCCCAGATACCCTTCTTCTTCTTATCGACCTTATTTTTCGTCGAGGAACAAACTTTCGTGGGTGGTTCGTCTTTATTGGAACACGGGGAAGTGGAAGGACTCTTCTCCGTTGACTTCAAAGACTGCGGAAGATACTCGGGACACTTTGGTAATGAAGGTGGAGGTGGGCATTTTGGAATGATAAGTTTTTCACATGTTTCTGGTGATTTCGTCTCCGGTAGTTTAGGACATTCCGGTAGTTTCGGTAGCTTCGGCGGCGGAGGACACTTTCGATACAACACTTTCGGTTCCACCAATGGTTGCGGACTCTTAGCAGTTTTGCAGTCTCGGGCAATTGGAGGGGCTGGTGGTTCTGGAGGTTTCGGTTTTTCCAAGCATTTTTTTTCTTGGGCTTTTGATTTGTTCAAAATTTCTTTGCAATTTATTGAAGTTTCGAGGGATTTTTCGAGAGATTCTTGATCCTTGGGCTTATCCGAACAATCGGATTTTGGAGAGGTTTTCGGGCAGGGTTCGGAACTGGAAGTTGTTTTTCCGCACGATGAAGGCTTCTGCGGTGGCTTGGTGCCATTGCAATTGGAGAAGTATCTTCGTGGTGTTCGGCAATGGAAATTTACCGGGCTCTGGGTATGAACGCGATTTCCTATCCAAGTGAATCCACTGGAAGATTTCTCAACGAGGCGCTCAAGATTCACTTTTACAGCGCTAACGATCACAGCCTGCGGTTCAGAATTTAATTTCAATTGATCGCCTTGTTGATCTTTGGCTTTTCCGCACGTACCGTCGGCATCGGGCGGGCATTTGTTCAAATTGCAAGGTTTCTTAGGTGGGCACTCGAAACAAATTTCTTTCCTCGGTGCTTTCGGCTTTGCCGGATAACCGGGTTTCTTCATTGGCACGCAAGGACCATCGGGCGTGTGACACGGACCTTTCGCAGGACGATCGGGCAATCCCTCGCCACAATCGGGATCCCCGAGCCACATTCTGTTCGTTCTCATTTCCTGTCGTTTACGAGATTAAAGAATTATTCAGTCTCCGTGGTATTGTAATTTTGGACACTTGCATCGTCCACCTCCCTTCGTCAACGACAATATTAATTAACAATTGAACAATGAGGATATCGCGACAGTCTATGAATGCTTTACAAGCTCGACGCCATTCGATCTTCTCTCGAACCTCCCGATCGTTCGATCTGCGATTCGTTATTTTTCTTGCCACTCGTTCCTTCTGTCTTCGTTGCTACGTCTTCACCGGGCAAAGACGAACCGAATATTCTTCGCTTAAATTCCGCTACCTTCTCGACCAGAGCTTGTAGACTCTCCACCGTGTCCCTCTCGGATACCTTCTTCGCCAGCATGACTTTTGCAGAATTTTCGATATCGAGTTTGAAATTAATTGGATAGTTGGATGTTTTAGCAGAAACAAGAAAGTTATTGGAAAAATTATCGGTCTCTTCTTCGATCTTTGGGGCTTTTTTTCGACCGCGATTCTTCGGTAATCTTCTCGTTTCGGGTATACGCTGGATATATTCCCCAGTGCCAATTTCATCCTCGTACTCGTTCCCCTGAGGGAAGTAATCGTCGTTCTGAATTCGGTTCGGCGTTTCGGATGACAATCTTCTCATAGCTGTTGGGCGTTCCTGTTGGGGGGCGAGAGCGGGGTTGTGACCGACTGTGGGTGAGTCTTATGACCTCTTTAAGATTTATCGATACAATTATCTGAAGAAATTATCGCGGAAGGGAGGTGGAGCAATGCCGATGTTTTTTTCCCAAAATATACCAATGATTTTTTAACTCACTCTCATCGCGATCTTCGACTTCCAATAGCCAGATGCTCCCGTGTCAAAGTCTCTCGGCTGTAATCAGTAAATGGATAAACGATATTCGTAGATTGTTTTCTTTTTGACAAGCAAGAGAAAATTATTTATGTTTTAATAGAAGCAGTTCCTTTATTCGCAACTACAACAACAATTAACAAAATATTTATGAGAATCAATATTATCCTGAAATAATTAACTGGATTATTTGATTAATCGACGATAATTAAACATCACTTGACGTATCGCCGTGACAGCGCGTTATGGCCTGAGGGAGTAAGCGTTTTATGATAGTTATTTGCCCGCTTTGGAAGGTTTCGTCTTTTTACAAGGATCAGTATTGTTACAAGGATCTTCCTTCTTCTTATAAGGGTCTTTCTTTTTGCAAGGATCTTCCTTCTTTTTGCAAGGATTTTCCTTCTTTTTGCAAGGATCCTTTTTCACTTTGTCACAAAGATTTTCTTGCTGTTCTTCCTTCTTTTTGCAAGGATCCTTCGTCGATTTGTCGCCAGGATGTACACGCGGTTTCTCTTTCTTTTTGGAAGGGTCCTTCGCAGGCTTTTCGCAAGGATTCTTTCTCTCCTTCTCCTTGCCAGGAGCCTTTGCTGGCTTTTCGCAAGGATTTTCGCATGGATTTTCATGTTTTTCACACGCTGGCTCGCCAGTACCGCAGTCGCTGCATTCGACACGCGTAGCGATACACGCCTGAGGACAGACACACACGACTCTCTTTTTATGTATTCAAGAAACGCTCGAATAAAAAGCAAACATTAATTATCATTAGAAATTTATCGTGCGCGCAATTCGCGCTCGAGCTTGTGTTCGATCTTCTCGATTCCACTACGGAAAGAACGAACGTTTCGCAAAATAGCGACGTAAATTGTTTTCAAAATCGCGTTTCCACCATTTTCATCCAATTTCCATCGAAAATTTGCGAGTTTTGGAAAAAACTCGTTCGGTCCGATTCGCCGAGGTCGATTTTCATAGGACATCAGGAACGAAACAACAAAATTGTCGATTTTCTTCCAGATTCGTAGAATATCAGATACGTCGAATTTTCCAATAGAAATTCCATTCGCGACGAACGAGCGTGTAGTTCCGATGAACGATGATATGGAGTTTGTCAAATATTTCCAACATACGGTAGGCGTTCCAATCGTCAACGACTTTAGGCTTTCTTTTACTGAATATTCGCCTGGAATTCGAAGGTTTTGGATATTTTCGTGATATCCTCGAATTGCCACCTTTTGTCGCGTAGAGGCGACGTCGCAGGAAGCATCATAGTCACTGCGCTGTTCTACGGCTTCCGGTATGTGGCATCGCTTATCCTTTTTTCTTTCCTTATTTTCTCTCGAAAACTTTTGCATCGTTTTCTCTTCTTCATTTCTCGCGTGATACAAAACATCTGAAGTAACGTGACTTTTCGTTTGTTTCGAACCGTTAATAAATTCGTCGTTAATCTTTTGTTCGGGCAAAACATCATCCGCCCCTTTTGCACTTAATGTCAAATTTCGACCGACGGAGGCGGTTTGTGTCGGCGAAGTGACACTAAGATTCGAGCACGCTGGACAACGACAGGAATGAATAGATGGCCTGCCCGACCATCTCAACTGACCAAAACTTCCGGATGCTTCGCGAGTTTTAAGTACATTTCGCCTGCATACTGGCCAGCATCCCTGCAGACAGGGTTCATCGTATCTCAGTATCACTCCGCCAGCTCACTCGACATCTTGCTTAAATCGTTCGTGATCGGATTATGAATGAATTTAATTAATTTTTTTCTCGTGAATATAATTTTTTACACGCGATGGGTAAACGAAGAATCTCTTCCATAAAATGGACACGGTTGTTATAGTTAATTAATCAAATTGATTATTTATATTATTTAGAAATATGTAAAATTATTCTTACAACTCAGATTACTGTTATAGAAATCGGGCTACGAATTATTTGATATTGAATAATTTGTATTATCGTTCGTTATTAATTAATAATTGTAATCGTTATTTATTTACCTGCACGGTAAAGGAAGCGTACGCCGGCAGTTTCTCGGATCTTGTATGTCCCAGCTGCGATGCTGCCGGGTCCGTTGCGATCGCTGATGTTCGGCCGAGTACTCCTATCAGACCGGTGTTTCTCGCCTGCGAGCAGGTGATTCGCGTATTCCCCCCACCGGAAAAAAATCCATTAAGCACAAAGCGCTAAGTAAAAGCCTCTCTCGACCTCTCGAAGAAGAGTAATTCTCCAATTGCAACACTTTGATAGAAATGAAAGACGTATTAACGTACTTCGGAAAGAGGTAAACTCGTTATCGACCTTCCGCCCAAAGTTTTTGTTTTGTTTTCCTTGCTACTGTCCGTTGAATATTCGCCGAGCTCCTTGTATCTCAATTCCATTAACTCCTACGAATGCGATTTGTCATTTTGATTGCCGTAAATTAATTTTATCCGCCGAGAACCGGTGGCGAATAAAAACGAGTCGTTTCATCAAAGATTTATTTAGATTTTAAGGAAGTTTTAATTTTACCTTCTCCAAATCCAATTCACGGTTTGGGAAGTGAGCGACGATAGGATTTTTCATTGATTTAGACTTTTTAGCACAATCATTGACTCGTGGCTTCGGTAGATTTTCCGATCCCGATGCTTCCAAGGGACGTGATTTCTCTACTGTCAACATCAGGAATCGAGAGGGGCTTGGCTTCGTATATTGAACCAACGAGGTTTCTACTTTTGTGCGATTTTTGACGAAACCGGACAGGGTGTTGCCAACCTCTTTCGAAGCTTCCAGTATGGCCTGATTATCGAAGTGATTAATTTCGAGTGATAAACATTAAACGATAATCATGACAACTTTTCATCTTCCCGAACAACGCGTATTATACGATTGGAAGGACGAGCAGCAAATACCGTAAGATTATCCTCGCCAGCGTAGTATTTTCGCTGTCCGAGATTCTTCACAACGGATTTAGCGAGTCGGGAAAACATGATGATGTTTTTATTATCGATGATGTTACTTGAGATTTTCTTTTCAACGTCTTCATCAGACGTGTGACTTTTCCAAACTACGTGATAAATAAAAGCTGTCGCTCGGCGACGAAAACATCGCATTGCGTTCACATTGTTGAGAGCGAGTCGGCAAAATTCTTTTTTTTTCATGCGGAAAGTATAGTTAGCGATTGGCTTTGATGAAACTGTTTTATGAGGGTGAATGTAAAAAATTCTCTTTATATCGTGATACGAATATCGTACGCTGCAAGTCGCTTGGATACAGAAGGTTTTCTTTTTCATTTTATATGCATCAACATCTGGAGAGAATACAAGCTTAACTACTTTATTGGCGGTCAATTAATAATCAGCGATCGGTAAATTAAAATTGTACAAATAACCTTTTTATTGTCACATGGTACTAACGTGAATGATATACATTCCTGTTCCGATTTCCTACTATTTCGAAGGTCGATAAAACAGAACGGGACATTATCTTCGCAAGGTATACTAGGCATCATGGGCATCTCTACTGTTTTTTCGCAAGATGAGTATTATACTTACGAATTATATTTCATGGTTATTAGGAAAATTAAAAACAACACAATGAAAATTAAATAGACAGCATTTATATTCAACACTCCCATGTTATACCACAATTACGATACAAGTTTGGTCGTAGAAATGTAAACGGTTCATTATTCAATGTGGCCCAAGATATTTCGAAGCCTTAATATTAATAATATTTTACGTTGAATATTACAGTATTAACGATGAATTGTATTATACAATTTTTACGTATTTTTGGGCGTGACAATTGTAAATCGATCCGTAAGGAATATCTTTTTGTGATGAATTTGAACATTCCGGTTACAACTAAGGAAAATGTAGTAAGTAAATGGTAACACAAAGAATAAATTCGTATTTTTTTAGTAGCCTTCGTTCGATGAGGTGATCACGTAGTCAGGATATTTCTTTTTTAGCAAATTGACGGAGACCTGGTGATCAGCTTGCCCGAATCCCTGAAAACACAGTACGAAGGAATCGTTACTTTCCCGTCCTATTAGAAACCATAATTTCCATTTTCAACAAGCAAAAATGGGATGTTTTGGCATCTTTCGAAAGATTACATAGCATGAATTTTCCCCTCGACGATAGTGAATGTTCGGGTCTGTATCATAAAACCACCTCTTCCAGCTTTTCCAACGTTACAGAGAAAAAAGAAATGCCTAGGACCAACGACTTTGGCACGCGTTCTACATTAAACAATGCTATTTTCAGATGTAAACGAAAGAAGAGGGTCTGGCGTCAGATGCATGAAAAACAAAACCGTGTTGCGGTATAGTACCCGGTTTAGCATCTGATAAAATCTAGGTCGCATCAACTAGCTGGATGACGTGAATAATGGGTTATGGTTGTACCGTGTATGATGGGGTATGGAGTACAACGACTGCTCATCCGTTCCCACTTAAGTTTGTATTAATAAAATCTACTTTCAATAATCATACGCGATATGTATAACATTTTCTTTAAAAAAGTTATATAAATATCTTCACTATTTTATTTAAAAAAACAAATTTCTATACATAAAATATAATTTGGGCTTCGAATGATGACTAAACAATTTTTTTATAATCTGCGCCAGGAAGTTTTCCAAAAGTCATTCAACGACACCAGTCTGGCGTGATATTAACGCTTTAGCATTTCATTTTATTTTTGTACCGAAAGTCTGAAGGTATTATAAGGCTTTCAACAGCATAAATTGTTCCTATTGTTCCGCTCACTGTCAAACAGCTCGGCAGGTCGCTTTTGCACATAAGCTCCGGCTTTGCAAACTAGTGAATGAAATCGATCGAAGGATATATCTATATCTGTGCATACTTATATCTGTGTAGTCACAATGGAGTAGAGATTTAGGAGACCCACGTGTTACCGATTTCGCTATTCGCGACTACGATCGTCAAGGTTTTATCGAGCACTTCTACGTCTTTGTTTATTTCTTTTTTTTTATGTAGTTGCATCAAGAAAAGCGATGAAAGCTTCGCATTTAACGAGAACTGTGGAAGCTACTTTGGAAAATCTATCTACGCGCTTTGGATATATCGAACGTACGAGTAACAACGAAATGTCATGATGGTGCGATGTGGAAAATGGGTAAGCATCGCGGTATAGGGCTGTGCGAATGTTCAAACGGAACCGGGACCAACGTTTATAACGATTGCTCCGTGTTTATATTATCCTTTTTTGAAGATTCCGCACTTGATGCATACGCTATTTAGTCGGACTTACAAACGACGTTACGTCAGGTGATTTTTTCAGATTTCCGGACCGATGGTAAAGTGATAAATACGGATCGAATGGGAACGTAAAGATCGAAATACGTGTATCCTCAACTCCTCAATGGGATTTAAACTGCCTGATAAGACTCCCAAGGATATATTACACAAACGTTTTAATTATTATTTTCACCAGCTTTTAGTAGATTATACTCGTTATACGAAGAAACAGAGTGGAATAATGAATATAGCAAATATAAGAACCAACTTCTGTTCGAGTAATTGGGAACAGAACGAACGTTTATATACATGTATACGAGACAACGATTCTTCGGGCCCTTATAACAGGTACTCGATGTTTTTCAAGTTACATAACGACTTGAAAGTTTTGGGGTATATTAAAAGGCAACGCATACATACCCAGGGTATGTGCTTGCAAAGTTACGCAACACGTTCCTACGCTCGTTGATGTATTAATCCTTGTATAACTCCAAAATTTTCACGACACCCCGGGTAAGCTTACAGTGGCAAAAAAAAGTCGAGTTTCGGAGCCGTGAGATGAAATATATTTTGCGTGACCTCAAAACAGATGCGAACACGGGTGCTAATAAAAGCATCGAAAATGTAACGATAGTATATTGCGAGTCTGGAAAGTTCATCGATAGAATTAAATTACGATTTTTTGCAGAAAAATAATAACGGATAGGAATTTTTTTGTTTCACAACCTGTGAGTATCCGTACACGTTGATCTTTTTTCCAGCTGCGTCATGATTGATTCTGCCACCTCCGACGCACTCGGTGTCCAGGCCAGGTCCGTATGGCTTCAACTCGTTGCCTATTTCCTCGTAAATATCCGCTGCAACAGAGAAGCACGAAGAAATGTAGAAAAAAACTTCCGGCGTTGAAAAAAGTCTTCGTTTTATTTGATCGATTTGACGTACGCGAGATAATACGTTTATGCTCTTGTGATTATTTAATTCCCGACTACATCCCGGGCAATGTCGAGATGAAAACAATTAAAGAAAATTCGAGAGTCTCGACAAATGCCCCATGGGACTGACATGAATCATTTCGCTTCGTTGACGCCCAGTCAGGATCGATCGAACGCAGAAGTATTGTGCTCAGATCGACGGTATTATTCGAGGGTGCTCTCCCGCATAATTAAACCGTGTTAAATGCCTGATGATCAATTCAGCGAATATTCCAACTTATGGAGAGAAAGAGAGAGAGAGAAATTGAGGGGAAAGGAAGGTAGCGGGGAACCATTTATAATAACCCTTTCAATCCGATGGCGATTTCATACCGACCAATTAATCCTAAAATAATCAAATCCCCTCGAAATACACGTTGTACTACGCATATCTCTATTAATACTCTCGCAAACTCTTTTTCCGTTAATCCTCAACTTTTAATTCATTCTCTTCAATTTTAATTATTATTGGTTGAAATTCATCAATATTCAATTTACATTAATTTTCTGTGATCTTCTCGTATGTTTGCACGTACGATTTGTTTTCGTTCCAGCTTGGATAATAAATATACATTTTCTATACGTAAGCTTGTATACGTTTTGAACATTTATTTATTTCTCCCTGTGTTTACGGTAAATATTTGTGAATATGACGATGCTTTGAATTCCGTAAGTCTGCGTGTTTAGCCACGATAATCCCCCGCTCCTTTTCCACCGCTAATACGCTATACATACATCGGTTGCTAGGGATTACCGCTGACGGACGTGTGTTTGAAGTCATTGGATCACAGGAATTCTCGACCACCGACGCCATCGTGATAACGAGCAGACGCGTTTAACGTCGCACGCTCGACATTTATTAGGATAGATACGGACATTATTTCCCGGTTAAATGGGCTACCGAGGATTCGCGATAGAAACTACAACTTTGTGAATCGCGAATTATAACGTCGCTCGAAGGTTAACGTTTTAGGTTTGTTTCAGCATCGTCGTCTCGCGTCGGGAAAATGAATTAAGTTTTCCTGCATGAAGGATATCAAAATATCTTCTGTCGATACGCCGTATATTATAAGTTGATCTATCTTGCATCGTATCTTTATGTATTTTGCAACGACGAGCGAAACTTCAAAAAGTTCAGCGTGTGTCATCGATCGAGCGAGTATTATCCAACTTCTTGAGATGCGCTTAAAACTTTTCGATGTTCGAAAGTGATATTTCGCTTAAAGTTAATATAGTCAGGGACAAGATCAAAATATTGAATAATTGGAAAATAAAACCAGTCTTTTTTTGCACTACATATATTTTAAGGGAAGATCAAAATTACAAATAATTATAAACCGAACGAAACATTATAGACTTTTAATAATAAATACAGTATCATATAATTTCTTATATGAAAATGAATCTATTTTATCAGTGTTGATAATTCACTAATAGTATTTAAATAAAATAAATGCCTTTCCCACGATTCAGCGTTATGCTAACAATAATACTCTCCGCGCGATACGAGTAGCTTTTATTTGCGTCGTATTAATTTTGCGCAGTTTCCAGTTGCAGCGTCTATAAATAGTCGACGTTATGAATATATAAATCGAGAAGCATATTTGTACATTCAAGGTTGGAGCTGGCTCTAAACTCAACACTCCAGGCAAGGGTATAATATAGTTATGGATTCAACGTTCCGGAGGCTGAAGAAGAAAAATCGACGACTTAGTTAGTGATTTCTTAAAATGTAGCTCTTAGACCACGCAATGGCTCCCTCGTCTCCAGTGTGAAAAATAAACGCGAACTCTGTGGGGAGTTGGAAAAATTGTAGGGGCGAAGGGGCGACAGAAAAAGTGTGAAAGGAGATTCGAGCGCGCTACGGCGAGGAAAAGGGGAAAATGAGAAAGCACTGACTGGTGTTGACCTTTAGAAAAATATCGCAAGTTTCCTCTTATTCTCTCCCTCTCGCTCTTTCGTTTTATCACGAAAGGTTCGGTGAAGAAGAAGGAGCGAGGGGTTGGCACATATCAAAGTTTTTTTTTTCGTCGTTCCTTACATATCACATTTATGACTGCTTGGAAGAATCCGTAAAAAGACACGGAGCGGAAGAAGCTTCCTTAGTGTGTCGTCGAAAATGTCTGTGACGAAGACGTCAATTGACGAGAATGGTCGCCAGAACTCTATCTGACTGGAAGAGACACGTACTTTTACGAAGTATAATAAACGACAGAAAGAAAAGTGTACGTAACTACGCAGAGGAAAAGAAAACTCATTCCTAAATATGGTTCGCTCCAACGATTCGCAACTGGCGATCCGAATTTCCGCGAATCTACGACCGTGCCAGACAGCGACCATGGAAACGGATATGATGGCACACACGCTAATGCACACAGCAGCACACGTGGTGTCACACATGAAGGCGCTCGTGACAAAGAATACGCGACAGAGGACACAACGGCGTACATGACATGGCACGTCACATTGCACAAATGCCATCATAGGTACCTATGTGACGGTTACACTGCACGACTCGAAATTTGGACATCGAAAATGGCATTTTATATAAAAATGCGAGTTGGGGAAATGCGAGTCAGTAAACAAATTCTTTATTCTTTGTTCTTGAATAATTTGTTTTCGTGACCTTAGTACTTTGGTCGAAGTCACGGAGTTACAGTTTTCTCGATAAATCAATTTTTCGACAAGTTTTGAGGACTGTGTGTGACGTCTCTGCTGTTTGTGTTCTGTACGTGTGTCTGATGTATACGCTTTGTATGTGTGCTGTATACCTGCTACGCGTCAAAAGATTTTTTCCTGGTACTGTAGTCGACTCGAAGTTGAAAGGTTCAAGGCGCGTTATCCGAGCAGAAAATTAACCAAATTGCCAAAGATTTCATTACAACTGGATCAGGACTGGATCACACATCGATAAAGCGTGCCCGATCCAGTATTCGCAAGGAACTTTATTTCTGGCGTTTTAGATACAGTATAATGTAAAATAATTCGGTCAAATGGAAGCTATTCGAAAGTTTTCAAGCTTTAAAATACCATAAAGTTAGTTACTGTTATCTGTTAATTTTTTAATAATTTTTCTCAAATTTCTCGGAAACTTTTCCCTTCTCATTTTTTCGTGCTTTTTGCGAACTTCTCTCATAGCCGTCCGTTACATACTTGATCCGGGTTCGATTATCAACCTGACCAAGGCTGCTATTTAAATAAGGTACGCTTGACCCGGGTGAAATCTTAGCTTACCAAATTTCTGCTCAAGCAGATTTTCAGTAAATAAGGGAATGTTGACGGAGCAACGCTGCTGTCAGCGTTTAGCGTTGATGGGGCGTGTTCTTGCAACTTATAATAAGGTTTATTCAACAGAGACCCACAGGAGAGTGCCGAGAAAGTGAAAACAGCGTACACCCAGACGGTAGGTATCGTTGCGAGCATCCGACATGTAGTTGCGAGGCAAATAGATCGTCGGGACAAGCTAGGAACACGGAGATACGGCGTCGTTTGCTTGTAGCAAAAACCATAGAAACACACGTCAGAAATTACCAGAAATCGATTTTGTACGCCAAGATCGTGCTCTCAGTGGGTACTAAAAGCAGCTCCAAGTATCGCGATAAGTGCGAACCATGGTCCGAGAGAGGAATGTTTTCCGAACGTCATATAGACCGTTTGTCCTTGGTGCATGATGAACTTTCCGAATAGACGAGAGGTTTAATGAAATAATGACGAAATCGACAAAGTTATATTGCTTGTGCAGACGGAATGTTATACGCCATTGAAGAGTAGAAATTGATTACACCGAGTAGCATTTAGCCGGATACTTTGATATTTCATAGGTAGTAATTTCTATGTCGATAAAGCTCATGAGTTCCCTAAATTGATATTTTCATATATTTTTTTGAAATAAGAAAGGCCGTCGGATTGGGTAATCTGTTTTTTTTACCTTCGCCATTTCTCTTGCCGTAGGAAACATTTGAGCAATCATGCGTCGAGTAGGTACACAGCTCGCGGATTTTACAGCTGTTTTATGTGCGAGTGACAAAGTTACGCGTGCGTGAGCGCTCTCGGTCCTAGCGTATGGATTCGTTTTACGAGCACTCCACCAGTGTCTCCTTGTCGTGCTTCTCGTGAAATATTTAATCGAAAAAATCGATACCGGACTCTCAGAACAACCAGCCGCACAATCTAGCCGAAGCAGTAACCGTTACGAACATTACTACTAGCGATCGATAAAAACATTAATACCATCAAGGTTCGTGAGCAACAGAAATTATGAATTTTATATATAATATACACATATTTTTTAGCCAATGTACGATTCATTTTTATATTAGTGAAATATATTATGCTGACCTATCAATGTGCATGTCGTAACAACAAATTGTATTTTATTGCGAATTTCTTTTGTTTGGAATAAAAATATGAAAATATAATTTCACCACACTTATTTTTATTTACAGAGCTTCCTGAATGGTATTTCATATCATCTATTGAGAAGGTACGTTTGTGGGAAACGAGAGCCTGCAGGGGTTAGTCGTGAATGTTTGAAACTTTGACGAAAGCAGCCACAAAACGAAAGAAAAAGAAACTTATAAATCGTACACATTTTATCCAGTTCGCAATAAACAAGTTCTCTGGGAGTTCCTCATCCTCGAACTCGCGGACACTGTATATAAATAGGAGAGAATTTTTCCGCAAGAACTCATCGATCTTTCATTTCCTCGAGCCAGAAGCTGTTTCCATTTATTTCTTTTTTTCTTTTACTGCTACATTGAAAGCACGCACAGTTTTAAAAATTTTATACCAGTACGAGAAAGCAGAAGATCGGCATGGTATTTGAATTTAAAGAAAACGATAAAAGCGCTTGCTAAAAACATAACTAGAGGCAATCAATAATTAAACATTGACCAAGAAATTTAAAAACTTTCATAACTTTCTATAAACATCCCAAATATACTTTCGTTACGAACCATCGGATGACGTAACTAATAAATTGATTATAGTCCCAAGCTACTATTACGGATCTATGTTGAGACAAATCATTAGTAATTCTCACAGCTACGCCAGCCCTCTTTACTCAGCAAAGCTGCTTGTCACATAATGCAAATCCCCTGCGCATACTGTCTCAATTCTATATTGTCACATTTCGAACAGCGCTCGCGGTTTCTGTTATTCATGGAATAGCTCTAAATAATCGACTTGTTTTCATAACGGTATTATGTGTACAAAGTAGCAACTAGCCGTGCCAAGCATAGCAGCGGTTTCTATATACTAATGAACTACTTTATATGTGAGGCTACCCCGTAAGGTAATCAATCTTTGGTTGTTGAAAATGTCAAAGACCCACGTCGATTGCAAACTGCAGCAAAAACTGCATTCATTAGAATCTACGGAGGAAACAATGGTAAACGAAAATTTGAATACCTCCGGATCTGGTCATTAACATTTGTACATTAATTAGTAATTGTCTATGTCATTTTATTTATAAAAAACAATTCGCGCTTTATAATCCCGAATTTGTGCTAAATATTTCATTTGTAAAAATTCTCTCGCGATCGTTTATTAGCGATCAGTTTCATCATGGCCCAATTCGTCACATGTAAATTATTAATGCGATAGTTAAGAAGACGTCAAACTGAACTCGTGTTATGAATATTCGATCAAAATATACGTCAAAGAATTGTCCGAATCATTCAATGACGCTTGTGATTTATTGCAAAATACGTTGTCCAGCATGACTGGAAAGAATTCCGGCGATCTCCGATATTTGGAGAGCACGCCATGTGACGATGTCCCATAGCGGTGGGTGAATGTCATTTATGACGCACATTCGTTTTTTTGTTGACAGAATGGACCAACGTGTCGATTTTATCTCGTATACGGGAGTCGAAGAAAAATGAGCCGCGTGGACGAAAGATCGCCCGGAAATACAGTAAAAAATATATCAAAATAAAACAAAAAATGCGAGAGAATAAAATATCCGGGTCACAAATGAGGTTCGATAATCTTGACACTTTCAAGCTCACCTGGTGAATTTTACTCGTAACAGAAATTCCCCACATGCCAGTTTTATCGTGACTCAACCACCCTCGGGCAAGAGCGGCCGAGAAAACAAAAACACGTTGAATAAACATTAAACCGCCGATTTTTCTCTTTTACTCCGAAATGTATTGTTTATTTTCGTTTTTCAATGTGTAAACACCGCTGTTATGTTTCCAATTCGTCCCTTCCCGTAGAGTTTCACATTTGTATATAACTAGTCGTCATAACGAACGCGCGAATCCTGACGAAGGAAAAGCGTAAACAAAAGAAACAAGCACCGTTAATTCGCACATTCTAGCTCTCCCATTTTAATTAAGACCGCTCTCATTAAATATGCTTTAATAATAAGAAACCTCGCGCGGCTCTTTTTCTTTTTAACGTAAAAGTCGCTTTTAACCCTATATCGACGCTGCTTACGAAAAGTAGCACGATTCAAATTTCTTACGAAAACTAACACGTTTCTAATTTCACTGCGAAAACCAACACGTTTCGATATTCGACGCGAAAACTAGCATGTTTCGGCTCTCACCGCGAAAACTAGCATGATTCGGCTTCTGCCGTGATAACTGGCATGTCCGAAATATGCCAGTTTTCGTGGCAAAAGCCGAAACATGCTAGTTTTCGCGGCAAATATCGAAACGTGCTAGTTTTCGTGTCAAAAGTCGAAACATGCTAGTTTTCGCGCTGATATCAAACGTGCTTCTTTTCGTAAGAAATCTGAAACATGCTAGTTTTCGTAAGCAGCGTCGATATATTCTCCGATCTCTGATCATCTTTCGACAGTTTCTTACAATTATCTCCGCTAAGAAACAAAACTATTTACGATTCTTGTGTAACGCAGCCAGAAGGGAAACTCGGAATATAAGCCAATTAAGCTATTCAAATCCGAAACGCTCAGAATTCAAAGAACAAAGCACGCACTCCATTCTTCAATGTCGCAATGAGAAATTTTATACTTACTCGTATTAAGTTTTTTTCTCAAAAATCTTCGATAATTGGAAAATACCTATTTTGCTTTCTGATATAGCCCGGTATTTCTGGTATATATTATTTTCGCGATTAAATTTTGTCAATTTTTATTTTGAAAATGTTGATGGTGATTTAAAGTAACAAGGGTGCTGAACGTTATGCGCGCGTTAGACGGAAAGTTTCCACCGCACAGTGTCGTAAAAGAGGGAAAAAAGTAAAAAAAACTTACTTTTCTCGTTTGCGAGAAAAAAGCATGTTTTTTTCTTATTTTCACACCGTAACTCTAATAATTTTGCAACTATGACGTTGGTCTTTACGGCTATTCTTGAACACGTACGCGTACACGTACGTATTAACGATGTTTATTTCGGTTCGCGTTCAAAACAATTAAAACAAAGATAATAGTACACATTTTTTATAAAATATCCGTGCGTGTTTTATGATACACGTCTCAGGGAGTCAGAGTATCTCGGATATTAAGAGTTTCTCGCTCGAGCGTTAGATTTTGGTGGATAATTGGGTTTGCGTTTGCGAGAAAAAAGCATATTTTTTTGTTGTTTTCAGACCGTTACTCTAATAATTTTGCAACCCTGACGTTGTTCTTTACGGCTATTTTTGAACGGTGCGTACACGTACGTATTAACGATCTTTATTTCAGATCGCGTTCAAAACAATTAAAACAAAGATTATAGTACACATTTTTTATAAAATATCCGTGCGTGTTTGATAATAAACATCGCAGGGTATCAGAGTATTTCGGATATTAAAAGTTTCTCACTCGAGCGTTAGATTTTGGTGGAATAATTGGGTTTCCAAATAGCATATCACCGTTGGAAGCCAAGAACGACGATCGAAGGGATGTGCATACAAGCGAAGTTCCCGTGATTACTCTACGGAACGACGAGATTCACCACTGCGAAGTCGCTCCCCCTTTCACGGGTGATAGCTTCGGCAAGCAATAACTATAAAGTAACTCGCAGTAGCACGAAGCTTATGTTTGTACGCTTGCGCTTATTTCTGTTACTCCATACTCGCGCGATATGGAAGAATACCGTCTCGAGTTAGGGATTAAAAAGAACATTTTTCGAATAGATCGATACGAACAACAATTTGAATATAAAAATATCGTTCACCGAGAGTGAGTTAAAGATAAAGGCCCGCGTGGCTATTTTCTATATAGCCGAGACCTCGAGAGAAAACATACAGAGAATGTCGCAGGGTGTCGTGCGCCAAATCGTGATAGGTGGAAGCGTGCGAAACCGGCCGAGCAGGAAAATCCTAGCGGTATTATGCTCTCTGTATGTCGGCTTCTGCCAAGGTCATCGCGACCTTCACCCAGTTACCTCGTTTTCATCTTGTTTCCTGTTTCCAATTTACCCTCTCCAACCCCATTCTGTCTCGCGCCACACCTTGCTACTCCATTCTTCTCTCTGTTCCCGTCTACGTACCGTCCTCTCCGACGTACCCTCTGGTATATCTGTATATTTATCTGTTGCTCGCGTTTCCTTCCGTGCACATTCTTCCTATCATATTCTATCGTAGTTCGCCAATACGCGCAGATCTAAAATTTATTTTATTGATCGAAAAGATTTAATTATTTTGTATTAAACTCTGCCAAGTTAATAAAATGCCAGGTTGGAACATTACGTAATTATTTTTCACTTTGAATGAAAGAAGAAGAAATTCAAGGAATATAAAAAGTAAAGAAATAAATACTTTTTGTTCGATAAATGAGAGTAGTGTCTCTGCATATAAGGAACGGGTATAACGAGACAAGCTTGAAGGAAATCGAAATATTTTTGAATAAAGAAGGATTCCTTAACGTTCGTGTCTAGGTCGTTTCTCGGCTTCCTATCAGCATGCTATTTGTGAAATTCCGGACTTTCGATCTCATCGATAAAACAATATATATATTCATATATGTATATGTATACGCAAGAAGTAATACGACGAGAATACCCGCGACCACGATAGACAGTATAGGTTACCAATGGAGCGAAATCGAATTTTCCTCCGGCATGATATTTTCAATCTCTTCTCTCGGAATGTTTTCACTCGGACCCGTTCGCACGAGCATCAAGAAATTTACCGCGTGTTCTCTCGTTTTTCGGCGAAAAAAAATTAACCCAGAAATCTCGTCTCGCCGCCGTCCCAGCAAAACTGTCTCCCGTCCACTTTATTTCGTCCGCTCATATGGTTTTATGCTCGATTCTCCCAATTCCCCTGAGATTGAAATAGCTCTTTCGATAAGCGGCACGAACGTGAGATTACTCATGCTTGAGAAAGACGAGTATTTTTTTGTATCCGTTATTTTTTTAACGAGATCCAACAGCTTGGTACCTTCGTACATTGTCGACTCGTTCAGTCAGCGAACGAATTGTGAAACGGTTCGCTAATTTCATATGGAATTTTATGTTCCAACGGAAATATGCTTTTAAATAATAACGAATTTTGTTATTCGCAAAAAAACATAGTCGTAGTCATGGTTTCGCGGCATATGGCACGTGGTGGCAATAACAATACTCGCCTATAGAGCCAGGCAAATGGTAAATAGTTGCCATATTTATTAAGGTAACAATGGTAGTAACAACAAATGATTTTATTTTTCGATTTATTTACCGAAAAAGAAATGCATACTCCAATATCTCGTATTGAAATTTTTCTGTTTTTTTAAAATTCCTACGCGGAAATGCTTGGGCTCTCTGTTTCAGAGTAAAAACTAAAAACCGTAAACAATATATTTTCGAAGAATCCTAAAAAAACATGAGAAGGGAGGGATAAGATGGAAATTTAGAATATCACGGCATGATGAGCCTGGTGGCATTTCAAAGCTTAACTTGTAAATAGAACGCGCAGAGAGCTGATCCGCCATATAATTTTTCTAAAAAGTTATGTACATTTCAGAGAAAACTTTTATTTTCCAAACCCGAAAAGAAAGATATTCAAATCAATTTTTTCCGACCTATATTAACGTACTTAGACCCCTCGACCTCCAATCCATAGTTGTAGTAAAAAAGAAAAAATAGCGAAACAAATTTTTCGAAAAATGACGAGAATCGAAGAAAAAAAGGAACGTGGAAGCTGTGTGTGTCCCGGTTTTTTCTCGCGATATCCCCCAGCTCGGAGCTACTTTATCGGGAAAGTTCGATAGCCTATTAGGCCACTCTCTCCCTCTCTCTTGGTCGCGTTCTATCAGCTCTGAATAATACGCCTTCCCTTCGATATATTATTATATACGTACACCACACCGTATCGCTCTTTCGGAGTTGCCGCGGGTCTATAGAGAACGGTCTAGACGCAAAAACAGAGTATCACGCACGCTATTTTGCCGGTCGCCGGGTCGTACGCGTCTTCTTGCCTACGTTAAGGAAAGATGGAGTAAAATGGACCAACCCTGAAATTTCATCAAGAAACTGTCACGTTTTAATAAAGTTAAGAGATCCAAATAAATCGATCTGTAAATCGTAGTTTTCTGTTTGCTTTCGTTACAATCGTTTGTTCCATTTTATCGATAATTGATCTCGCATGATCTCGCAGTGATCTCGCACTACGGTCATATACATTTCTCGAGGATTTACATAAATTTCGATCGTACTCGTTATCTTATCATTCGCGCGAAGTTGGCATTTCCCCTTCTTCATCATCATTTTATTACAAGAGGAATAACATATACCTGACACGAGTTGGAATTCCCCAGGTCAACGTAATATGCGTGAAATATGCTATTTCCCGTCGAGGGATCATTTTACCTCGCTTTCCCCCGCTCAGATCGGCATATATACATATCGCAGTAACGATCGAGGGTCTCTAGCCGAGTTCCGCCCTATTTCGTCTAAAAGCTTCTCAGGGGCTCCTCGGTAAGTATATTTTGCGCTCTGGGGGCTCACTCACCGACGTCTATATACGAGGTTGTATACCCCTTGCTCTGTTACAACTTATGGCTGTAATATATGTTTAGATATTTTTCCAACCCACGCGATCAAATGTCGCAAAGAATCGACGTTGGGCGCTAACGATAAAATTATATCGGATTTATCACTAGCGATCGAAATTCCCCGTGCATTTATGAATATGATGCGTTTTATCTCTGGTGACTGATATCTCGATTATCGTCGTCCCTTCTCGTTTCGAATAAAATTTCGTTTATTTTCTCCTTTGCAAATGGTTTTAATAGCGTATTTTTTAATTCCAAATTTTGCCTAATTTTTTTTTCGCGCTAAGTACATCGCACGATTCGGTTGCGAAATATTCTTCGGGATCGAGGTAAGCAAAGTTCGAAAGACCTTTAGATCAATACATACGTCGTCGGTACCAGTGTGCACGACGAGAACGTGGATCGAGAGATTATTATGCCATAACGCGAATTTATAGAGGCCGTAATTGAAGGGCGCAAGAAGGGAACGAGAAAAAGAAGCATTTGCGTGCCGGTAAACTCTCGGCACGCAATATTCATGGTAGTGGTGAGAATACGCCCGTAGAGATATACACCAATTTCTGACGTTGATTCATGAATCAAATATCTCGTATATACGCGTATACAGAAAAATATTAAAGAAAAATCATGAGGGTGCCCCGTTTTCTGATTTACGGTCGACTCTCACTATCGTTGCCGAACTTTTGCCTCTTTTGCTCCCCTTGGCTCACGCTCACGTCAGTCGTTCCATCAACCTCCACCAGTTTAATTTGGCGAATGAAAGCAGATCTGAATTTTTTTTTCTCTTGTTTCTCCGCTCTTCCAATGAAGAGAAAACAATGTTGAAATGACACGCGATCGTAAGACGAACCTGAATGAATTAAACATGAAGCTTACTAGAGACTAAAGAAAATTTTCTTTTTAAGGTCGCATCATATTCCAGCGTACGTATGCGAATCTTTTTTTAAAAATTGTTTCAACGTCGAACTGGTATTAAAAAAAATTCTTGCAAAAATTCTTCAATTGTGAAAAGTGAAGGGTGATCACCCACTTTCGGAAGAGAAGACGAAATTCAGTCATTCTCGTTGTGTCATCGCAGATTTATTTCTATAGGGTTTGAAACGTAAATACATATACCACTTGTAGTTACTGAATTATCGTTCGCTTTAGCTTTTCAATTTTCCGCGCGATTGATTCCACTTTATTTTTTTTATCTATTTGATTGCAGCTTCTCGGTTTTATTGAATGGAGGAGAATAGACGTAGTGTGCAATGCGAGAATGTTCAGTCGGAAGTTAAGGGTGGTATGGAGCGCACCACCTGTTTTCATCGAACCTTAATATTTGAAAAAAGTAAATTCCATCGAATTATCCAGGTATACTTAGCCCCTTAGGCTAGGCCTCGACAAATACATGGAATCTGATCGAATCGTGCGTAGCTACTTTAGAAAATGAACAGAAAGAAACACTTAAGGAAATAATTGCCCCCACTGTGTTCTAGCCTCGCGTACCCTTTTACGTATATTTTGTGAAGAGTGGGTTTTAGGGAAGTGAGTGCCACGTCACGATGATGAATCGCAGATTATTCGTTCGCGAATCACATTTTTGTCGTGTCATAAATTCGAGCTTTTGCACGTAGAAATAATGAAAATTCCTCACGAGTTATAAAACTGATTTATTTTTACACTACAAACAAACCTCCGCGATTCTTGCATGTCGCGCAAGGAAGGCAAAGGCGAAAACGTCTCGATTACAGCCGGAGTAAGAAACGTGTGAAAACGCGCGTCGTCGACGAAACTGGCGGCTTGCGATGAAATCGCGCAGGAGCGCGCACGCCTGCGTCGACCTGACCGAACAACGTCTACGACAGTATTCGGCAAGCCGTCCCTGTCGACGGGTCGGTCTGGCTCGACGCTGAGCTCTTCCACTCTTGTGAATCAACTGCGTTACGGAAACTTTTCCGCACAACTTTCACGATACGGATAAAATAAAACGACGATAAAAGAAAATAACAATCGAACGATAAAAATATCGCTTATCGATGAGCTTCGAATTAATTGCAACTGTCAATAAACAAATTAATTAATAAAGAGTTTCAATTTAAAGTTGAATGGTATAAACAATCGAATATATAATTTGATTGTAGCTGATTATGGAGTAAAAATATATTTTAGGCTGGATTAAAAAATGTAGAATTTCCTTGATGTCGCGATAATTAAAACGATCGAATAAGTCCTTGCGAAAACATTGCCGTTGAGCCTAAAGTGAGTGGTAGGATTCGAGAAGCAAAGTTGCTTACGACTTTATTTGTTTGCATGAGTGAATTGTTAACAACCTGTCTGATGCGGCAGGGCTTCAGGACAACAGGGATACTTTAGTTACGTAAGTAAAGCAATAAAACTTAGAAAATAGTTCGATGTTTGAAATACCCAACGTAGATACGACATTTATATTTATATTTCGATACGTACCGATATATATCAAGCGCGAAATCTTGCCGATCTCATAATTCCGCCTCCTTGTTTTTGCCTTTTGATTGGTTTTACTTCGTTATATATTTTTGTTTGTTTTACACAAGAAAAATAGAACTTCAATCTTAATCCACAATTGAAACTTCTGCGGTGGTCCGACGATTACGTTCGCCGATCGAGATCTCAATTAGTTTCAAACTTTCGAATGTTCAATAAGGGGATTTACTTTCAATAACCAATATTGATTTTAAAAAACTATTTTTGTTTTGTTTTTAGTTGGTTTCCTTTTCTTCAGGACGCACTTTGTGCGCCTCAGGCCGAGGCGAGTAATGTTTAGACTCACGCGCTCCCCTAGTTGTATGTATCGTATAAGTTTTAATTAGTCTTCCGAGCTCACCTACACGATGTCGTAATTTTCAATTAGACTGCAAAGTGCAGAGCTGTGTTTTCTCGCAACGCCGCTGCCTCTTTTATGTAGATATCGTGGCTTCGGAGTAAGACACGGAATCGAAACTCGACGATGAACCTTTCAGAAATGCGATTATAAATTTATTTCACGATAAAATAATCATTTGAATCAAATAAGATTTGTTTTAAAGAGATTTGTAATTCGTCCCATTTGAATGTCACGATTCGTTAAAGGATTTACAACACTCACGCCTCGAATATCTTTTTGTTTGCCAACCTAAATATCTTTTGCAAATATAAACATTATTCTATTTGAGTGGAAATCAGATGCAGGGAAAACGCGGCACTCGCTACGTGGTTGAAAAAAAACAAATAAACAAAAATCAGTATTTCTCGCAACATGTAGGCGAGAACGCGAGCGCAAGGAGCAGGTGGCAGGTGGCGGAGGAAGAGAGCTTGCAACTTTTTCTAATGGTCTGGGAGATCTCCCCGAAGGGCGAGAATGAGAGAACGCGCGCAAAAAAATACGTAGAATCCAGGGTTTGCCGGTGGAGAGAGCTATGAAAAATGGATAAAGTTGAGCTATATATAGTTTAGTTTCCGCGTATATCTGTATACAGCCACTGGTTTATGATCCTGGTTGCTTCTGGTTTGTTGCACAGTCGATTCCACCGAGTCCCGGAACTTTTTTCAATTCTCTTCTGTATATGCCACGGTTATATTGAATACATTATTCACGCGCTAAATTTCTAATGCGCACAATCCGCCGTCGTGTTTTTATTGCTCATAATTACAAGCAGCATTTTGTACGGCAAAATGGAGGAATTATCGGCGCATATTTTCTCATTACCTTCGTTAAAATATTCACTTTCCGTTAGCTTGTACATAAACGTGAGTATGTAAACCGAGCCGCGCAAGAGAAAATACTCCAGGGAAAGATTGACGGGAAGTGTAGTCGATACCAAGCCTTGGTAAAGTTGTATTCCCGTCTGACCGGAGATCGTCTGACGTCCGTCAGGATTCCAATCGAACTAAAAATAAGTGCATTCAACATATTTGAGAGATAGAACCGTGATCAGTGAATCATTTGAAAGAGAAACGATTAAAAAAATTCTACTGTAAAAAAATAACTGACTTTTTATACTTAACAAAATGTTTTCGACATTAATAATATTCATTATAAAATCGTTACCATCGAAGATTAGTTCGTTTCGGTATAGTTTTGAATGGATCTTTTTTATTCGTACGCTTCGCGTTTATTTGGGTTTATTTTTGTAGGCGACGCGAGATACGGTTGATACTTTTTCCGTCTGTGCGCCACCACCTCTCTTTATGATTTGCAACAAGTTTTTCCCAACTTACCAGAGAAACGAAGCCAATACACAAGATCGTGTACGATACCTTCGAAGTATAGAACTGGATCAAATATCCGATATCAAACTTTTTTCTCATCGACAATATTTTGTCCTGAAATTACACCGGCCTTTCAGAGTATCGAGCATGCACGTATTCCATAGAATGTCTTTGCGACAAACTTTAATGCAATCTCCGGATACAAGTATAAGAGGAAAAAAAACGAGAGCGAACTGAGCGAATATTGGCGAATCGCTTGAAAAAATAAATTTTCATCTTACTTTTCACAATCATGTTTTACCCTTGAGAATAAATTCTGTGTCGGTTTAATTATAGCGATCTGAGGCAGAAGAACATATCTAAAATCTCCCAGGAAAAACACCGCATTACTAAAGTTTTCGATTTTTTTTTCTGTTCGCAGGAATGAGTTCTGTGCACGAAAGCAACCATCCGGATCGTCGTCGACATCGTCAAGACCTTTCCTCATATTTGCCGACGCTATGCCGACGGAGAACGGATGTACGTGGCGACAACAGAAGTTATTCTCGTATCCTTAAGTCTTTCCTCGTGTCGTACACTTCTACGAGCGAATGTGACGAGGTCCTTATATGTGGCGTGATACTATTCCATATGAAATATCTTAGTTGAACAATCGTTAAAGTGAAGTGTTTGCATCGAACGAGTGGACTAGCACCAAAAAAAGAATTGCGACAATGGTCAGCGACCGAGGGGTAGCCTACAATGTGACGTTACCGTACCAAAATCCGGATGATTCTTCCATTGAAAAAGAACTCGCGCGTTAGGAGTGAAGATGTCAGGCTTAATGGATAAAAACGTTTACGATCAACCACTCGACGAAGGACCCATCCACTACCTTATGTAGTTGCACCCACGAGCCTAAAACAGTCAGTGATAGTTTCGTTAGGCGAATGTCGCGATAGTTAGTTGACAAGTGAATTTGAAGAGGGTTGCAAGAGGGGAAGAAAAACATTCCGAAGTTCTGTGTGTGATAGTGTATTGCATGTTGGGACTGTGCGGCCGGGGATCTGGCAAGAGAAGCGTTGAGATGGCCGAGAATAGCGATATCGAAAGATCGAGCGACGACCGGGAACAACAGACCGGTGGTTCGGTGGCGACGACGACAACCACAACAGCGGATTGCCAAGAGGTGACAGAGCCCCATAATCATAAGGTCCAACAACCGGTCTCTCAACACACTCAGGCACAACTACATCCTACTACGCCAGACGCGCAAGCCGACAGGTGAGCCACGCTTCTATGGACGTAATTGTACGAGAATTGCTACGTAAAGGTATTGAGGGGCTACCCTAAATCGCCGGACGGGTTATCACGCAAACTGGAGACAGCTGGCGTTAGCGTTGACATAGATACTCGTTATTTATTAGTCTAACGGTTAATGCGATATCGATTATTTCGCAAATGACGTTCAGACGAGGACAATTGGATATTAAATAAGACGATAACTAATCAAAGAGATACGTTGTTTCCATCCAACGAATGGGGCGTACTTTTAGGACCACTTGTAGCTACCGATCGTAAGGGCTATAACGTTGTGTCGATTTACCAATGTAACTATGGGGATGAACTAAGCCGCCGAGGATTAAATATAGCAGAAGTAACGGATTCCCCAACCGAGACGATTTACGAGCATGCCAGAGCTAATTGATCGATAGTGGCCTGTCTCTAGTGGAACGATCAGGCTGAGGCCGGGGATCGGAAATACGGAGAAGGTGGGTGGACATATAGGGGGAGAGAATTCTGAATTTCCGAGCGAGGCTCTTCCTGGCTTTGGCCAAACTCTCGTTGAAAGTGATAGATATTGTTGTTGGATCATCCAAGGCAATTTCTCTCTTACCAGAGCCCAACGTCCCTCCCGACTTTTCTTTATCAGTCAATCATATCGATTGACTGGTGAATAAACGGCGTTGGGGATAATGATTATTATCGAGCGTCTCTTGATTCTTAATATTGTTTAAGGCAAGAAATCGCTGGTTTCGATTTCTTTTTAAATAGGACTATTTTTATAACGTACAGTGAGAACGAGATGACAAATATTGCGGATTCTTGGGTGATGTTATACAAAAATGGATAAAATTGTGAAATTTGTCAGATTATGTGTGAATTACATCACGGTAACCTCGATATGGATGTCGTTCTCCTAGATCGGTAACACGTACCATCAGCAGTCAACGGCAGTAGTAGCCATGCATCAGAGTGAAAAATCGACAAATTCATATATCGCTCGCCCTCCAGATGCCGGGAGGGGTTGAGATTGACCTTTAAATCCCAGCGGGAGAGGGATGAAAGTCAGTGGTATGGAAAATCATACCGCCTCTAGAAATATTGGGCAGGGAGCGGCTTGCAATGCGGGGAATGGAAGTAAAACCGTGCCCAGATCGCCTGGCATTCAAATTCGCGATACGGTCGAATTGGCACGAACCTGCCACTTTCCCTCGTGTATTATCCGACAATTTTTTTTCTCGAACGTTGTCAAAAGTGACGTTACAACGTGTCTATCGATTTTCTTCATGGAACATATGGCAACATATCTTGACAGGTTTCTTTTTCATCCTGACATCTGTCACTCCGACGTTTATCGCATAAAATATAATCCATCGGCACGTATGCATTTTATAGGCTAGAATATGCTTTATAGGTTAGGGTGTAGCGATGCCCTAACCATTTCACAACCGAAATTTTGTAATTCTGTCGTAGAATGACACCATTGGAGAGAAAATATAGCTCAGCCAAGACATAATTGTGCCTAAATATAGATAAACTATATTTCCTCTCAATCCGAAGGATTCTTCTCTCAATAGAGGTGCTTGAAGCGATAAGAATTGTGACGTTAGAGGTTATGATCGCGCGCAACGATGCGACTCGAGTGCTGACATATCTGAAATCAATTTTATCTAGCCTTCGGACTGGCTATAACTTTGCGATTCATTCGTGCGGGAGATGCTGTTAAAATTTAAGTAGAAAGACGCGTCGCATCAACGTTATCATAAAAACTCTCCGAGAAACATCCTGGTGGGATTGAAATAGAGGACGAATGGATCATAACATCGACATGGATTAAAACCCCTTTAATTGATCTAGGACTTTGCCAATTTATCGATTATATCGCAAAGGGGCTTACGAATGAGCGATTTCCAATAATTACAAAGCCCTATTATTATCGAAGCCTCAGCAAGAGATGCATATTGCAACCACCCTCCTTTACTAACCAATCCATATGGCGCGAAATTAGTCGATGTGTATAGTAAATTAATGCTTGGAGTATATGCCATCTACTTGACGGCTAGCGCATGTCCCAGTAACCAGATACTGATCTCACAAAAACATGAACCGAGACGAGTCATTGCTTGAGTGATATTTACTCGAAACCGACCGTGAACTTACGTTAGTTCATTTAGGAGCTCCTTGTTATCAAGACGTTCCAAAAAAGGCACGGTGCCGCGACTCAATATCGGATGAAAGAAATCCAGGTAATTTGGCAGTCAATTGCGAAGGGTGCCAGCCACCCGGGACATTATAATCGGCTAACACATCATTATCAAGTACAAACATCGCTAATACATTGGTCGCAAGGGGGCGCTATCGATCCGTATGCAGATGTCGTCTACGCGCTCGCGATTTGTTGCAAGGTGTAACGATAGTTATGGAGCCCCATGATGGTAGAACCTTGTCTGATCGCCCACACACTCTCCATTTCCTCATCAAAGGTTGGACCCTCTGCGATCGAACCTGCAATATGCTACTGGTTAATTGGCTAAGCTAGATGGATGAACATCTATATATCGCATCTATATCGCATATGCATATGTAGACCGCGCCATACTCTTTGTGGATAGGTACTCAAAACTGAACTCAAGTACCAACATGAGGAGTTGATTGGGGAGAAATTGATAAAAATGTAAGATACCTAATTGAATCGAGCAATGTTCGTTTTATTTATCCATTTGTATTTAGCTGTGTACTCATGAAATGTGAATCGTATACTCGAATCTGTCACTTGCGGAACACTCGAGTAAACTCGATACACTTGTCCCCGACTTTTTTCAAATTAAATGAGGCGGCCGTTCGTGTGAATTGATTAAACATGTTTGTCGTTCATTCGATTTCATAACAAATAATTTAATTTCAATAATTTGACAGACAAGAATTATGGTAATCTCTCGATCCGGACGAATGTGTGCAGGCCTCTGTACATACATATATATGTTACACATATACGATATGTACTTTGCATACATATATGTAATTTTATGTGACTGGTGACCTTTCAAGGATTCCGAGATAAATGTGCAGGAGGTTGGCATCCGTTGGGGAAATGAGGTATACATTCGTTGGCTGGTTCGACTAACTTGAAACTTGAGACGATCGACGTTATAATACGTATGAGGGAGTGTAATTTGGAACTAACTTATGATGCGAAACAGGTACCAAGATATTTTCTCATGCGATAAATTCCAAATATTCATTTTCCTACCCAATTTAATAAACACGAAGATCTTGGAATTTCCTATTCATGTTCAAGCCCTTTCCAAAAAATATCCGACATGAAATGATAAAATGAATATCTGAAATGAAAGCGGGTAGATTTTTTATTCTAATTGACCTTGACTATTTTTAGGTCGCAATTTTGATTTATTATCTAACAATAAAGGTAAGAAGCCATAAACAAACGACAACATCTCCGAGTCTTTAACTTTTCATGAAAACTTTTATCCGCATCCTCGATTATTACGAAGATTATCGCGAGAAGAGAGTAAAATTGTACCCCGTATACCTATATCCGGGAGTTGAACCGGAATGAAGGAGATATCGTTCCTCCTAGCGCCTGTCATGGTTACCCTGGGAAATCCACGAAGACACAATCATGACCCGTGGGAAGCAGACGGCTATACTCAACCGGGAGGATCCGGCAAGTTTACAATGCGTATAGCATTACGCTTCGTTGCGGAAGGGAACGACGTGTCTTTACTGACTCAAAATACTCACGATCTCAACGTTTCCAATTGTATTACCGGTCTCCTCGTCCCAGCGTTGTTTTCGTTTAACATCCCTTCGTCCCGAATAATGTCGTGACTGTGTAATCAGTCAGTTAATTAATTAAGATCTCATTTCCGTCAGGTATAAAGTATGCATGGAGGGTTAATGTGTTCATACATGTACAATTCACGGGTTAGATGAAGAAACTAGAATATTCCGACGCTTTAATCGACCGGAAATTAAACGAAAGAATCGTACCTGCCTTCGCATCAATATCCATATTGTCTCTATTACTATCTTTATGTAAGTAAAGGTAACATGTTTGTTTTAGCTATTGTTGCGATAAATAAAAAACGAGATTGATAGTTTCGATATCTACGGAAAATATTCAATCAAACGACATTCTTAAAAGTTTAAAAGTAAATTCACCGAAAAGAAAAACTAGAGGCATTATTCACGAGCTACCAGGATATGGCGCGATGATCTAGATCGCGTGGAGGAAACAGGAGGTTCGAAAGGAAAACCTTATTAATCGCGCCGGACCCGGATTTTCGCGAGTTGGCAGTGCCTGCCGGAAATACGAGGGTTGAAGGTATAAAAATGAATCAAGCCAAGAATAGCAAAAAAAGGTTGTAGCGGTAACAGTCCGTTGCCCACAATAATGGCCTGGCATAACAATTTTTCAGTTCTTTTTTGCGACTCCCACGCGTAAAATACGTTCCTTTCAACCGAGCTATCGCGAAAATTTCGAATGTATTAAATTCAATTGATGCAATTGTTTTCCGGAAAAAGAATACAAAAAATTGGTTCATTGTAACGCGGATACTTTGTTCCATCGTATTCGCCCGCAATTAGTTCCAGAAACATAGTGATGACTATATTCATGGAAGTTCAAAAACAATGCGATTTAATTTTATGAACGTTGAATTAACTAATCGCCTCTATATCTATAAAATCAAATAACGAAAATTGCAATTGGGCTGACGGGCAACGAGCGAAGAAAAGAAAATGTCAAGGTTAAAATAGCCTTGAAAATGCCAAACAGGCGTTCCTAGAATTGTTGATCTCAATTGCTCTCGAATTAGACTCGGATGTGTTCGTTGTCTCGTGGCTTATCACCGTAGACCTCTCCTCATTTTCTCCTCCTCCTGCTTACCGTTTCGTCTTACCGAGGCAAATGAGATCTCACTTATCCGAAGAAGGTTGTTCTCGTCCTCGGGTAAGCGACGAAAAGGTTACCAGTCGCATAAAAACAACATCGCATGCGCTAAAATAGTCCCGGAACAGATTCTCTGCCAAGCAATGCATCGATAGGTACAACTGTAATCTCACTTGGCAAGAACTATGAATAAGTCTTAGGTTCGTGTGTTCGTGACAGTTATTCCAGTGAGTTGGTCGGTACGTTGAAGGTAACAAAGCCAACAAAAACACAATGCACTCTTTGTGTTTTTCTCGCCGCCTTTGATCGCAACATCACCTTACTCAACTTCTGCAATTTAATGAATATTCTAAAAATCACGGCATAAACGAAGGAACGGTGTTTATTGGGAAGTAAAAATGTCAACTTTCGTTGAAATATTATTAAACAAAAAATTATGCGCATAATAATTATTATAAAATGGTAATTAATTTTTTATCAATTTCTATTCCTAGATCGTTCATTTTCACTCATCTCTTGTTAAACATAAGCCTCGTGGGTTTTCGCTTGTTCGTCTTCAGGGAGGAGCGAGATTTGCCGCGATGATTCTGTAACGGCTCTAGCCCGAAAGTTGGACAAACTCCTCGTGCCTTATAAGGTCGAAGAAGTAAAGACGTGCTTCAGAGGGAAGAGAAAAAAACCACTACCATTGTGGGTTCACACGCATACATATCTATATATATTCTTGCTTTTCTCTTCCTGCCAAGCTTACGCCCCTCTCCCTCTCTCTTTCTCTCTCTTCCTCATTCGTTCGTCGCCCCTCTTGCCTGCGAAATCTTTTCGTTCCGATTTTCCATTTTACCCGCGTCGGAGCCCCGGTAGCTTTTTCTCGGGTTTACTTTCCTTATCCCCCACCCAAGATCTCGAGAAAACCTGAGCAAGGATTATTTTTCGCGGAAATAGAAGGAATATATACTCTGCTGGGTCCCTATGTATATATATAATGACGAAGGATTCGAAAAAAGTCAGGCAACAGGCTTGAAAACCGTGAGGGGCCAAAGGAGAAAAGACAAATCCTCGGAGATGGACGTGAAAAGAGCCCATGAAAATTCAATTATGCGGAATCGTTACAAAAACCCGGAACTTTTCGAGAATCCCATTTTTAATTATATCAAACTCATTGCCAATGCCAACGTACGAGAACTGATCCATTTCCTTAATCTGGTAGAATAACTCAAGGATCCTTTTAACCGGCGTATATATTTTTTTGTTTCGGTTGGTACTGTCCATCTACGATAAATGTTAGTCTCGGAGAATTCTCGCAGCTGGGAAAACTCTCACTCGAAGATCTATGTGTTTATCTCTGGGGTTCTCGGATGGTACGTGTCAAATTATTTCAAAGAAAAATAGTCTCTCGTTAGTGAGTAAAGTTTCCGGTGACCCTTGCAACTGAAGTAAGCTTGGTACATATACACGTATCTATATATATATAAATGTGTGTAGTATACTCAATCATGTACCCAAGGCGCCATTCGTTTATTACCGATCGATAATCGATAATCAATACTCTTCCTGTCTCTTTTAAGTCTATTAGGTCATAAAGTTCCAGGTCCTTTGAAGGTTGACCGAACACACTGACGACGGGCAAATATAATGTGACGTTACGATCAGGACGAACTATGAGATAACTTATATGTATGTCGGCATTATAATATTGACGCATTGAAACCGAAACGAGCGATTGACAAATTTTATAAAATATTGTAGAGAGCGATATATGGTGAACGAGAAGATTTTTGCAGCATCGAGGTACCGGTCAATTGTTTCTCCTCAAAAAATGCTTGAAGCTCGCGATATTACAACGGTCGCCGAAAGCTCCAAGGGTGAATAATCGATCATTTGTCGTGTAAAAAAATCAATATACATGCATACAAATATCGATGATAGATATTTCCGTGTTTTTTTTTCTCGTGGAATTCGCTTCGTTTCGTATCATCGACCAGCTGTTGCCGCTGTTGAGAAGGCATTTCCATTTCTCAACAAGATGGCGCTGGATGGAAATAAGGGGAGAGAACATGGGGTAAAAAATCGGTTGCGTGCCTCTAATATCGGACCTTGCCCTCGTTTTTCGATGACGCAGCTACAAATATATCGGGAATTATAGTAGAAAACACGTCGGACCTGTGCCCATTTAACACGGCTCTGCGAGTCTTCCATCTCTCTGCATATGGAATGAAATTTCGAAAACTCTCTCGAAAAAAAAACAATATTTTTTGTGCGAAAGGAGGGTGGACTGTTACTCTTTGATGTGCCATGATGGGTGGAGTGTTATTGTGAATAAATCATAACAGAGATATATTCATGGAGGGTGAAAACTCCCGGATATATTAGTCATCCAACTTCCGAAATGATAGATCATAACACATGGAAAATTATAAATTCCTGTCTATCTATATATATGTATATATGTATATGTATGTATATTCATTCAAAAAGTTCTGTGAAAATAATGTATGACTTCCGGTTAAATTTGATCGTTTTACGAGTAAAAGCGAGAGTCCGTGGTTATAAATTCAATCGAGCTAGAAATATAATAAGGGCGACACGAAAAGCGCACCGTTAGATTTTCTCTCGTGGTCAAGCGGGTACGGCCATTAAAATTAATTACAATCTGAAAACGACGACGTTGTATAGTCAGAAATAGAAGTAGACGAAACAAACGAGAAATGCTCGTTTGGGGTGCTTTATGTGCGAATACAAATCTCTTTCTTCCTCTCTCCGCGTGTCACGAGAAGTCAGGAGAATTTACATTTTCTGTAAATTAGAAAGTGTACTTTCGTCTTAAAAACTGCAAACAAGGGAACAAGTGGAACGAGATACTGAAACATTACGAGGCAGATGGTATGGTTGTATTCGCGTCAACATCTCCCCTCATTAACTATTCGCGTCAATTTGTCTGAGAATGTTGTGCGATGCTTTATTCCGCCACTTTCCCAGGAAGAGCTTTTTCCAAAACGCGATATCCGTGGCCCGGACAGCCAAACGATAATAGTGATAATAATAAAATGAAATACCGTCGCAAATTCAATGATGATTTACTGATTTCTACATAACAATTATGTTATTTAAACAATAAATAATGCTATTTCAATAATCTCTCTTGATTATCTAAAGAATTTATAAATGTATGACAGTAGGCTCAGATCTCTTCCAGGCGTGTCTAATATAAGTGTAGTAAAAATAGAATCGCTTCGTTGAGAAACTTGAAAGCTTGAAAGAACGATAGGAAGGAAGAGAGACAGACAGAGAGGAGGAAAGTATTATTAATACATGTAGCGTAAGGAAAAGCGCCTTTTGTGCCTCTTATGCAGAATTCGATCCACACGAGCTATCGACTCGAGATATATGCTATGGGAGATGTCCATAAATATACGTAATGTATTGGAACACGGGAAAGAAGTGTGAGAAATTGTACCGACTTACCTGCATATGGTACTCGATGGCGATACTAATAGGTAGAAGCAGCCCGAGAGTTTACCGTGACTTTGGTCGTTAACTATTCTACGTACTCTGTGATGTATCGAGTTGCATCTTACATTTCTAGAACGCGAAGCCAGCCGGTATGCTCCAGCGAAATAAAATATACCAAAACCATTACTTCGCTTCGAGGAAAAGCAGCGATACCGATATCTCAGAAAAGAAAATTCTTAATTTTTTGTTTTCGAAATCTAAAAAAAAACAGGCAAAAAAATAGTTTGAATAAAAAAAGATATAGATATAGAATATACGGCAGTTATATGGCGAAAAAAATATAAATTGCATAGCTCAAGCGTATGCTGTTGGAAAGATGAGAATGTCGATAGAAATTTGTTGTATTGTTCTTTTTTTTATCGTTTTCATCGTTTTTTTTCTCAAGATAGATATATCACAGGGTCGGGTAGCAAACTGCTCGTTGGATACTTTTTCTGGCACGGTGCAATATCGCACACCATGTAAAACCGATAGGATGATTATTAATCGAGGTCGAACATTGCTCGTCGAGTCTTGGCTTCGTTGAATACTGCAGAACGCATAACCTATCGTTTTTATACATCGCAGTAACGAGCATTGGTCACGACGAACGGTCTTGCCATTCGAAATAACGATTAGTCTGGAATAATACGAGACATAAAAAAGTTGAAGTCAAAGATTACTTTCTCACATACTGTGTGAAAAAAGGTATATTTTAGTAGATTCAGATTTGGGGTAAAATATGAGCCAAATTTAGTAAGTAAAATTGTAGAAAGCCATTTTTTAGAGGCCATTATTACGACAAATCGTCCCCGATACCGAATTTTCGTTCGAAGTGGCAAGTGGACAAGGAGGAGCTAAGGCCGGAGGACTAAATATGAGGGCCGCTCGCTATTTATCGCTGCGGGGATCTATTATCCGCTTTGACATAAGGTGAATCCCCCTAGGGACGCGAGGGTAGCCATACAATGAATAAATAACGCAGATCGTTGGCGTATATATACATTACATCGTGTAGGTGAAAGCGAGAGTGAAAAAGTAAATTGTATATATATATATATACTTTTACTTTTGAAGAAGCTTATTCTCAGGCTCGACTAACTTCAACGAATTACTACTCATGCAAAATATGGACCAAGTGACATTTGAAGAGAAATTACATTTCTATTGACGAAAAGAGAAAACATTATATATATATATTTATTAGGAACAGTAGCAGAAGTGATCATTATTTTTCAACAAATTACGATATACCTACTTGATTACAGATTTCTCAATATAATAAAACGTTTTCGCCACCATCGCTGATGTATATGAGAATTCGAGGATCTTACATAGCGGGTATTCTATTTCAAAGGGGATAGTAAACATACGGAATTTCCTATGGCGATATACCGTGTTGACGGTAAGGGCAGAAAAATCCTCATAGCTTAGGAGGCAATCGAACCCCGAGTATACAATATATATTATGTACATATATATTATAATATTATATATATATAACGCTCCTACATAACGTATATATATATATATATATATATATACGTTATGTAGGAGCGGCTCACTAAAAGGTATATCATTCGTAGCTGATGAATGCTTGAAAGGAAGCGAAGTGTTTTTTTTTCCTGGAACGTGGTGAAAAAATTTTTGTGAGTTTACCGACTTTTATGTTCGCGTTTACGGTTCTTAGCATGAATTTTATATCATATTTCTTGACCAAGAGAGTCCGTCGTCACGGAGGGTCGGTTCACAAATATAGTCCGGGAAAATTCCACCCTCCGACCATAATAATGTTCTTCCCTCGTACAACGATAACCGAAAGGAATTCACGCCGTAATAGAACCGAACATAAACCAATTTTTTTCTTCTCAAAGCAGGCAAAATCCGTGAAAATTATTCTCCAAAGATTGTTATCATTTATTTGAACAATTCGTAGGAGTTTTATTTTTTTGATACATAACGTAAAAGCAACGATATTTCATAAACGTGTATTTTATAGAGGTGTTCGTGGGAAAGTCGATATCCGTCTGATTTTAATGGAAAATCATCTCAGCTGCTAGCGAGGCAATCTTTATGTGACACGAAAAAAGTTCTCGTCTAGGAATTTAATCAAGGAAAGTGTATGCATCATCGTGGACCTTCAACAACCAGTGTGCCCGATGCTGAGCTTTTTTCCTTCATTTTCTTCTACCTGAGCATTCGTTCTATCTCGAAAGTATTTCCTGAAAAATATACGATCATCAAGTTGAATTTTTCCGAGTTGCAGCGCGCCCAATCTCCCGTACACGTATCCGCCGTATTTCAGGCGCCACTTTGTTACGTCTCCGAGCGTTGGCAGCTACGCGTACAAGTACAATAAAACGCGTAAAGCTAGATGTATCCGATCTGATTGGCGCCTCGATCGTCTTTCGTGAATTCTATATGGCGTGAATCAGACACGGAAAGAGATTGATTAAATGCATTTGAGTTCCTCGGTGACCGATCGTGAGAACGCAGTTCGCCGAGCGCAACGAACTTATATATTCGTTCGATTTAAATTCTTCTGGATGTTTTGAAAAATATCTTCTTTCTAAAAAGATTCTTATCTTTTTTGAAAATAAAACTCTTGTCGAATAAACAATTTTCAATTCTATTTTATCAAACTACTCTCAATATTTGATTCGACTGCAGAATTTTTTTATGTTTTCTTCGATACGCGAGCCTGTTTGAACATTTTCTGCTTCGACCTCATTTTCTTTCGTTTTTTCACTTAATCTTGTTTTACTCTCGTTCTCCCTTCGGACAGTGGTATAATTGGTTGCGTGTAGAATTGATCCTGACTGGTGAAAGGATATACACGGGCGTTATCTCGCAAAGAGCTGGTCCCCCTCGAGTTTCATACCTAAAGCCCACATGTCTTGAGCCACATTAGGGACGTTAGGAGAGTCAGGCTGTCGGTGAAAGGAAAGAAGTCGAAATTGCTGGTTATAATATAATTCGTCCGTCCCAACAAAATAAATGTTCCTAGTCCCTTTTCCCGTCGTGTATCAAAAGATATGTAATACAAAGTTGGACACAAGCATGATGTATGTTCATCTAGACGTTAGAATATTTTGCGGAAATTGTATAAGCAATATCGAATAAATTCAAATCTCGATTTATTTTCGATTTGCAGAAAACCCGAGAGCTCTCCCAGCAGCATATCCGACTCAGCGTTCAACAATCAAAGGTAATTTATTCGCTTTTGGGTCCGTACGACAGTAGCATGTCGCAAGAGTTCCTTGATGTATCACTAATATCTAAGTTCCATTGATATATGAAAATTTTCAACAATTTGAGTACGTGCCTTTGACGACGTTTTAGATATACAGCGGTGATTTCAAATTGATCAAAACTGTTTGAAATTTGTCCAATAATTATTTTTCCGAGAAGATGAAAGTGGATATTAAGCACTCGAATTTGAATTCCTAGTCAGAGCGACACCGATATAAATAGTTGCAAACTTTCTCCGTTTGGTATTAAAGAAAATATAATTGTAATCATAACCGCCAATGATTATGGCGACCTCTGCATTGAAAAGATGCCAGTGCCTAAATTATAATTCTTATTTGTTCGTAAATAAATTCAAGGAGATAATGCGTGGTATAGTAAGAGTGATTACTAATTATTGTGTATGGAATGCGTTTTTCACGCCAGTTGGCCGAAGATAATGGAAACATGAATAAAGCAAGCAATACTTGATGAGATATCACGGTATATACAATTTTGCAATGATTCAGGCTTCGACCGAATACGGGAGGTAAACGCATCGTAATTGAGTATTGCATGAGAACGTTATAGCGCAGAACACAGAACGATTTTACGACCGAAAGGCAAATTTTGTCCCCGACTCGGCGCGCAGGTGATAAAAGCGCATGCGGGTCATCGTTCAATCTTCCGGAGGACAATGAGTCGCGTCGGAATTTCATGGATTCGCACGCTATTTTTCGTCAAATTAATCGAACGATCATTCATTTCTATTAAAACAGTTAACATGAGACACGCATAATTTCACTATCGAATACGCCACGTGTGGGTGATGATTTTTTTCAGACCGTATTTCAACTGGAATTCGTGGACAATGAAGCAGTTTGCAAGTAAAAACAGTCGCTCCGCGTCGGTACTGCGAGCACAGGAAATATTTATTCCCTTGTATTCGATTTGCGAGCGGGTATAACTATGCACTGGCGAGATTAAAGGGGTGGGTTGGAAACGTGTACGAAGGTAGCGAGTTTAAAACGTCATGCAAAATCTAGGAACTTGTGTTCGCGTCCTTCCATCAGTAGACACAAAAGAAATGCGGTGAATAATGAGTGTGACTTAATTGGCAACCGTAACAACACAGCCCATAAATTAATCAAGTACGCAGATAATAATGCACGTTCCCCTTGTTATATTGGTCAATCATCTGTAAAGCCCTCGAGGGTCATAGTCGACCACATCTACTAATTCTATTTGAAGTATCTCTTCATGACTGAACATAGGCATACGCAAGAATACTTCACCAGGAACGACACCCCCTGGATAATTAATAGTCCGACGTAATTAGTTACGTTGCATTTAATCTGGGTCAATGGTGAAATCGCTTTTAGGTACTTGCGAAAAATATTTAAGTGGATTAGAGAGAATCATCGATCGAATGAAATTATATAATCGATATAAAGACGGAATGATTTTCAATATCGACCAATTTTTTCAATAAAAAAATATTATTATTAATTTGTATAGAACGAAATAAAAGCGTTTAAAAAGTTGTTCATGGGATGAGAAATTGCTAATCTATAGTAATAAATCCTGAATGGAGTGAACAATGCGCGAATGAGCAGAGAGCAAGGCTTCTCCGTATCGACGCTTACATTATGCGATAAAAATGATAACAATCGTACCCAGAGGCACGACTGAAAATAATTCGGGGATTTAATGTAAAACAGATTATCACAATACGTCCTCATATTTGTTGTGCATTTATAAATTCTCTTTTATCAGACAATAACGTTTTTATATTTGGTTTTCTCGTGGACGAAGCTTCGCTAATACTCGGAAAATATAATTTAACAATGTCATACAGCCCTCTCACAAAGACCACAATCCCTTTGACCTGTTCTCCCCAAGCATGTGCCCTAAGCTATGTGTTGACAGTTTCAGCTCGATAATTGGAAATTTCGGACAACTAATTGTACGCGACGCCTTTTTGTTTAAAGAAAAAGAGAAAACAAATGAAAAATTCTAAAGCGTATAAACTGAGACACATGTCAACGTCCCGCACGACAATGCCATTTTAATTTATTTATTAACTTTATCGATTCTATATACGCCATGAATTGGTACGCCGTAAAAAATACGTAAAAAAATATGATTGCTTCGCAGGGTATTCAAAAAATCTTTACCAAACAACAAACTGACGCTGTACCTCGTGAGTAGAGATTTGGTGGTGAACGATGGAAATATCGATATGCTTCACGGTGTCCTACTGGTCGATCCCGAATACGTGCGTGACAAAAAGGTAAGGGAGCAAATGTTGACGAAAAAGAAATCGAGTTAATGCAAATTCGACCGAGGAGGGTGATGGGAAAAATGAGATCATAAAAAATACAAAAAAAATTAAATTACGGGTGAAATTTTCATGCTATTATCCTCTCTGCTAACAACCCCGTGTCGGGTTTGCCCGAGGTCGGCGGAGCAAAAGAGTTCGTGTTGACCGTATCATTGAAAAAAAAACTTGAAACAAGAGAGAGAAAAAAGTTCGAACCATAAATCTCGAAAAAAATGAGCCTCGTTTCAATATCGTAGATGACGTCTTTGACAAGGCGAAGCTCGAAAAATATCCCAGATGAAAAAAAGAAGGTAATCGATCACGCATAAATAAAGGTTTCGTTGGATCGTGACCTCGCTCTCGCCCGAGCTAGAAATTCAAAGATAAAAATGCAATCAATTTGGTATTAAGCGATGACATTTAGTGCCGAAAACAAAAACATAACACGCGGGATGGGGGTGATAATATTCCGTGATCAGGGGACAAGTGCGAATGCCGAGGGATGAAAAGAGAATGAGCATCCATCATTCTGATCGACAGGTATACGGCCAGGTGACCCTGACCTTTCGTTATGGACGAGAGGACGAGGAGGTGATGGGACTGAAATTTTGCACAGAAGCGATCGTCTACAGGGCACAACTTTATCCTCCCTATCCGGGTGCTGATCATCAGGAAGCCACAAGTTCTCTTCAGGTACGCGAATAAACATTTCAGGATGGAAACGTGCAATTGATGAAATTGTATACACTCCCCATAGGCGTTCGATTATACTCCAAACTAATAAGTTTTGCGGTAGATGCATGAGCAGCCGCGCTCTCCCATTAACGCAGTTTTAATGGTGTCGTTACATGTACCTGACGGCTCACTTATTGTTCGACCGTGATTTTGTAACGTGACTTATTGCGCTGAATTTTCTCATTTAATTGCAAGCACAGGTGTAAGCAACAGGAAGGTAGATCGAATAGACCGTTTCATCCAATTAATTTCAACAAACTCTAGAACCTTCTCACTTACTAAAATAATCATAATAATAATAATAATAATAATAATAATAATAATAATAATAATAAAGTAAATTTTTTATTTCGATATTTCGATCTGAATCTGACCCGTTGATAATGTGTCGCACGATACACCACGCGGATATTGAAGTTAATAATATACGATAACGAATGGAAGAGCCGACGAGGCTTGATGACCGTAGTCACGAAGCAGTGTCTCGACAAGATGGAGCTCGCGCCCTCACCGAATAATTAAGTAATTGGTTCGTTCTCAGATTGCGCGATATACACTGCCGAATGGTATCCGCAACGGCTGGCTCGTCCAATCATCTCCGCCAGCGACCCGCCTTAATCGACTGACCGTGTAACTCGGTTCTAAGGGATGGAATAACCCGGAAGGATAATTAGGGACGAGTGCCAATCATCAAATTTCGTCGGCTCGTTATCTGCCGTAATTAAATTCACGAATCCCTTTCTATCGTTAATCAATCTGAGCACCTAATCGGGCTCGAAATTTCATCTCGCCACAGCGAACGAAAAATAAATCGGAACCTTGAAGAATTCGATCCTAACACAAGCGAACTGTTAATGGATGAATTCTTTGCCTTGTTATTTCGTCTTACGGCTCGATAAACTTGACGACAGCAGTTGCAATTGAATAACGCGAACGAAGAGGAAGAAGCGCGCGTTCATCGTGTATTAGCGAGAACGTTCACGTACCAGATAAATCGCTCTGCGCAATCTACTCAAGAAAACGGGTCACGTGTTCGCAACTCCTGCATTCAAGCGAACCCCTCTTGTGACACACGAGTTCTTTGTTATTTCCCATCGCACGTATCAATTGTCCCAACGCCAACGCACTCTTTACGAGAGGTTAAGCATGTATAATATTGCAACTCGACTGCAAGGTGATTTCATGCTTCAAACCGCAATGATGTACGGAGACCTCCGAAGTTTTTGCATCAGCCCAATATCCTGCTCCGCCAATCGGTAACCGTAAGATCAATAAGCCCTAAAGGACGTTCGTATACGTAGAAACAGAGCCTTAGAATGCTGTCTAGGTGATGCTACGTGTTCTTTTCGAATAGGTGTTCGGCGGATCGTGTGAAACCCCTTGCAACTTTACCAGACAATTAAAGGTGGTCAATATCCAAGGTACACAAAGCACGTGGATGAATGGGGCCCGTCTGAAATGGTGTGCGATATAGCTTTTGACAAATATTGAAGGGAGGTTGGAGGATACGTATCGACGACGAAGTTTACTGCGGATGGCTAAAGTGCACATAGGTCAAACTACTATTCTCCGAAGTTCACAGTGACTCGCCGGATGGGGACTCCATTTTCAGCGATGCGAGAACCTGTGTATATTGTTAACGTGTTCCGCACGAGACATTGTTGCTAATATATACATATATCGATGAGATATTGGATATGCAGGCTACTCTCGTAGGCATAGTTATGCCATTCAAGCAGGATATGGCAAACCGGCAATACGGACCGTTACAGTGAACGTGGTTTGCTCTGACATTATCCATAAAGAGCGGGAGGGAGCGTGAGTAGTTCGCCTTGGGAAATCGCTCATCCACTCTGCACCCTGAAAGAGTGGGGTGGAGAATGAGAGAAAGAGAGAGACAGAGAGCCAGACAGATACAGAGAGAAATTAAGAGCAATGTTGCGTTGCGATTGACTTGTACGCAACACCTCTATTGGTGTTAATCTTCCTAATAATGCTCGACGTATTCTGCTGATCGCACGTCAAACCCTATTTTTCAGTTCAAATGCACCTGGTCGTCATTACAGTCATCCTAGAAATAATGCTATCTACGGTTATGTGGGTGCAACGGGATTGTATAATGTGGATAAATTTAGTAGAGACTCCTTTGGGTATGCAAAATTGCAGTTAAAAGAAAATTGCATCAGAATTACACCGATGTAGAAAATGAAGCATCCGTGGCCGTGAACTTTAGTCCTGGCAACTCTCGAGGAGGCAACGAGATACGGACGAGGTGGAACGGTGCTAGCCAAAAATATCGATCGGTCCCTGTCTTCTGCTCCCTACTCGACCCAAGACTACATCGCCGTGGGGCCATGAACTCGCGAAACTTCTGCGAATGTCGTCGGTTTTTTTGTGGGGTACCGTGAATAGGCATAGTAATGTTCGGGGGAAGAACTACCCGACACCACCAATAAGCTTTATAGAGGTCTGGCATTTTCCGGTAAGATCTTGACCGTGCTTCTCGTTTTTTATAATCTTCTGCGTAAGAATGTGGGACAACGTCGACTCGGTGTAGTCGAGTCGTCCAAGAAGGAATTCAATGCTGGGCACTTGGAAAATATTGGTTATCTTTCGTTCCGAATCTGGCATCAATAGAGGATACATGTGACATCAAACTTTGTATCCATTTCGTTTAGAACATTGTACGTCATAAATTTAGAAAATTTAGAAACTTACACTTTTATAATTATCGGTTTTTAAAAAACTCAAGGCTGAACAGTTTTGTGGATAACAACGATGTTATATCTGTTTCAGATTTAAAACGTCCAGGTTTTTCGAAAAAGTGTTGTTTTTATTGAGCTATTTACTAGATATATCCCTTTGAAAAACGAAAAAAAACGATTTTAAAATAGATTAAACTGGCATCGATTTTTTTTTGTAAACGTTGGTACGTGTATTTATTTTGTGACAACTGAATATTTGCCGCGCCTCGTATCGCGGCTAAATTGCATATTTCAAGAATATTCAATATTTATATAGCATACAGACCGCCACAGGAGCTACGTATCAGATATCTCAATGGCAACGTGAAGTGATCCGTAGTCGGGCTGACATGCTCGTGCTCTATCCCACTAGAATGCGATAATAACACTCGACGTTGAAAATCGAGCTGAATTTCCCATGTGAGAATAAAGTGTCCCGATGCAGATCCCGTCTGGATTACCCGCTCGTTCGATTTTCCGTACATAAAAATCAACATTTTCCATCCTGTCTCGATTGTTAACACAGAACAACGGAAGAAGTGTGACACCAGGGAGCGACCAAAATGTTATGTAACGAGATGATACCGGGAAATGTGTCCACGAGAACGCCGACACATAGAAACTCTGACGTCAACATCGGGTACGAGGTCCTGACCCTGACCTCCGAGCTTGACCCAGACCTGCACCGATCGGGGTGACTAGAAACCCCAAATGACGCTCAAGCAGCATCGGAACAGATTGCTCCCCTGCGTCCTGCCGCAAATGCTATCTCTCCTATGGTACTCGTTGTATCACGTTCTCATTAAAATCCTACCAAACCAGTCTTCGATGTTACGCCGCGCTCTATCCAACTGCATCTTCGAATTTCACTATCGTTCGAAGACCACATATAAATGAGGATATCTGGCTATCGTTACCAAAGCAATAAAATGAAGAAATAAAAATGATACGGCTTCAGCCGCAATGAATTTCACTGGGGAATTTATATCGACCAGGATGATAAAATCCCGAATGATATTAATCTCGCGTGACTTGACGTTATCGGATGTCTTCCACTCGAACCACATTGTAGCTTTTATCCTCATCCGGACATTTCACCGAGTAATCGTTAATGAATTTTACTCGCGAAAAAACGCCAACAACAGGTTCCATCGAGAGGAATGTACAAAGACGCGGATAATGGAAAACATTTCGCTATATAGATTATGCGAGGCACTGGCAATTTCCTATCACTGGAGTCCTTCGGTCGGTCATGATCTGACCCTGGCCGCGAACCCTTCCACTCGTTCGCGCATCCCCTGCAACTTTCGCGCAGTTCCTTTCTCCGTACGCTGAAACACCTGCTGTTCTACCTAACCACGTCTATTCTATCTAGGCCCACGCAAACACGTACCATGAGGTTGGCCTTGTGCAATACTCCGACTTACAAACTAGAAACTTTTCCGCCGCTGTATCCTTGAACTCGACATCTAAGCATGTACACCATACGGTGCATGGTCCTACTTATATCACGGAATTTTGGGAAAGTACCCGACAGTCTCATTAAGAAAATGAGAATAAATCTTTTAGAAGACACGTGCATTAAAGAAACAGGCACCTGGTAGGACTTGGATTCTCGGTCCAATCCCAAGTCGTAGGGTTTTGGTTCCATCGTGCTTGGCTGGATCCTTTTCAACGGCGTATTCTTGAAGTGACGGTCTATTCGTCGACCATCCTATCCACGATGAATACGCGACACAATTTTAGTCCGAACTTTATTCGATCTATGGTGATAAACGCGACGACAGATACGCGGCCTCATTTACGTATAACGAAGACACGAAACTCTGCATAAGACATCTCTGACAGGTATGCGAGCCCACCGAGGCATGAACGCATCTGGGCCATTGTGTCTGCTCTCGCGACCCGGAATACGACTTTACCAGCGTCACGAGGGAACATTTACAATAGAAAGGGAATTCACATGTAAAAGCGATCTTATACCCGAGGGTATTTCAACACGGTCCAGAAAACTCGCAATACACTGCGCGCGTTACTACACATGTATGTATAGTATGTATCCACGAGGTTTTGTGCTTAACCCATCATCGTTCGTTGTTGGTCGGCAGTTAGCCAATTGCGCGCCCCACACGTGTGTGCTGAGAAAAAGTTGTTTTTGATTGAGTTAACGCACTGCGAACAATTGCGGGGAATATCACGAGGTTTATTGTCGTTAGCTCTAACAATTTTCAACGAATGTAACTACCTAAAGTGAATGAGATATTAGAAATTGTTCAAACCTGCGAAATTCAGGTGGTATAACTTTGAGAATGTAAAATCGATTTCAAACGTAATAATATTCACGATACGTTGAAAACTTTGGCGTGCACTCCATTCTCTCAATTCCACTGAAAACGATCGACTTTTAGAGAGTCACGTCTTACTTTGAAATTCCACACTTGATGGTGACAAAGGGCTCCGAGGCTCACGGTTTTGTTCTATCTCGTTTCCAATTCCTTCCTCCACGGTCGACATTGTATAACATTCCAAAGTCCGCAATTTCGCCCGGAGGGGAAAACCTACCGAGACACGCGATTTTGACTTGCGGAGAGTTAATGGAGCTCGGAAACTTTTGGGTAGGGAAGAATTCACGACCATGGCAACGCGAGCATGAAAAGTTCGGAACGGTTACAAAACGATCGTGTCTATCTATATTTAAACGCGTATATATGGAGATAAAGAATTATTTACCCGAATCATCTCGAACACGCGCACCGAATTCGCCAACATCGAATAACATCGAGGGCTTTGTTGCGTGATCCGGTATTTAAATCGTATGTATTTTCAACGGCAAAAAAAAGAAACGTTAAAAAAGAAAAAAAAACACGTAACAGTACTCGATATAAAATTGAACAACTTTGGCTGCAACGTGGCGAGTGGCTCTCGTTCCATTATTGTCAATGCGAAAAGACAGCTGGATGCGTAACGAAGCTTTCCGCCAGTGCACACTGTAATTGCTTCCCCATACACGTAGGTTAATCAAATAAAAATCTAATCATCCAAGTCACTTCGTTACAGTGCCATTGGATGCTGCGATAACTTCGTTGAAAACGTCGCCTCAGGCGAGCCAGATAAATGTACTCGACTGTAGTACGACAGGGAGCGACACCTTCTCCCGTGAAGCAAATAAACAAAAAAAGAAAAATAGATAAATCGATGGATACACGGTGGTCAGATAAGATCGTACCAAAGGAAAGTTTACATTTATATAGAAAGAAAATGGAGTGCCGAGTTTCGAAAGATTTCCGAGTCAATCTCATTCAATCCCGTAACACGTACTACGGAAGAAAACAGAGAATCCGTCGTTATGAATGAAATAGGATCCTCTGTTGTAACGCAATCGGATTAAGTTTTTCATGTTTATTTTATTTTATTTTCGCATTCCATCGCGCGATCTTTCACGTCGTGTGGTACGTTAACTTATTCATGCTGGAGCTTTTGTGCCACGGGGTGCTACAAGATTAAGAGGCGGTGTTACAGACTGAGTCTGACTCGAGTGAGCGAGCGAAAGGTAGCCGCGAAACGCGATTCGATAATTCTTCGACACGACCGAATCAATAGGAGAGAGGAAATGTAGCCGAGCCAATGTTTGCCACAATTTTTCGTTGGCCGAGATAAATTTTCTCACGATCCGTTGGCGTCGTGACGAAAAATTTACGAATTTCGCTTTCTAAGAAGGTTTCTAACGTGTAATACACCGTCTTGAGGGTAGTTACCCATCCCTGCTACGTTTGGAACGATTCAAGACAGATTGTTGAGGGGAGCGAAAAAAAAGAAAGGAATATGAGAAAATTGAACAGCCGAATGGAGCAATAAATCGAAGAAGAAATAGTGTCTGCAAACCTACGAAGAAAAGTGTAACCTCGCCAGATATATATTATTAAGTCCAAGCGACCTACCCTCTATTTGCCGACGTAGCTCTTCTCCTATTCGTTTCTCACTCTCTCCCAGCTGACGAAATTAATTTTCATCCAACACCGCAAAGAAACGTTGGCAGGTACTTTTTTGCAAAATGATCACCCTCACTCGATCACAAGGGACGAGGATCCTGAGTAAGCATTGCCAATTTCTTAATCGACAGAAACTCAACCTTCTCGTTCAAACCGTATTATCGTTTTTTTCGCAAAACTGAACTGACGTTTCCGAGAGAGAGAACGTTAGAAAGATGCCAAGATAAAAACGAAGGAATAGGAGAGATTGTATCGTGTAACGAGCAAGTGTGAAAAAAGGCGAGAAACATATAAGAAAAACTTATGGACAACGCAAACATAATGAAAGAAGATGTAGCCGGCAGATTCTTCGAAGAAAAAAATACAGATTGTCGATGCTTCGATTAGAGGAAGAGACATGCGCTACGGAGAAAAGAAGTACTTCGAAAGTTGCAAACAAAGCTCGGCCACTTTTGTGACCTGCGTTTTTTTCATGTCAGCTCAACCTTACGCAGTTTTTATCTTAAACGAAATATATCCCTTCCACGAAGCGTCTCTGGCACTTTTTCCACCTCACTTACTCCCACAGTTTTAATATAATTTTATCCGCGGGTACCGACGGTCTACGACCTATTTCTTATTTTTCTTATACCACTCTCTCGTCCCCTCCTCATATACTCGGTTCCTGTTTTTTTGACCCGTATATTTTACGACGTTCAAACGCTCCATCGAGATGCGAAGAAATTTCATATTCGAGAAATTTAAATTGCATGGAAAGGGATGGCTATTTTCGCCGGCACTATGGTCACAGATCGAAATATAGACTGCGCGAATTCGTGTGATCTTCCTTTCAAAGATATCACGTCTTTCTTTTTATTTCTAAAAAAGTTTTGTTCGAGGCCTTGAGGAAATACGACACGTGCTTATCCAGTCTTCCGTAGCTATTACGAGAATGTACTCCAGCATTCCTTTCTTCGTTTTCTATTCTACACGTTATTATGTGAATAATGTTTTTATTTCCTTTGCGTCTTTCGAATCGTAAAACATACCGGGCGCGGAATGACAAACATTCCCCGAGAAGGAGCAGAAACCAGTAGGAGTTTTGTGAGCCGGTAGACACGAAATACGGAATTCCGTGTACCAATCCGACTCGTGACGAATTTCTTTACTAAGGCGGCGATGTTGAATGTAAAACAAAAACGAGCGAATATGACGCTGAAGATCTAATATCTGTGAAATTTCTCCATACATTGATCACTCCTAAGTAAGTCTAGCTCCGAAAATACCACGAGCATCCCCTTCTGACCATTCAACCTTACATTATTCATGCGTTGGATCGTGCTTCTATTCGGTAGAGCAAAAAAATCTGACAGACGCAGTGAAACTTACGAATCGCACATTTCCATAACACGTGATCAGTCGTAGCGTGTGACGACTTACTCGTGCAGTTGCTATCGCTAATTGATATCACGTAATAAAAATGCCTGTATTTAATCCAGGTGCATATGCCATCGCAAATATAGTACATGTCGAGAAAATCTCTGACACGTGGCAGGTATTACGATGATTGGCAGAACCCATCACAATCGTCGGTATCGATTTTAATATCGTGTATCTTTATCACAATCGCTGTAGGTACTATTCGTATTTTGTTGGAATAAAACGTAATACGCGAGAGCAAATCCAAGCTCATAACGCCAACGTGCATCGTCGAAACTGAAAATGTATCGAACGTTATAAACGACAGTCTAAAAATATATGATGATCACGTAGACCCACGCCATGTTATCACCGAAACACAAATGCCCGTACATGTGCCCAGACTTTGTGGATATAATTGATTAATTTCTTAATTAATGTAGCGAGACAAACCACACGGAACGAACACCTACGCTACAACGGAAATCGCCGTTATATATATATATAAATATATATAATAGATAAAATATATATATATATACGTTCAGTATTCGATTTTGTGACACCAATGAGGGTTGTTTAATCTATGTGGAATATTCATTATTTGAATATGCCACCACCTACCACGATACCCATATAGGGAGCTCTCAGTATATATTGAAAAATTGAAAACATATATCAATAACAAGGCTCGCGCAAGGGAGGTATTACGGTAAAACGCCGCAACTATTTTTTCATTATTATTATATGGTACAAACTGAGACGAAATTATTTTCCCACATATCGAATTTTTTGTTATTTTTTAATAGAAATACCAATGCCCTCATCCCTTCGCCTCCTTTACTATATCATTCCATATCGACAAAAGTAATTTCATTTTCGACGTGAAACATTTGATATTTTACAAAACTTATAATCTAAATTTTTACGTTCTTTTGCTTCGGTCGAATACCTTTATAGCACGGTATCTGCAGTTATTTATTACGTTCTTTTTTAATCCATGAGGCGTGCTGCGATAGTCGACTCGGATTCTTCTTTTTATTTCCATCGGTAATGACCAGAGCGAGGAACTTTATTGCCGAATGCGATAGCCCGGACAATTGGCAAGGTAGATTATCTCGACTCGATATAAAAAAAGTATTTAAAATAAAACCATCTTCGACATTTTCATATAATACCTTCGAGAACCTACCGTCTGTTTCCCGAGAGGCATCGAAATGAATTTCCCTGCGATTCAGAATTACACAGTAGTAAAATACTCATAGCCAGCGGATCTCGACTTCGCGTTGGCATTATTTGAAGGACCCGAGTCTAGTACTTTCAAGAGGGAGAGGGTTGGGGGCAGGCCGCACGCTGCAACTTCGCGAAATTTCTGTTTGTCACGAGTGCGTGAAGGAAGAAAAGATTGGAGAGCTCCGAGCGAAGAAAATGCGAGAGCTACTGCTCGTATGAAAACGTATAGAGCGAATATAATTTTTCTTTCCTCTCTTTTTTTTATCAACTTTAAAATTCATCGTAGATCGAGTTTTCCCGTAAGTTTCCTCCCCAGCCAATCACCCTCGCGTTCGCAAAAGCTCTTATATTTTGTATATAAAAAAAGAAGAAGAACCACACAAACAATATACGAGAATGAAATATGAGCGCGATATAAAAAAGGGTATCCCGCCATTACTTGGGTATTGTATCATCGTTATTATCAGTTTCTGTTTTATTTTCATTTCATCATGCGTCACGAAGGATATATCGCGCTTTACATGCTGAAAAGGTTTATTTTCCGTAAAAAAAGGACCCGGAAGCAACGAAACGTAGAGAAAGGACTATTATGGTGAAGCGAGGAGACAGGCTCGGGGGATACCACTTTTATCACGATAATAAGAAAAGGTGAACATATCCGGAAAAATAGAGCCACTGATATCTCATGAGAACTCGGATCTACCCTACTCTCCAAAGGTTTTTGCTGTTTATCCACTATTCTTTTTTTTCCCTATTTCTACCTTTCTTCGCTCCAAAAGATACCGACGTAAAGTATCGTATATGTCAAGCTCAATGTTCGCGTCGTGGCTTATATACCAAACGTTTTCACATGTATATTACATATACTTTATACGTGTATATATATATATATAACTATCGAAACAACGATCAATTCCTTCCAGTACAGTTTTATCATCAAACCCTTGCCGTCTTCCAATTATTGTTCGTCAAATCGAAAATTTATTCATATCAATTACTTCTAATCAATATGGTCACGAGCTCAAGAAAAGAACAATAAATAAAAATCTCGAGTGAAACTCGAGTCAATATGGGATGAGATCGAATGTATATGTGGTGGATGAGACGTAAGAAATACGTGTGGAGTAGGGGTTGCTTGAGCCGAGGGAGCGAGTATCCTCGAGCTTGGGGAGCGGAGCACCCTCGAGCAGCTTTCGCGTAGGCGATGCAATGAGCCAGAAGGAGCGAGCTTTGAATCTTCGCTATTTTATATAGGGAGTTTTTATTCGAATTAAGCGAAATTCAATCCCATGGTATGTTTTCATTGAAAACGAAGAAATCGAACTTTTATTCAATATTTTTCGAACACACGGTTGGGCGACTGAGGATGCTTTTTCGAATTTCATATTGATATGATACTTTTAAAGTTCAGTGACAAATGATAGAGTGATGTAATATTCCGACAATGGTACTAAAAAAACGAATTTCTTCGGGTGTCATTTTCGAACGTTTGACATTTTTTTGGCAAAAAAGGAAAAATTGTATCCCAGTATGTGGGCGATTGGGCTAGACTGTCCCATGTACAAGCTCCTTTCGGTATACAGGTATTTTGAGCTACCAAAAAGAAAAAAAAAAGAAAAGAAAACGTGGCAGACGCACGAGACGTTGTTGAATACGGCACCGTGAGAAATCGATTGTATCGCCGCGTTTTTCTTCTCTATCAAAGCTGAAAAAATCGCAATATTGTCGGACTTCTAGCGCTGACAAACGTTAGGTGCTGTATATCGCTTTGTGGATAACTCTATACCGGCTAGCACTCTTTTCCGTCCGTCAAACTCGTGTAAGAAAGTTCGAAAGACCGTGAATAATGCGAACAATTCTTTCGACCGACATCTATTGTTCTGACTCACAAGAGTTTTTCGGTGCGATTTATACCGAAGCAACAATTCTTTTTTTCCTGTAATAAGTACCTTGTAATTGATTCGTTGAAACCGTTAATCCGATGGACCATGCGAACTTATACCGATAATAAATCGGTAAACATATTTCCCTAGCACCCATATGAAAAAATTCACCCGATTGTACGTATATAACTGACTTATTTTTCGTTGAAGTCGAAAGATGGAGTGAATCGTTAAGAGCAGTCTATCTACTTAAAGCCGATCGATCCACCAAGCGTGTACTAGAATATGCAACGTATATCTTCTCGAGCGAATTTCTCGCCACAACGTCATGTCGAAGAACGGGATCCATACATCGTATATCGTATTTCAAGTTGATCAAAAGGTATTAAAGAATACACCGGGTATCCGATTTCAGTCGTATCACAAAGGATTAAATAAATGAGTCGAGTGTCTGTACAACGATACCATAGTGTTCCTAACGAAAATAAGACGATAATGAAAGGAAAAGTAGGGAGAAGTGTAAGTGAGAAACAGATAATGGGACAAAATAAAGTGAAAGGAAAAACGTGAACGTAAGGAAAATATACTTGGAAAATTGACGCGCGGAGCACGAACGAGGGCGAAGTCGCCCAAAAGTCCCCTAATATAGACGTGTGCTTGGGTCCCTAGTAAATATATTAGCGGTATACGTGATGCCGAAACCTTGCTGTCTCTCTTGATTGACACACACACACATATATATATATATATCTGGACCATTTTTGTAGAAAAACTCTTATCAAGAATTGTCTCGGAATAGTCAGCATCATTCCTTTGTACGTCCTACATCGAGGAGAGCCATCGTTTTATTTGCTTCGTCAACCTATCGAATCATCCAACCACGTACCTATATACGACAGAATGGTGAGATAACTCCATGACGTTGGGTAGAGCCACATCCTGACACGATCAAGAACAGAAAAGGGTATCGAATTTCCGGTTTTCCCTTTTCTTACTTGACGCGTGTCAGGTGACCTCTTTGTCGTGGAGAACTTTCGTAGGTGGGAGGAACGTATAGCTAGCGAATACAATCGCACACCAGAGACCAAGTTTCTGTATACTTCAGACTTCACATTGCGAATGAGAAATAAACGAGAATGAGCTGAAAAAGTAGGAAAAAGTCGTTTTTGTTGCCTAATTGGCCGGAAAGTTTTTATATGGATAACGGCAACAGTGGGAGCTGTGAGTTTGCTGATTTTCTTCACCATGAAAATTATTTCGTTAGTAAGCTTTGAATATATAATTATTTACCTCGACGTTTATTTTTTGCAGCAAGCACTGATGAGACGCTTAGGACCAAACTCGCACGCGTTCTCGATGGAAATTCCGCCCGTTGTGCCGCCGTCGGTCCGACTACTACCCGCGAAAGAGTACAATGGTGCACCGATCGGCACCAGCTATGACGTCAAAGCTTACGTAGGTGAGTAATACAACGTAAAATAATGGACCTATAAACGACGAAAACAGAGACTACGTTCTCGACATAGAAAATAAAATCTTCAAGATCTCCCACGATTTGTTCGGCAATAACGATTACCCGTTAGCAGGAAAAACGAAATTGTGAAATGTCATGGTCGCATGACCGCACGGCAATGGTGAAAAAACTACCCCTGTCGGATTCCATTAATGAATTATTGTCAGCGAAAACAATCAATCGTCTCGCCAGTTTTTCATTCTCATGAAGAAGAGACTCAAAAGAAAATCTCGAAAGAATCAGCGTGAAAGAGAGGGAGAGAGGGAAAGATTCGCGATAAATGACTGGCACTGGTATAAAAAACTGAAATTCACTTTACACACGGGCGAAACCCCTGAATCAATCATGTGCCTACGATCCCAGACTATAGATATGTTTTTTTCTAAATTCCCAGAAGGCTTATTTATTTTACGATGAAAATGTTCGTGGGGCGAAAAGCGCTCGGGCAAAATGATTAAATAGCGACCAACTCGACCGTACCCGACAGGGGGAGTTGATACGAAGGATTGGCTGGTAACACGCAAACGAAATCAGGATCGGTATATTAAACGATACCGAGAAACCTTCATATTTGTCTTTCGGTGAACACCTTCAAGAATACGAGGTTAATTCTCATAAACCGTTCAAAAACCATACGACCTAGCGACTTCTACAGATGGAGCCAAGTCCTGGAAATATATGTGCTAGTTTCGAACTAATGTAATGAGAAGACATTACTACAGTTCCATTTGCTAAATTACTACAAGTTCTACTACGCAATCAATAATGGTTATGGGTACGGCCGAATTCGCCCAATGTTGATCTCGTTATCCCAGCATGTCTAGCAGCTTGTGGCTGTCGTAGCCAGAGTCGTCACCAATCTCGTAGAAGATGTGCCTCTGAATGACCAAATCACATCAAATATGGCATTTCACGTTTCATATGGAACAGAGACCATTTATTTTAAAGGCTAAAAGCCATTTTTCAAAACCTAACCGTCCGAGGATCTCAAAAAAGGGAGCGATAAAATATCGCGGTATCATGCACCGGCGACTTAATCGACCGTGGTGTCATCGGCCGTGACTTCTCCAACGACCTATAAATATAAAATTCGTGCGCGGCTATGACCTCCCGAAACCAGAAGGTACTATTATAAGAAACTTTCGGAGAGTTTATAGTATATGAACGTTACCGTAAAACACATAGTTTTCTGCATACTTGTATTTAATCGCGCGCGACGTAGTCGACGGACGCGATGTGGTTTGCCAAATGTGCGAATACTATGTAAAACGTCTACCTGTATCATTTATTTTTGCAAAACATACGCTTATGTACCATCCATTAATTTGACTAAAAAGATATCAACAACAATATAGATCAAGTATCTTTCGCATTAAAATTCGATTTTACATGTGCTACATGCCTATATACCTATATTTTTCACACACGAGGCTAAATTATTACCTGCTCGTAATACCGAACATTGTGTACCTTGTACATAGCTGCAACGTCGTCGAAAGCTTGAAAAACAGAATTTTCACAATTTTCCATTTTTTGAAGAACAATTGGTAAAAAACCGAGAACACCCGATTTATATATATGAGAATATAGAGGGCATATATAGGTAAAACATAAGAATATCGTGAGAATCCTATTTATAAAGAATAAAGAATGTATTGCTTGAAAAACAAATACCTAACGATCGAAGAACTGTTCTAGGAAGAGACTAAATTTATGAAAAACCAATTAGCTAATTTAAAAGGTTGAAAAGATTCCAGATTTATTAATTAACCGTTAAAATTCCGATAATCCGATAAAATTGTACGAAGTACAAGCTCTTTTGATACATGCAGATTTATAATTTATATACATTACGTCAATGTAATATCAGAATATTTGATGTCTTGTTCGCAGAGACATAGTTGCGGGACATCTGTTTTTTTTTCAATTTCAAAAGTGTCAAAATAATTATTCACCCATTCAGAAATTATAAATGCTAATTTTTCCTCTTATACGTAGTCTCTGGAGGATTTCTCAGTAACGTCTCGTGACGTCATGGCGAATAATTATTAAAATATATACACGAACGTGGGCGTAGGTATGATTAGGCCGCTGTAAGGATAAAATTGTGCGGTTCATATAATAAATAGCCAAAAAGAAAAGAGCCATAAGGAATTTAATCAAACCCGAGTATATGGGATTCACCGCCTAGAGTCCTAATCCATTAACGTTTCTCGTCGAACTAACGGTTTGCCAAGTATCGTAACCGAGGTCGCATGAGAAATAAAAAGGGAGTAGTGAATTTAGCAGGTCGAAATTTTTAACGCGAACGCGTGCTTTGTTTAAAATACTAAGAAAATACGATAGGGACGTGCCAGGAAATGGGAATAAAGGAGGAATACCATTAGGGTTATCTCTACGATAGTACCAGTTCCAGATATGTTCGTCGACGGTCGAGAAAACGTGGGAGCGAAAACTGTAGTGGTAGGTCGAATGCAGCAATTTCGGTACTCTAAATTCGTGACAATCGAACTTCCTCCAACGGAGTTGAAGTATTTAATCACTGCTCTTTCGCCAGCTCGTTAACGTTACCCACGTGAAACTCAACGCTAGGCCACTTCTTTTCTTTTCTTCTTGTTCAACGTGTCGTATTATTTCGCTTATTCGCAGCAGAGGCTTGCCGAGAACGTGAAGAGGGATTTTATCGATTGTCTCGCGGCGTAATAACCAGAGATGGCAGAATGAAGAGATTTGAGAATAAAAAAATAATCTGTCGGATCAAAGATAAATTGAGGGTTTGCATTGTTTTTGCGAATTAATATGAAAAAATAATAAGATGGCAAACAAAATGTTGGATCGATAAACCATTTATTTATAACGTAAATAATGCTTTCATCGAATTATGTTACAATGATGTTGTAACATTATTTATTCATCGACGCTTTTATTGCATTAATCTGACGACCATGAGAAAACTCGTTCTAATTATAATCCCTAGCGAAATAATGTATTTTTAAAAGCTTGATAAAAAGTTTTCGGGAAATTTGGAGGAATTACCCGATGACAGCTAAAAATGTATTTTCTCTCTGGCATCGCCCGGATATTTTGCCGAAAGCTTTAAAAGGATGGATATTAAAGAAAAGCCTCGGGAGAATTTGGCGATGAGGCACAAAGAACGAAACGTGCAAAGTTGGGTCGATTCGAAGCTTTTTCGGCGATGGGACGGTACGTGGTAAGAAGAGATCGGGAGACACTGATGGGAGCTAATTAGGATAATATAGGATGCCTATCGAGAGAACTCGAAACAAAAATCGAAACTTTTAACAACCCCTCTCTTTCTCCTTTTACATCGTAATATGTAGCGCTCGATAGCCTAAAATTATTTAATAAATCAATTACTCAATTATTAATCGAAATTAATTATTTTATTCTTCGATTTAGCGGATCGGGTGGACGAAAAATTGCACAGAAACACTACGGTAAGAATGGGCATAAGGGTTATTCAACGAACGTCACCGCCTCCCTTGGCAATGAACACGCTTTTTACATTGCCAACCGCGGTCTCCAATATACAAGAGCGCAACATACCTCAGAGAACGCGGTTAATCGACACGGAAAACGAGATCACGCAACAGGCGGGTGAGTAGTTAAATGCGTCCTTTAAAAGTTAATTGGTTTTCAACAATTTATGGCATAATTTTAATAAAAACTACATAGGCTTGAATTATTATATAATGTTGCGAAAATTGCATGATTAAACGACCATCTGAAATATTTGCCTATAGATGTACACTAGAGCGTATAGGCCTCTGTCAGCTTTTGTTCGATCCCCCTTGATAACACGTGCTCGAAACTCACGTGCCACTTGCCCACCTGTATATATATATGCGAACACGCTTAATTCAACCAACGAAGCGTTTCCTCAACTCATCGATACAAACGCCTTTAGAGCCTGAACCACCGCAAGCAGCGATGGAAAAGCCGTTTCTACTCAGTGGCGGAGCAGTCAGGCTCGAGGCATGCCTCGACAAAGCGATCTACGCACACGGAGACACGATAACCGTTCACGTAAACGTCACGAACGACAGCCACAAATCCGTCAAAAGACTGCAGGTAATATAATATAATAAAATTATTGTTTCCCAATCGATAATCAAATGATCGATTAATTATTATTCATCAATGAATTAACTGATCGGTAAGAGTTGAAATGTTTTTTTTCACTGGGACGGTGATATATGGTAGGCTGGGTATTTTCTCGATTGCAAGATTTTCATCTAATTCACTATCGAATCGTTAACGAAAATGGAAGGAAGTTTGGTCGATTGATTTATCGCGTAATAATGCGGCGAAAAGTAAGGATAACTTTTTAATCTTGTTGCGAGAATTCCCGACTCTTTGGTAAAGCCAAAAAGTATCGAGAGACCCAAAAGATTGTTCTCGATCGTTACTTGGCCCGTAGCGAAACGTGTTTACGCACGAGGCACGATAACTTGGAATGTTTTTGACGGAGAATACCAAAAGCATTCTTCCCACGACCTCTCGCGTACCGCGTTACGTGCGGTTAGGATTCTGCAAAATTTCCGCACGTTAAATCGGGTTTATGTTAAATGAGGGAGAAGTAATTTCTGGGATGATCTTAGTTAGGCGAGGTCGCGGCCACGGTTTCAAATAATTCACGAAGTAGTGATGAAATTTCTCGGTAACATACTCGAGGTAGAAAGACTATTTCCGGTTGTTAGCATCTTCCGATCTAAACCCATTTTATCCGGTACGATCTACTTTATCGCCTCAGCATTGTCATTGAAATACGTTGAAAAAGAGGAAAGAGGGAGAGTCGCGTCGTATTTCCCTTGATCTACCGCACTGAACGTCGTAGAAGAGCGGAAGGCTACTTTCATCGCCGCACTCTCTCGAAGAAAATCACTTTAGGATTCCCCGTATTAGAGTGGCCCTTTGGTCACGCCCACTCATCGACGGAAAATGGAGCATAAAAACGAATAACGTTCGACCGAATTTTTCTCATCTTCCCCTTTCACACGAAAAACGCCACAAGTGAATGACGCAAGAATGAATTACGGATGAAATGAGGAACTTCCAGTGAGCTGTGAATTTTTAACTATAACAATGATTTTTGGTGACCCAAGTAAATTCCTGACACGTATACCTAACAGTGAAAAGAGAGAATAAAACCACCTCTCGGATCTGAAAGCAAAACTGTATGACTAGTGTTTAATCCGCCATCTCTACTCCAATATTGCAGTAAGATATTTGCACCATAAACATGGGTTTATAAGATTTGTTCGTAATTCCGTTATGGTTCGCCGAATGGATCTCATTACCCCTTCAACAAGTTTCGAGATCATTTATCTACAACTAAAAAAAGCTTGGTAGGTACTCCACGAACGCACGCTCTTAATTAGCGCCGTTCGGTGGAAGCGTCACGAACTAATGGGGTACCTAAAATATATGTACCATCTCCTCGTTGCATTTAACTGGTAAAATACGTTCCAACGCTTTTGGAAGTTTTGCGTTAACCGGAACTAGTTTTCAAACGTTGCATACCGCAAGCTCCGCGTTACTTAAGCCACTGAGCTCTGTATACGCGTACATAGATACGTGTATGTACATCAGTTCGTAGAAAGCTTTCCTCAACTTGCGAAGCCCACGAAGCTTTTAGTAAAGCAAATCCCTCGCGGATATTGAAATGCCTTGACTGGCACGCACCGCCTGGCATCGATGTCTGACGTAATTCGTCATAATCACTAAGAGTCCTTTCTAAATGCTCTATCGGTATTTACACATTCTAAGGAAACGAGCATCCATTGTATTCGACGTGTGAGTTCGAATTAATGCTAAAAACGCACTGTATTTTTGAAAACGGCATTCAAAAGGATTTTTAAAAACCTGGTATGACATCCGCGGATTAAGAAACTTTTTGCACAGAAGCACTGTCTGCTTCTCTTTTTTTTGCGGTTTGAAGGCGACTAGACTAATAGGGATCGTTTGAAAAGAGGGGATTAGGCCGACAGGCTATAGTTAATTTTGTAACACCTGGATTAACGTTGTTGTTGTTGTTTTTTTTTCAAGGTATTAGTACTTCAGCACGTGGACGTGTGTATGTTCACCAGTGGCAAGTTCAAGAACGTCGTTGCCGTGGAATCCGAGCGAGAAGGTTGTCCCATCGGGCCTGGATCGAAATTTACGAAAGATTATAGCGTGAAGCCGATTATGGGGCCAACTAAAAATTGGATAGCACTCGAGGACAATTACACGAAAGCTGGCACGTCCCTGGCGTCGACGGTCGTTTGTACTGGAAATGGCGAGAAGGATAGAGATCCTTTTGCCATCAACGTTTCCTACTATGTCAAGGTAATTTAATCCTTGACCAAGCATTAGCTGAATTAATTCTTGCAAGAATTAATTAACGGACAATAAATGTGAATACAATTTTTTTTGTGTTTAGGTAAAACTTTTGATCTCATTGATGGGTGGCGTGGTATCATTGAAGTTACCGTTTACTCTGATGCATCGGAATATCGAGCCCGATCTGATAGGTTTTCCATCACCTATCAGAGATTATCAGCGTAAGACAGATATCGAACTGGAAAATACAAAGGAGAAAGAGATCGAGTCAACGGAGAATGTTGATCGGACCGAGAGACAATCACTGATAAGCGCTAAAAAGAAATTGTTGGATCCAATGGCAGATGTGGATTTGATAGAACACAGCGAGGAGCCCGAGAGTACCTGAGAGCAGGTCGGGGTTCATGTGGACGTACCCCGGCCTGCGACAAATCAGCGAAACACTGAAAATCTTCGAGTAACGAAGATACTGAAGGATTCGAGCAACCGTAGCTGCAGGGAGGGGTTTAGTATACAGAGAGCGTGCTGTTGCTTCAGAAGAGCCTCGTAGTAGAGGAGTAAAGCTTAGCCAGAGCTTTGTCTAATAATCCCCCGTATCGTGCTTGCCTCGATCTCGATGATCGAGACATCAACGATCGAATAGCGAATGTTCGAACGCCCACGGGAACGTGAAGGCGACAGTCGGACATTGTTTCCCGTGGATCGTACCAACGAATATCGACGGCACGAGGAAGAAACGCGTTCTTATTAAGACGCGAATTGTCAATTTATTTTATAAAATATGACGCAAAGTACACGAAGAGTGCGAAGATTCGCGATAAAAAATAATCGACGAATCCTCGCATCCTTTTGCTCACGAGTCGGACAAATGCAAAAAAAAATGGTGCATTTACCCAATTCGTAAATGAACTACCTCCCTCCTCGTCTTGCCCCCCTCCAAAAAGGTCAGGATTCAATCGCCTCCCTAAAATCTCAAATTTTTTCACGAAATATCCCATAACACCTCTATTTTTCGAAGAATCCGTAATTTTTCATAACGACTTCATCGAGGATCGCGCAGAAATGTACTTTCCACATTCTGACTGCCAGGATGACTGTTGGTAAACAAAAGAAACGATCCAAAAATAACGGATCGCAATTTTGTATTTTTCGTTCTTACTTTTTTTCAAACTGAAGTACGGACGATCTAGTCTTCGGGCAAACCATTTATCGATCCTGTATTTGTATACACCCTCGATCAATCGATAGGCCGATTGATGAGACTTAAGTTAGTGGGGTAGTAAGTGAATTACTGGTATCCGGACTAAAGACAAACGGAGCAGAAAATTACTGGATTCGATAATACCATTGTTAGGTCGCTGATCTATCGGTGAACCAGCGAGGAATTTATTATGTCTAGTAACTGTTTCCACATTTCGATTTTGGCGCAGATACTCTTAGTTCATTTGCTACCTTACCCTTGAGTTTACTGTTAGATTGTATGTGTATATAAAAAAACGATATCTAATATATGATATGATGCAAGCAGGCCCTAAATGGTAGTCGAGGAGTATATATGTCGTAAGTGTGCAAAACAAGAAATTTCGAGTATCATTGTCACGTAAGCACCTTGGTTGTGGAAATACTCAATTTTTTTATTCGCGAAAATGGCTCTAGAGCTGTGCAATCGATCGTCTGGTCATCGATTATTACAGATCAGTCCATCCATCGGTATACTTGTTACACTCTATTGGACAAACCGTGTACACGTATGTTCGCTTCATGTAACGTTATGTGATACTCTACTTTCCTGCCATTCAATATTAAATTTGACACCTACCGAAATATTTTTCATTGTTTAACAACTGTCGCAATTATGTGGAGAAAGTTTATTCCATCGATTGAGCCTAATCAACAACAAATACTTGCTTAAGCCTAATACCATTCGTCACTGAATTATCGGGTGATACCTTTCCAGCAGCGTATGGAATACAGATGTGAAAGACAGTTCAACATCGCGATGAAAATCGACCCATTTTGTATGACGAACAGAGTTAGCATGTATGAGGTGATCAACAGAATGAAGAAAAAAACTTAAACAACCAAATTATATCTTATCATATGAAATGCTTCGGTTGCAGACAGTAAACGATGACCAAGTTATGAGAGAAACAAATAATGAAAGCGTGGATAAATCTGGCTCGAGCCGTATCGTCTATGATAATTTATATACTGACGTGGTTATAATTATATTTTGCCAGACTGACATCCCGATGTTGTAAATTTAATTATCATTGAAACCTACACAACACTTGAGTAATGTACTCTGGTCATAATAAATATAAGTTGCGTGTAATAAAATCTAACTCCTGTGTCATTTATTTCTATTGTAGCTTGTTATTACGAATATCGATCATTGTATTTTACTTTAGATTGTCACAAAGGAATTGCTATAAAGGACATGAGATTTATACAGGGTCTGTCCTTAAAGTAGTAGGACCGATTTTTTGCCGGGCAGACGGACGGATCGTCGGTGTTTTTTTGCCTGTTGTTAGTGGACAGGGGTCTAAGGAAAAGCTGGAAGCGAACGGCAGTTCGCCAGTCGGCTTTTAGCCATAGCGAAGTATAGATCGCTTGTTCTCGTAACCGCTGCAAATGCCCTCGTCACGCGTCATGGCTTGTCTTTTGGAACAGCGCTACGTTATCAAATTTTCCGTTAAGCTCAGCAAAGCCGGAAAAGAGACTCATGATATGATCAAGACGACTGGTGATAACGCCATGAGTAGATCAAGTGTTTTTGTCCGGCACAAGCTGTTTCGGAATGGGAAAGAGGAAGTTAAAGACGACCCACGTTCCGTGACGTCGCCATCAGCAGCGTGACGAGGGCAGTTGCAGAGGTTGCGAAAAGAAGCGATCTATACTTCGCTACGGCTAGAAGCCGACTGCCGTTGGCTTCCAGCCTTTCCTTAGACCCCTGTCCACTAACAATACCCCCCAAAAAACAACCGGCAGGCCGTCCATCTACTTGAAGAAAAATCAGTCCGACTACTTTAAGGACAGACAGTGTGGATAATTAACTATACCAAGCTAATTAACTATGCCAAGAAAGAACATTTGATTACAGTAGAACCTCGATTATCCGACCCTCGATTATCCGAATCCTCAATTATCCGAACGATGACTTAGTTTATCCGAACGCTCAATTATCCGAACGTTAGCCCGAAAGATACATTGTTGCTCGCTGCCACCGCCGTGAGCAACAACGTATCTTTGCGAGAATCGCGAGATACATTGCCGCGACATACATATTAACGCGAAAACGTTAATATGTATGTAAAATTTTAATAAATATGTATGTATTGTTTCTATGTGATATGGTGTTGTTTATGACCTCGTCCCAAAAAGCCCACGTTTGGATTATCCGAACTTTTGATTATCCGAACTAGCCTCGGTCCCAATTGGTTCGGATAATCGAGGTTCTACTGTATATGCATTGATATCCTTTGATTATATATCCTTGGACTTTACTTGAATTGCAATCATCTCTTGAATAGTCAACGATATGAACATTTTCATGATTGTTTTCAATTGTGATTTTGTTATCGGTACTGTTGAGAAGGGGGGAGGGGTAACTTGAACATTCTACACAAAACAGAATCGACTCACGACTCTCGGCGTCCGCCGGAGACAGCTCTTGATGTCTCGAAGACGTCAAAGTCAAAGGCACATGAAATGAATGACCTCTCTCGGACTTCGAGCTAAGCCAAAGGTTAACGAGGTTCACGCGCCCCAATCATAATAGTATATACAAAGTAACGGCAAAATAATCAGATACAACTTTTTCCAAGATAATTTTTTGAAATTTTGCGTGAATCTTCTTGAGCATCGTATTATAATGGGTAACAAATTTGAGAAGGTTTCACCGTCTAGTAATCGAGATATCCAGTGTTTAAAATCGCAACTTTAACACAAGGTCTTATGGGAAGTTACGAAAAAATACGATTTTTCACAATAAATAACTCGATTTCTAGACGGTAAAACTTTCTCAAATATTACCCACAGTTGAGTATTATTGTTAAGAAGCTTCGTACGAATTTTAAACAATTAAACTTGGAATTCGTATAACGCATACCTAACGCTTGAACCTCCTTAACCACTTGCGCTAGCAAAAAATTCACCGACGCGTGTACCAGAACGGTCTAGTATAACTCGCTGGAAAGACGTGCCACGCACATCTTTCTTATGTTTATGACAATCACGTGACGACGTACATACCACGTCGTTGGCGATTCTGTGACAAAAGAATTACGACGTGTGTGGCACGTCGTTCCAGCGCAAGGGGTTAAGAAGTATCTAGCCTCGGTCAGAGTAAAATTTAATCAAAGGAATATGTAAAAAGTAATAAAATGTACTGACCATGCCATGTACATCTACTATATCCTCGTACGATGGGCTTACTCTGCTTGTTTACGTCGTCGTGTACATGTACCAGGATGTATTTGAATATACCATTATCGTCGATGTTGACATCAGGAATATCGTCCAAAGCCGATGACATGGTAACCAAATTACGAACTTGTCGTTGTACTCCTGTAAAAGTGTTGATGCAAGTGTCCAGTGTCAATACACGATACAAGACCGCTTGAGATGATGTTCTCGAACGTCAACTGTGGCGCACACTAGTTCGATATTTGTTTTGTTACGGAGACATAACCTCCAAGCTGATCGTGCTATGAAAACACTCGATATGAGATATGGAAGTAGGTGTCGTGGTGTTATTTCGTATAATCGATTTGTTTGAGCCTAATGATCACGACAAAGCTAATTGGCAATGTTGTTATATGGTTTTAACATTAGTATACCTGATTGAAAGGAACACCGGCTGAAACGAAACAACACACTCACACTTGTACAAAACATGGACGCCATCACACCACGCACCACCAGTGTTGGCAACCTGGAAGATGGCGCTGATCGTACCAGGGGCGTAAGATTATCGTACCTGACGAAAAATTATCGTACGTTTTCAAATAACATAAAAAAGCGTTAGTTATTAATAAAATAATAAAATTGATATTATCGAGAACTTATATTGCGCCTGACACGTAATTTTTCGAATTTTATCTTTTTCACACGGGTGCACCGGATAGTAAATGGCGCAAAAATTTGTGCGATTCAAAGATTTGTGCGATTTCAAAAATGCCTATTGAACTTTATATACGCGCGCGCACCGCACCAACGCGAATTTCCGAAAGTTGTACACAAAGATATCGACTCTGTGTCGCTCTGTGTCATTGTTGCAAAGCTCCCATAATATCTAAACTTTGATTATGTTCAGAAAAAACAAAATTTCTGGATATTTGAATATTATCGTACATTTACGTACGATAATGAATCGCTATCGTACATCGTACGTTGGTATGAAATTATCGTACGGTTGCCAACACTGCGCACCACCCGGCTGCGCCAAATTCCGACGCTTCTAGAAGGGATTTGGTTATCGCTCGATTGAAGCAAAGTTTTTTCCGCCAGAAACTGCCACTTGGCGTCGCTGCGGTCGATTATGATGTTATTCGGGATTGTATACACACCGTAGGCGGAGTCACGAGAACATGAAGTCCCTGCAGTCTCTAAATTCGAATTTCTAAGGCTATGCGCGCACTGGTGACTTTTGTTACTGTGAATGTTTCGTCACCGTCACTGTCACGTCACCTAAATTTTTGTAACTGCGCGCATTTACAATGGCAGTTACGCAATTTATCTGTCAGTTGTCATGATAGATCGCACTAACACTCGGTGTTAGTTGATGTTTTATAGTGTACGTGAAAATTGTCAAAAGTCAACAAAAGTGTGGCGAGCGCGAGGGACATGGAGTGCGGTGCGATGACATTTTGTCACCAATGCGCGCAAGGATATTCGGATCTGCGGACACGGTGACAGTTGCGTTATCAGCATGTCGTGACACAAAGTCACCCAGCTGTCATGTATTCAAGTGTGCGCACCATCAGAAGAATCTATAGACGTGGCGACAGTTACAAAACAGTCACAGCGACAAAAGTCACTAATGCGCGCATAGCCTGAGAGCTGAACGATCCAATCCCCCGCGAATAATTTTTTGTTTTCATTATTGTTTTATTATTTCCTTACCTCGGGCATATAAAGACATTTTATATTGCATAAATATTAACAAGCAAATATAACAAAAATTCCGAGAGTTTTTATTTATTAAGTCGTGCCCATGTTAACGTTCTTAGGGTCGATAGTATACATGGCGAATCAGTGAGGTACGACAGTAGCAGGTAAGCAGGTTAAAAAACGACAGAGTCTGCACAGATACCCCACGGTATACCTCACATTAGAGAAAGAGAGAAAGAGCGCTTGCTCGTCCGTGATTGGTGAGAGAGGAGGCGGAGGTACACCATGAAGTTACGTGAGGTATACGCGAATGTGCTGTGTGACCTACTTAATACATTCTTGTAGCGACGCCAGTAATTGGGGTGCGGAAGTTCAGTGGGGTTCTCAATTTCTCGCGTCAATTCAAGCATAGGCATATTTTTTCTGTAGTCGTCTGTACTCGTTGCTGTTACTCAAAGAGGTACGACGATGGCAAACTTCGCAGCATATAGTGCTGCCCTCTCGCCGACCGGGTATTCTTTTTAATGAACTACATAAGCCATTAGATTCCGCCTACATTGTGGAATGTTGCTGATCTCCCCCCTAATCTCTGTCATCATTGCACAGTCTGTCTTGTCACCAACGAAAAAACCCAAGTGTCGTGTACGGACTGCCAGATTACATATATATGTTCCCTTCGCCAAATATATAACTATGATAGTTTGCGGCCAACTTTACGCGGGTGCAAAATAGTCCACCCTTTAGCCGCTCAGATGTCGCCGTACCATTCTCGAGTTTTCAACTTTTGTCGAGTGTTACTCATCTCCCCCCTCCCCCTAACCCTGATTAAACAAGCGGTCAACCCTGAAACATAATAGTGAGGTTACATTTGTATTTGTTTACAATGAACATAATTCATATTAAGAAAGAATTTGGCCTCGCACCATACATTTCCTAGGGTGATAAATTCTTAAGAAAACAATTAAATAATGGTGGAAGATATAACTAGTCCATATAACAAGCCAAAGGTAATATACGCCTTCCGTTATTGATATTTTATAACAATTCGGGAGTTACAACATTTTTATCAAACCATTGGCATTAGAGTAAGACCGCGAGGCCTCGCCCTGTCTATCTCTGGAATGTCTTGGATGTTCAGAAATGGCTAAGACGACACTGCAGCGATTACTACCAGTTGTACCACGAAAGATTTTTATACGTGAGTAGAATAGCTGGTACAATTTCTCAATTGCGCTAGAATTTGTATTCCTAAGCTACAAATCATTTGTACTTGACAAATTGTCCCATGATAAGACAATGGAAGGGCCAGATTTAAAGAGACGTGGCGCGTAGTCCATTCCACCTAAAAAGTCACCTTGCCAGGCAAAAGTTTCACTTTTACCGCTGATAACTTCTTCAAACATCCTGTGATTCAATGTTTTCTTTGCACGTGATAAAATGTTACATTAGCCGGGAGAATAGGAAATACCTATATTATTTGTTTATCAAGATTGCAAGTACGTGAATTTTTGTACTTCGGGCTCAAATTATTTTAGCACGACATAACAGGACGAGTACTTCTACGCATTAACGAGAATATTTTGCTGCGTCTGGGTATCGAGAACGAGGAGCATAGGATGGATATCTGGCGAGAAATAATGAAACTGCGTCTAAAAACAGATATACTCGAAATCAGAGATATCGAACGGCGTAATAATATGAATTACGACTGATTATGATTAAGTGTTTTTTTATATTCTTTTTCTTAAATATAATAATTATTATTAAATCTTCGTGATACATGAATCACAGAAAAATCTTATCACTTGGATACATCTAACTATTTACAATAAAGTTACAGTAAGGTAACACCGAGTTTTTAATATGTCGTTCGTACCTAGCAATTCCTTTTTATCCCCCTATTTGGTATGTCGTCGGGTTCAAGGAGAAGGAAACTCTGTTCTTTCTTTATTAAATATCGTTTTTTATACTTTTTTCGTACTAGACATTATAATAACGTAAGAATTCTTAAATTCTTACGTCAACATGCGAAATACTCGTTAGACAAATTCTAGTTCACAGTCGAATCAGGAAATATTCATTTTTACATACATTCAGGCCCACAAATTATTTCGAGAGGCATTAAATTACAGAAGTTTATGGACTATTATTTACAATGATAATCGTCAACTTCCCTGTATTTTGTTTTTAACATGGACGAGAACGGATATAATGTATTAGCGACAAATCCTAAAATATATCTTATGATAATTGTTTCAGAAGCGAAATAGCAAAAAAATGCATTCGTTGGACGAATTATCCTACCCATGGAACGTATTTGTACAATGCCGACATTATTGTGTTATCGTTAAATTTCTCCAGACATTGAATCAAGGTAGCTCTTGAATCACGAACTCTTTCTCGTAGGAACATCACGAAGATACGATAACGAGCTTTTCATCTTGAAAACTCCAAATTATTTTCATCTTCGTAATTTTTATAACTATACACATTTATCGTTATATTTACACACTCAAATTTCTCGGGTGTTTTGCACGTAGACCATTGTCTTATCCATGCTAATTAGATACCAATGAGCACGAATTTTATGTCAGCCATTAACAAATTTACGGCCATTCGGCTAAATATGATTGTCTATGATTGATCTTCCTGATGGCATCGAGGATAGTTTTTCCTCCTCGATATGGCGAAAGCATGATTTTTCAATGATTAGAATTTGTTTTAACCATCGCGAGGTATTAACGCTTCTTGAGCACGTTCTTCAGTCCAAAGTCGATAGTCTTCTTTACTGAATAATTTTCTTGAACGAGGTATCAGCGTTAAATTTAATTAGTATGACATTCTGCCCTATCGTTACTGAACAGCACTGCTGTAATGAGCGTAGCGATTAATGTTGGTACGATACAAATATATGTCTTTTCACTCGAATCACAAGTAACGGTGAAGCGGATTACCGATCGAGTACAAACGCATCGTGGTGTCTATGTATGACTACAGCTTCCGGGTTTATTTAAAAAAAGCTGTTTCACATGTAGAATTGAAGCGTTGATTCAACACGTTGTCTCGCGCGAACCCGGAATTGTCGTATTATTTTTATTTCTTTGGTTGCGACACTTCTTTACTATACACACTGTCCGGAAATCTTTTACCCGACAAAATCGTTTCGGTGAACGTTGCAAAGCAATCGTTCTCGACCACCGAGTTCTATTTACCATGCAGAAGCGGACGGTTCGATTTACAGGCCGGAGGCTGTAAAACGCAAATGCGGATAACACTTTGTGGTCGTTTTAGCTGTGACGCTTGCCAATTCACAGACACAATTCTTGATCACCGAGTTCTCGCGTGCGTTTGTGCCTACCGGAAGAGAACACGTATAACTCGGCGGTGCAGATCTCCTTGTTCTTCTTGCAAGGTGTCCTACTATTCACATTAGTTTGATTACCGTGGCCGTTACGAATGCTACGACTTGGCGTACTCATAGCTCGAGTCTCCGTATCTTGACTATTAATGGACGGCCTCGACGGATCCCGGAGTGAGACTCCTCGGTAGAAGGAAGCGGCTGCTGGACAACCACCGGAAGCGGGCCGTCGCCAGTCGTACCTGTTTCCCCAATAATAGATATCAGGAAAAAGAACAAAATAATTGAAAGAAATTTACGTTTCCATGAAAATATTTAGCTCTTGGCGGTTACACGATTTTACATAATTAGCTTTTCTGGGTCGGTGCCTAAATTAAGTGTTAATTGCCTCAAATTTTAACAGATCAATGAAGTATGTAGTTAGATTGTACGCTGTAACTTTTTCTAGACTGTTACGATAATAGACTGTTATGTTATTCAGTGAATACGCGGTCTTGGTTCCAAGGCTGAATTCACAATGGACTGAAAGAGTTCGACACGTTTCGAGCCACCGGATACATTTACATGTTTTAACTTCTCCTGGGATAACTTCCGATTAGTGTCAACATGTTGAGTTTAGACGGACTATAAATTTATATTCATGGTCCCGGTTACTTAGCCGTATGTGGCTCGTGATTCTATACGATTATTATAACATTTGAGGAGCACCTGAGAATGTACCTAAACGATGCTCTCGTACTCTGTGTCTTCTCCATGTCGAGGCTATCCGTTGGCGGACTCGTCGACCACTTTCTCGATCTAAACGGGCATCTTTGTCGAAACTCTCTCTTGAATTTCTCCTATAATTTCAAATCATCTTCCGTATTAATGCCTTCTATTGTTTTACCTTCATTGGGATTCGTTCAGGTTTTTTTAAACTCACATTGTAAATTCCATAGATAAATGGGTTGTAACAACTGTTCGACATCGCAAGCCAGTCGCAACAGAACCATATGATGTTGATATACCGATATCTGAAAACAATATTTTTTCTGAATCGTTATGGAATGGAATAATTTTTTTTTGTTCATAGAAAGATTTTATAAACGTTATTAACGTTTGAAATTTGTTTTTTTCAGGATTGCATTATTTATGACTAACTCGTTAATTTCCGGATAGGTGTATTGCAGCACGTTGTACATTTGGAGGGGTAGCCAACAGATGGCGAACAGCGCGACGACTATGACCAACATTTTGATTACCTGAAAAATGTACGATTATAATTTCATCAAGCCACGAGATATTTTGTTCTATGGGAATGGTGAAAGTGCCATCTGTGAAACTTTTTGTTTCTCGTTGGCTTTAATTTCTTAAAATAAAAAATGTGAAAATTGAATTTTCTTCCAAACTAGCGTGCGCCTTTTCATGCGAAAAGAAGGAGACCGCCCTTCGCGTTTTTTTCTCTGTAATCACCTTTTTCTTATTTTTCATAAGATTTGCGTCCCTCGAGTCCTGAGCGTTGCCGGGTGCTCGACTGCCCCACAATCTCAGAGCCATTCGTGCGTATACACAGGATATTACAGAGAGTGGCGTGAGATATTGTAGAAATCCCAAAAGGGCTCTGTAAGTCAGCATCGACCTCTCCGACATGTTCTCATTTTGGCAAAACGGTTTCAGATGATGTCGTCCAACTTGAAACACAATTTTTACAATAGGGGTTGAACAAAAATCTGTTCGTGTCCCTTTTATATTTTTACAATGGACGACGACTGGAATATTGAGCACAGAGCCTTGATTCTTTAAACTCGCTTAAAATCGTCAATTTCCGTTCTGTCAATCCAGTCGGCATCGATTTTTACAACATCTTAGCAAGACTCCTAACGTTATACGAGATCGTTTTTTTCTACAACGGCTACGCAATGAGAAACTCTCGCAAAGATTAAAATCCCCGGGCTATGAATTCTCATCACGTTTTTACGTACAGTTATATATTCCTTCTTTCAGTGTCGTCAAAAACCGGAAATTGTACAACGAAACCCTTAATTGCCCTATGCACGTTTCACTACTTCATCGTCTCGAAAATTTCACCGTCTTTGAGAACAAACTTTTTGTTCAATCTTCGATAGTGAATATGGTCGTCGGGGCCTTTGGCGATACAGAAATTATTCATGAAGGAGAGTCTTTAGCCGTCTCGCGGCTTACCCTCGTGAGAGATTCAAGGTCAGCCTTAATGCACACAAATGAAACGTCTATCTTTGTTCTAGTTTCAGTCGAATAGCAAACTATGCTAAATCTAGGAGCTGATCGTCCATGAGGGCAAATAGTGTGAGAAGGGAAATATTCCCATCGAACTTTCCCTATTCTATTACGTTCTGTTTACACGGAGCTTTAAAATACCGTTCTATCTCCTCCTCCCTCCTTGATAACGGTCTGCGGTAGCCGGTTCACCATAATTGAATTGTCTTGTGCAGTTATCGAGCAAAAGTGATCGCCATATAGCAAACCACCTTTGATCAATCACACGTATGCAAAAGCTCGACTCGTACGTCCTTTTGACACTCCTTTCTTTTTTTACTAAAAGCTTTTATTAAACCAGCTCGTGCTTTGCATGTCCTGTTACGAGGCTGTTGGCACCAAATTTTCCACGACACGCTCGAAACGATGGGTCGAGTTTCCGGTGAGATATCGCATCGTTAATCATAATAACAACCCCCGTGTACATGACGAGAGGTGAACATTGAATGAAAAATGAGTCAGGCTTCGGAATGGAACTAAACCAGGAGGGAGAGTTAACGTAGCAAAATATATCATTTATGCAAATGTTTCTTGTTCGACACCGTCTGTAGCAAATCGTGACAACAATTTATAGTGAAAAAAGCTCACTGCGTTAATTGCCATTTAGCTAAATATAAAGTGACTTTTCATCACAGAACTCGACTTGAGCTCAGAATAAAATTTTAGACGATTTTTTTTTCATTCTAATTGCCTGTTATCTCAAATTAATTTTCGTACACTTCGTGAGACTGTTTTTGTTTAATAAAAAAGTGAGCATAAGATCTTTTATTTATGAAAATGCCTACTGTGGCCATAGAATATTTCATCTTCGTCGTATCGATATAACGTTCGTGTATCTGCGGGAACGATAAAAAACCGCAACACCGCAGTATGTACTATATATCATGCATGAAAAATCGTTATGGCGATAGAACCCGGCAAGAAGAGAATAAAACAAAGGGCAATATAAACACGGCACTTATATTTTTGTATTCAGGATTTGAATTCCTATAAAGCTTATGTAAATAAAGTTACAATTTCTTACGTGGAATACGGTCGCGCGAAGATTTTTCTTCACAACGCATCTGGAATCTTTTACCGAGGTCGAGTGAGAATTCGTTTATGATAAAAAAAAAGCAATCTTTGATCCTTACCCAATTTTACCACATTCGAGCACGGTTCAATTTTCACGTAAAAAAATAGGAAAAAACCGGGGATGGGACCTTCGAGAGTATGTGACGGAACGAAGGTTGATGGGGTTGGCGCAGGGACAGATAAGGGCGCATCGCAAACGTGCGGATCGTCACAGTCCTGACACGAAGCCAAAGACGGGGAGGGTGCTATCGTGATCTTTTATTTTTGATCCGTCATCCATTAGTCGATTAACTCTGATACAACGATGTTAACGATGATAAATATCCGTTCGACGAATAATAAAATAATTGTTACAATATGAAAAATGAGGAGGAAAATAACGTTATAAACAAATAAATATACATGATTAATCGAATAAAAATATTCACGAATAGTTTTTAGTCCTATAGCAGTCAGTGAAAAGAGTATTTTGCTTGAAATATTATATGTAAGCCGCTTTGAAAACAAATTCACGGTGAGGATGTTATAGATATCAAAACATCAAAGATTTTTGTGTAGAAAAGTACAAATACCGTAGGACCTTGCCGCGAAGGATGGAGTGGGCGTTTATCGGGAACGCAAAGGAAAAATATTGATGCGAAAGAATATTTTACGTGGGCGATCTTCCATCTATTGAAGAAAAAGCTTTTTTAGCGAAAGTTTTTTTACCGGTACCGCGAAATGATGATTTTATTTATCAGCGTCAATTCGTTCTGCTTATTTTCTTATTACGTACATTACATGCTTACATGCTTATTTTGTATAAAAAATGAACGTTATGGACGAAGCAGAATCAAACAAAAACATTGGCTCAGTGAATTCGTGCTGCAGATTGGATGGACTTTCTACCAAAAAAAAGTTTGCGAGACGATTCAACTTTTATTTTGAAGGATTATCTGGTACAAGTGCACGGAGAGGAATCAAATTAAAGAGGTAGAACAGCACTAGCAGTAGTAGTATTGATAGAGAGCTTTTTTACAAAAGTGCCATTCATCATGTTATTTTCGGCGGGGCAGAACGTACTCGTAGCTACGGAGTCTAGATTTGCATTTTTACGTGCCGTATACGCTCTCTACGTCACCGAACGAGTAAGCTTGATAGAGTGCGATGTACTTTTTGTACGTTTTTTGGTTAGCCCTTCGCTCTCACTTCTACGTAAAAAAAGCTTTCACTGCAGATACGGAACGTGATAAAGTACCGAGGTGAAGTGGTTGTCTACTCGGGTCGTTATTACTTGAAAGTGGTAACAATGCGAACTCGACGATCGTGATAACGTTTTAAACATGAAATCTGCAATTTTTTACCGGATCGGTAAGAACGGAGGATTGAACAAATCCTTTCGGCAAATGGCAAAGTCATCGATACAAATGGTGATAAGTTTGATCGAATTATGGGTGAGAAAAATGATGATCGATTCGGTATACTCATATTTTGTTACGTACTCCACTCACCGGCTGTGCTTTCCGGCACCATAACGACCCTCAGAGCTGCTCCCATCGGGGCTGCGAGAGTACCGGCGAGTAGCCAGATCCCGGCTATGATGATCTTGGCCCTGAGCTTGCTCGGTCTCGCGCTGCAAATGACATTGACAGATCATTCTACCTTGCGAAAAGAAATCGGTTCTTGCGACCGATATCGTACGCTGTCGAAAAAAAAGCACGGGAGGAAAAAGAAAAAATAGAAGAAAAAGTGGAAACGCGCAAACCCCATCAGGATTTGGACGGAAAATGGAAAATCGGATTGACCATAGTCTCGTGTTACGAAGGGGGCGAAGTGGCCATTTGAAGAATAGAACGTGCGGAATACCGATTGAGCGAGCTTTTCATGAAATTTCTTTGTAAACGGAGAGAGGGGAGATAAAAAAAGTTCTTGCGGCCTAGCTTAACCGTGAATATTCTCGATCCTTAAAACGTTTTATCTTATTTATGGTTCATTGTTGGAGTTAAATGATTCATAGTCCGGGTGTACAAATGTATAGCAGTCGTTATTTCAATAAATGTTTATGCCTATGCGGGCTTATGTCCAACCCACTGACTGTGGGACAAATCAAAATGAATGCCCTGTATACGTAACGCCTTTTGTTAATAAATGAAATATCATTTGATGCCAACGTGATGAAAAAATGAATTATTGATACAAACATTCAAAATGCACATTTACGATGGATTCACTTGACGAAAAACGTTTTAGTTACTAAGTTACACGGCTAAAAATAATTCAATTGTCAATTTAACGGATGTCGCGATTGTTAATTGTGACGAAAATATACTTTTTACCATTTTTTCAAAACATAATTCGCTGCTCTCGGCTACTCAACGAGAAAATAGTCAAATACCAGATGCTTCTCGAACGTACGTTCTAAAGAATTTAGTTGGCTTTGTATACGTTTGGTCGATCGCACATAAGATCTTGAGGTCGGTGACCCTTGGTGGCGATTATCAAGATAATAGTGACTGTTTGGACCGTTGTGACTTAATGCAAGACCGTCAGAGAGTTGAGAGAATTTTCAAGGATCTGGATACAACAGAACTCTTTAGAAGCTACGCCCGAACCGGAGAACGTTCGATTTTCATCACAAATATACTTACGAAACAGCCCATTTCGTTTATCTTCGATCTTCGCGTGAACAATTGCCATCGTTCGATTTTTCAAATGAATTAAATTGAAAGTCGGTATAAAAAACAAATTTTTGGTTCATTTCGTTTGAAAACGCTTAATATTTATAACAAAAATGAAGCATATTAGCCCTCACTTTCCCTTAAAGCAACACGTCTTTTTTCATTGAAATAAATTGTAAAATAAACCAATACAAAATTCCCATTTAAAAATAACCAGGAATTGACATTTTTCAACCCGAGGATAAATCGTTGTAATATTATGTGAGTCCTTTGATCGTAAAGCGAGCGAAAAAAATTATATCGCGTGTCACGAATGCATAATGGTTTGCGGTATAAATCTAGAAATGGTATAGATACATGAAAAATTGATCCATGCAATCGTGTTCCTAAATCAGCTTATGGTCAGAATATTGGCATACAATCTCGCACATGTGTCGGTTTAATCTCATTATCGCCGGGAGTAAAGTTGAACAAAGAGCTTTCCGCTCGAAATCGCGATCTATTACGAGCGATAACTGACTGGCGAGACTAAATTTCAACAATCGCAAATCACACCGAGCAAAGTAAGACGAGAATTCAACCTCGCGTTACGAGATCATTTTTCTCGAATTTATTTTCTCATATATTTCGGAAATGCTTAACGACTCGTACTTCCTGCATCGAAGGTCGATCGCTCCGACAATCTGCAATTTTTTTTTCTTTTTACGACGTGCGGTTAATATCCAACGATTTGCCTCGACTGATCTATTTTTGATTTACCGTTGTACGAAAGGATATCTCCGTATTACCGTCCGTGAATAATTTCTCGAAATAACTTTCTTTCGGCCAAAAGGTAATAAATTCCTTTTAAAAATGGATCTTCATTTTTTAAATTGCTCAAGGTATAAAGGGACTGATGTTAACACGATGTAACGCACGATGTTTGTTTTGAGATTCTATTTTTTAAGAAGCTTACCATTTTGGATAGAAGCACGTCAAACTTTCGTGACGGAAATATCAATCGCCTCGAAGAAAATAGGAAAATATTGCTTTCTTATTATCGAAGCTGGTAGGGTAATGTGTCATGCAATGCTCGCGTGCTCGGAAAGCAAAATATATCAAAAATAAAAAAATTTTCTATCCTCGAATAAACAAACGCACTATCAATAAATTTATAAAACACCCAATGATTTTAAATCATTCGTTTTCCAAATGTTAAACAATCGAAGCAAGAAAATTCTTGAAGCAAATATTCGGTAACGCAAAAAAACCGATTAAAAAAATGCTCAAAGTGTATGAGTTGAACTGACCTTAGTGGCTTTAGTATAGCCCGATGTCGATCGACGGCTATCGCAGTGAGTGTAAATACCGATACGTTAACGCATAGTACTTGAACGAATGGACAGAAGGCACACATGAAATGCGGCAAGTTCCATCGTTGCAGTAGAGCTGCCTGGAACTATACGAAAATGAACATGAAACGGAATCGCGATAAACCCTTTGCTCCGTGAAAATATATATTATATATATATGTATGATATCGTCGAAAGGGAATGATAGAACGTGTACCTGAAACGGAATAGCGAAGAGGCCGATGACGATGTCGGCCAGTGCGAGATTGGCGATGAAACAATTAGTGACACTCTGCATTCGTCTCGATGTCGCGACGATCCACATGACCAGAGAATTGCCAAGTACGGCGAGGACCGATATGCTACCGTAACACATGCTCAGAAGTACTATTATACCCGCGGGAACGTCGTAGAGATCGTCTAAAAAATAAAAAATGAAAAATTTTAATACTTCGACGATATTTTTGGAAAATTGTCACACAAGATTATTATTTGTATTCCATACAGAATCTCGGTATTATAATAATGGAAATTGGTATATGTCAACGATGAACAAGTTCTCTCACGGATAAGAGGTATCGAGGTCGCGTTAGCGGAAGTACCAAGATGAATATAAGTCCCGGATGGCATTTCCGTGGTGGAATTCTCGCATCGAGTCAGAGGGTGAAATTTTTTCGTTCGTGACTGAGAGACAGAGAGAGAGAGCACTCCGGGTAATATTGTTTGGATTGTTCAAGGATGAGATGGGGATTTGAATCGTGAAATAGCTGGTATAACAAATTTTACACCGGATGGTTGGATAAAAGTTCCCACAATCTTGTTCCGAGTGGGGGTTTTGAAGGATGTCGCTCGAAAAGGGTTGAAGATGCACTAAGATGAAATCAGCTCTAGTTTCCACCCGGCTTCGGCTTGCAGATTGCACGTCCTATGTACCTGTCTCGAGAAATAAACGGAGTTACGAGGTTTTGCCCGTGAAAGATATATCACACGATCTCGTTACAGTAGAAGGGCTGCTGTATAGCCGGGTGAAGGGCATCGCTGAAATTCAACCCTTACGTTATAAAGCGGAAAAAGCCATTTTTTCGGAACGATCTTAAATCCTACATTTCATAATGAAAATAAATAATAGGAAACTAAAACAAGATCGGATTTGTTGCTAGATCACCGCTAACGGGGAGGAAGAATATCGTACATTTTTTTTGCTTCGTGGCATTAACAAGGTCAGGCGTAAGGGACCGATATGACGATAAATCGAGTTGTGTGAGAGGGTTCGGGTCCCGGATTACGAAACGATCCGTAAAAAAAAACGGCTCGTATAAAATATCATCGGTGGTTCGCATTGACCACCCGTGTATACAAGTGTAGCTTTGTCCCTCGTATATATCCGCGATATTAAAAACAAAACGAAACAATGCTTTTTTTGTGTTCTTATTTTCATGTATGTAAAAGTTGACGAAAATTTGGAATCTAATTTCGGAGGGTCGCTTGGAATCATCCCAGGTTGAAAACAAAATCAGCGGAATAAAACATCGCGCATCGTGACATACGTATATCAGCGCGAGTGTTAAGAGACTTTCTGAAAAAAACGTGATTAAACTATGTACCGTACGCTCGTACAGTTTTTCCGGGATCAATAAACGGAACAAAGGAGAATTTACCGCCTGACAGTAAATGTTCTTTTTGCGTCTCGAGTTATTTTCCCAACGACTACATAGCGTATACGGTTTCATTGTCGTATGTTTCATTGTTTTTAATTGCATTCGAGAAAGTTTTTGTACACGGATAATTGCGAATACTTGGACATATTTATTCTTTTGTAATAAATCTTAACCCTTCTTTAGTCTTTTCTTTGGTAATCCGTTGTAATGCACCCTCGTCTCGAGTTTAATTATATCCAGGACGATGTACAGTGACACGGTTTCATTATCTTTTACTCCGTACTTGTTAGCAAGCTATCTCAACAATAAATAAATTGATAATTATTTTTGTATTTCATTCGATTCTTGACGATATTTGACCTTACCCGTTTTCTTCACGGTTGATTATTCCTCGTACTTTTGAACCTCTTTACAGCTTATTTGCGTAAATGCCCATGTAATAAAGGAAGAGTAACAAAGTTGCCGACTTGAGTACCTGCGTACCTGGCCATACAAGTTTGCCCTAGGCGTCTTACCGTTTCGATCACCAAGTAAGAATCTTCAAAGGCTGTATTCAGTATAAATGGAAATGGAAGGATTGGTAAGACTGCGTGACTAACTTTGATGGCATACTGGATCCTTCAAAGAAATCGAGTAGCATAAAGTGCCCCGACCCCACCCCCCTCTTGCTATTCTCTCTACTGCATATTTGCATCAAGTATCTGAATATACATGTTATATTTAAAATTAAACGCTAGAATATTGCGAGACCACTGGATATTTCGTACCAAAATCATCATAGACGAAAGTTCTATTGCTGTTGCTACTATAACTGTTGATCCAGTAAGACGTGTTGAACATGGGAGGCAATAATGTGGCTGGGCCCCCATCCTCCAGTAACCATGAATCGTTCATACTGCGATACTACAGTCCTGAAACAGACATAAATTCCGTTGATAGACATTGTTGTCATTGACAAAGCGAACTCGATCCTGCCGTGTTAACTTTGAGCGCGAGTCGCAACCTTAAGTGTACAAGATCTATTTTGATAGGCTGACGGGTAGACAGATAAACACGTTCGGTATATTTACATTAATTTACTGTCATATATGCAATTGCATGCATAGATTAGCAATTCGCTCTCCTATGCGATCGCCCGGTCAATGATTGACGTTGCCACACCTCTGTGCAAACAACCGCGTACGTTTTGTCTCCTCTGCTCGGTGTTGTTTTCCCACCCATCGTTTTATCAATATGATCAATAAATATTGGTTTTTCGAGTAATCTGTAAATATTATTGATATTGCGCCTAAAAAACTCGATCGAAAGAGACATCTTTTTTCAAGTTGTACTTTGAGAAAAAATGTACATACATCGTCTCGCGTCTCTCGAATAATTGTCCGCGTCTCTTTGGCCTCGGTTGCGCTGTGATAAGTATTAATATATCAGTTTAATGTGTAAGGTAAATATGGTGAGCCCGTTATTGGCCAGTTCGAGAAGTTGGATCGTTAATTTAAAAACTTTGCCGCCACTCCTGTAGGATCTATTCTTCATCCCCTGATGTTCTGTGCGCATACTTCGCCACTGTTATTCGCGGATAATCCTTAAAGTTCTCGAAGAGTTGTATGATAAATCTCTCGTATTTCACATAACTCTGTGCTACGCGATCGGATAAAGGGCTCGATCGGCTCGTGGTATCAGAGATCGGATCTTTATGCGTGTGAGCCACGATCTCGTCGCCTTCGCCTCGAATTCTTGCGATCACGAGCATCTCTCCCTCGCCACTATCTTATCTTTGTCTTTTATGGCAAATCCGTACACAAGGTCGAAGCTGATTATATCCAAGGCTACGGGGATCATTTTTATTAATAAATATTGTACCTAGTTCCAGCGGGTGAGCATTAAATATTGAAGCAACGTTTATCACCGAAAATATAATAAAAAGATGGTGGTAAGTATGTTTTTTCTTCGCGTCAATTTTCATTACGTTTAGATCGACGGGACGATGACGACCGATTCCAACATTTGTTGTTCTCGAACAGGGTTAACGCGTGAACGAAAGCTGTAGACGCTCTCGGGAGATGATTCGGGTTAGACAATATAAGCCGGCGCTTTCACCTTCCGAAGATCGACGAACTTCGATTAATCAAGAATTTCCTCTTGACGACCAACGGCCACGGGTTCATCTCTCGCCCCTTTTTCACCAACGGTCAAGGTCACCTTTCGCAAAAATCCCCGTGTTTGTTAGCCCCGCGCACATAATCTCGCTCGCCTCGGCTCACACTTTCTTATGGTATATTTCACGGTCGCGTTCGTACAATCAATCACGATGCTCGCTATTCTCGGACCATGGCCAGACCAAGCGGTCTTCTCCCGTTGTTCGGCGTTTATTCTCGTGCAACGAGAAAAACCATCCCGCGAGAGGCAACCAAAGATGTCAAAGCATGGAGTACAGAAAAAAATGTTGGGGCAAAGGCTGAAAAGTTCTTTTCGGGATAAAAGCGACGATTCAACGAGATTTTTTCCCGACAAATATCGCGATCGCGCGAAGAAATTGGAATTGAGTCATTGGACGTGCGCAAATTCTTAGTGGAAACTGACACGTCTTTAATAATATTTATTTAAGGAAAGGGAAAAAAACATCAGTACCTAGTTTGATATATGTCAAAAGCGTTTTTAGCGTAACAGGTGTTAAACACATTCTTGTTGAATAATCATAAATATTGTGAAAAATATCTCCCGACGCTTCAAATATCTAAGTACAAGATAATTTACGGCAAAATTGTACGTTTTGTACATAAATATATCAAGCTACATGTGCCTTCCATGGTATCAGTCGATGCTCATCTCGTGGGACTCACATTTGCACAATTGTCGACTATCATTAGGAGAGTAGACTGCCGTACCGTCAATCGTGCCTGAAACTCTGTTTTGACAGCAATCGTTCGCAATAGAGAATTTCAATCGTAATATACGCAACAAATTAATAGAAAATAGCAAATTACATCCTCTTTAACAGAACTAAACACATTTTCAATATTTAATCAGAATTATATTTATTAGAAGAAACACCACCATTAACAGTTTGACGTAATATTTTGTCAACGATAACCAGTTTATAGATTGTTAAACTTATGACATTAACGACGCCGAACTGTGCACCGGTGCATCAATTTCGTTACACTGGTACCTACTAAATCCTCTCTGATAAACTTTTCACACTGTATTGTTATAAAATTATCGAAAAATACGACGCGACGAATGCTCGACGAATGCCGTACGGCACGATGGTTTAAAAAATCTCTCGACACTCGCATGTGTAAAAATTTGAAGTTGAACTTAAGAGTATTTTTGGAATTTAATGTGTTGACGCTTCATCACAGTCAAAGATGATCGAAGAAATAATATATATATTCATAGATTCGTGTTTAAAAACTTTTCTATTAACCTTCGTATCAAGAGTTAGCTCATTAAGTCTTCGTTTCAGTCGTACATATGGCTCGGTGTTTGCACACGAGGTGGGCAATATAACCTTCAATATAATTAAAAGAGGTTGCTCATGATAACTTCCAATACAGAGCACACGAGGGAGTAAAGCAATGGTCGCAGTGCGTTCTATTGCGAATCTTATAGTGATTACGATACTAATTACAGCGATATTAACAAAAACACATCTTAAACAATGCCAACTGGAACACGCGATTTTTGTTGGCTCATGGGACGGGCAAATTTGTGAATATTGTACTGCTAGCGATACATAATGGTCAGGAGATGTCTCAGCCAAAAGGTACAAATTCTTCACCTTTTTCCCTCGTATCACGAAGAGGAAGAAAAGTTGTTCGAAATAAATAAAAATAAAATAAAAGTAACAGTTCTTTCACACGTATCGTCGTAGCGATAACATAAAAAATTAGGGTCATTTTGACGGATGAAACCGCGTGCGTACGCTACGCTGGCGAAGGTTCGCTTCGTTTTATCATCTTTTCACCCTCGACGGTCTCCGATAATGCTTTAGTTTCCGTCGACCACAGTAAGTCTATTAACGTGAAACTTCCCCCCCCCCTTCCATTACCCGCTATAATAATGTAGTTAACAAATATACCCGGGTAATCTAAGCTAAATCCGGTTGTATTAAGTTCTGAGCTACACTTCGCGGTAAAGAGACAAATATATGATTTCTGAAAACCGAAGAGGCCAGACGCTTGTTAATTATAATTCAAGGATTAGTCTTGGTACAGATTTTGTTCTAAAGCTGGCAAACGCCCCTATTTTAAGGGTCGTCTCGGTATAATTACAAGCTACGAGCAGTTTTGTGCCGTTAAATGTATATTTAATTTGCAACGATGTATAACTATCTAACAATAAAATCTTTTTTTGTCAATTCAAGTTTATTTACGTTTGGTTTAATCAATCTATTAACGGATGCATGAAGATGCACGAAACTTCCCATTTCCGGGATAATATGCCCACGGGGATAATCCAAGAAGGGAAAATATACTCTCCTGAACATCGAAGGGTGAACAATTACTGAGGGGTAAAGGTCAATTAAAGTTTTTCCATTAATAACGGTGTTCAATTGACGTCAATTATGTCGGTGTATGTTGAAAACGATATTCTACCGGCCTGAGATGGGATGATCAATAGCGAACGAGGCAAAGACCTCAAATTTGGCGAGAGCTTGACGAACGGCTAATGGTAAATAGCACTTCTGATCTCGACGGTGCAAGCCTGTTTTGTCCGAGCGACAATACATCTCGTTATTGGACTGATTAATTCGACGATAGCTATAAAAATACGGTGGAAGAATTCTCGTGAGTATAATTTGTGGTTTATTTTTATCCTTCGTTTTATCGCCAAACCTCGTTTAATGTGTTTTATCTTCGAATGGAAGGGGGGGGGGGGGTTAATTCTTGCTGAGAATACTTTTCACTTCCGGATTGTTGCTAACACGTGCCCCGAGAACGGAGTGAGGAGAGAAGATTATTTCTTTCTCTTTTCTTTCGACCTTCTCGGGGATAGGGTGGAAAAGAAACGCGAAAGAAGAGTGATATAGACACGAGCGGTTGAATGCGAAAGTTAATAAAGATGAAGATCGTACGTCATCCAGCATCCAGCGGTAAATTGGTGATATCGATGATAATAATTCAGGACATTGGACCCCGTGCGAGATCAAGCCACGTGTGCCATGGATAATTGTTTTCTCAAGATAACGACCTCGGCCTATTATTGTTATCGCTATGAGTGCCAAAACTTTGGAATAACTTGTGGAAATTTCTTGGCAGGAAAAATGATACGGTCTTAGAATATACTTTTATTTAAACGGAACGCCGCATGTTTTTTAAATATCGTGTCTTCTGGAATTTATCAAATGGTTTATTTTAACTCGTTTTTCTCACAAAAACAAGCCTTCCATTTTTGTCAGTTTTCTTTAATGGAGACTTATGTTTGACGTTCATTGAGACAATTTTCAAACACAATTTTCTTGTTTAAATATCTTCGAGGGACGCCAATGTAATTATACGTTGTCTGAGTATTATTTTATACCGAATTTCATGGGAGCTTGAGCAACATTACTTTATTGAGGTCGCAAACGTGCGACATTGGACTTCTTTATAGGTTGCAATATTGTCAGTGTGAGTCATACTTCCTTGTCATTTTCTCGCGAATAGGCACCAGCCCGACTATGAATTTATCTTTTGCATTTTCTATGAACATTAAAATTACTAATAGCATAAACGTAATTTTTTGTTTAATTAGTCACCGTGTGGTTGGACCAGCGCACGTGTCATCTCAATAAATATTTGTGGTTCAGTCCTTCAGTCTCATACTGTAATGACTTAATCAGATGCGACGACGATCATGCGTGGTTTAGTCTCGAAACGGTAGAGAATTTCTCGGATGTTGCCAGGTACCTACTAGAAGCGTTTTGTTCCAATGTGATTTCAATATGAGGTCGTTCATAAAATCATTCTTAATGATTCGAGGAAATATGAGTTATTTGAATACCTACGTGGGTGCGTTCGTATGAAAGTACAATTATAATACTTATACAATATTTTAATTAGGGCGATATGAATTTCGAATGGATATGATCGCAAGAAGTATAAGAAGATTTAAAAAATTCATTTTTCGCTTATTTCGCAAAAACTTTGAAATATCGACTTTTCGAGTGGCTGCAACTTTATTTCCATGTTGAAAACCGCGAAATTTCGATGCAAACTTTTCCAACACTCATCCTTCAAGCTTCAGGTACAAATTAATAAGGAATGAAAAATTGTTCGTAGCCACATGAGCCGAGCGCTATTTTAAAAGCTTGAACGATAACATATTATATGAGTACAATGCGGAGTTTCAAGTTCAGCGAATTTAAACTCGCAGCCATTTAATTAAAAGCATTAATTTCTAGCCAACAGATGAACGGATAAAATTCTTTTCGAATCCAAATCAACTTCATAAAGCGTTACAGCTCACAAATTTTCCAATCGTCCGAACACCCTCAAGTGTGAAGCTTCAGATCGAAAAATATTAAATTTCTTCAAATCATTTGTAGTATCCTAATCCCAGACGTTCTCTCTCTTTTGTTGGAGTGGTAAGCAAAAAGATTCGTACTTGAAATTGCACGTTGATATAAAATCGATTCATGGAGACTCGAACGACGTCCCAAGTGCGTCGCGATTCAATATATTTTATTGCAATCCCAGCTCGGCAAGGAGAAGCCGAAACCATTCAGATTCATTTGGTATTCATAATGGTTGTAGGGGTTACGCGAGTCGCGATGGCAAACCAATTGAAAACTGAGAGATACAGAAGTGCTGTGCTTTTAATGCGATGCTTTAAAAACAAGCACGTGATAAAGACGACTCTCCGGAATGGTGGTTTTATTGAACTGCAATGAGGTTCAAACTGTCCCATATCCACATGCAAATTTCGTAAAAAAACATTTTTATAGCGAGTGTACTAAATAAAATGAGAAAATGCTTCGAGCTACCGTGCGATGAAATTACGTTCTTATCGCCCTTATACCCGCTTTTCTAGAATTAACTGTCAATGGAACATCCGTCCATGGAATTTTTCGCAAATGCCATTGAAAAAACTTATATCCTCGTCGTATGAAAATATACTTTTTGCTCGTGGTGCATAGCATTGCGGGGATGTATTGTTTGTTGAGATGAAAAAAACTAAATAAAAGTACGTGAGCTCGACCGATAAAGTGGAAGCTCGCAAAAGTGATGCGAGATCTTGACTTGAGATGCGCTTCTGAAAGATGCGGTCGCGATAAGAGGGTATTCATAGCGTCCCGTCTATACGATCTCCCAGCTGTTTCGTTGTGCAGGCCAGAGAGCAGGTAGAGAAGAAAAAATATATTATCGAAGTGGCACGAGCAAGATCCACTCGTCTATATCGAGAATTCCCCATGCAAACTCGCCCACGTAAATTCAACTTGAAACTCCACTTTTTTTAAATCTAGCAGTCCTCCGCTTTTCATCGTACTCTAGTTCGAGTAACTTCCCATTCTTTTTTTTAAAGTGACGTATTATAGGGTTATTTGATCGTCTGTTTCAAGAATGATCGGTTCAATAAATATAAAAATCGATATCAATGTCGTCGCCAATTGAATCGGAGCGTGAACGCTTTAAATTGCGTCCTGCTCGAACGACATACGTATCTACCCAGCTTGATATTGACAACCCTTGACTATGTTCATTAAATTCTGCGAATTCATTTGTGTGTTCCTGCCTGACATTAATTGCGATCGACATTCCCGCGAGGCTAAAGTAAAATATAGAATATGGTCGCAGAAATAGTAGAAACATGAGTCGTACCCGTTATGCTCTGATTACATCGTTAGAACCTACCCTATGTCAATTATGAACGCGATAAGCGAGGAAGGGGCTCGTTTGCCTCGCTTTTGTTTAATAAAGTAATTGAATGGATAATGTAACCTTTCCCCAACCTCTCGCTGAACTCTCTCTCTCACCCTCTCGCTTTCTCGTAATACATTTCACGAGTGATCGCAGGGACGACACGGGTAAGAGTCATTACGAAGATAAGGTACATTAGACCCGGCAAGAGCAAAGCCCACTGGTGTCTACTTTTTTTACTCGTGGCGAAGTTCGGCGTTTGCATAATCTGCGTTTCGAACTAAAAAGAATTATGACGGACACGGCTCAGTTATTTGAAGAAAACAAACTTTGTAGATTAAACTTTGTCGGATTATGAGATTTTCTCCAAACTTTTGGTCGTACTTGCATCGACCCTTAGAGTACCTAGTCATCTGATTTCTGCGGATACGATAAATATTTTATTCAAACCTGATTACTATTATCTAATAAATGTATGATACAAACTTGTGAGCTTCATCATTATTACATAATTCGTCGACGATAAAGAATGTAACCTTTTTATTAGGATTCAATATTAAGATATTAAAACTAAAGTTTCAGGCTTTTTTGACATTTCGTCTATCAGTTCTCATGCAAGAGATAAGCGGCTCGTTTATTCGTGATTAGCGAGAAATGTGCGATTTTATAAGTGACTGACAAAATTAGTATAAGTGAAACAAATTTTACCAAAAATTGGGGCCTCAAAATCGTAAAAAAGAAATTTTCAAACTTATTTTGAAAAGGCCGTCGAAAATTTGTTCCTTTGATAGTTCCAAATTGAAAGCCAAAAATCCAAAAAAACCGTGAAACGTTATGCTTTTTTCGAGTTTTCACCTATCACTTCTCATGCGAGAGATAAACGACCCGTTTATTCGCGATCAATGGAAAATTGCCGATCGGCAGAGACTCTCAGATGAAATATCGGAGAGATTGAACAAACTTTGTTCAATCTTTTCACGCAGATCATAATTGCCTCTTAATTAACTTTTCATTGATATCGTTTAAAAATAGTCTTTACCACAATCCGTAGGGCAGGAGGAGTTCATTACCACTCTGAGCTTTTCGATCGATCGGCGAAAGATATCTCTTCATCATCGAGCTTTCATACTGACGATAGTCACTCTATGGTTTCACACCCACGCGAAAATTGACACTGTATATCGGTGTCGTATAATAAATCACCGAGGGCACACTTCACTAACCAAGAAATTATTAAATTATAACAAGATCGTAACGCGTACTCGATTGGACCGTTTAATAATTATTACAGACACTCAAGACTCGACAACTCGTTAACGTTAAACTTCAGATAAAGTCCATAGCCGTTTACAACATCGATCACACTATTATTTGTATTTTTAAACCGACATGTTGATCATCGATACTGCAATAATTAACGTACACTTTTTAATTCAAATGAAAGTTATTTTATCATTATTGATTTATACGTATTATTTGTTTATTTATTATTATTAACAAAATTGATTGGAAAAGTCGAGATGTACGATTCTTCTTATCATTCACCAGTGCGGACTTTATCGTCGTATTATCATTGACGGTTCTTCGCGAAACGTGCGAAAGTTCGTTCGATTTACAAAGCTCTGGGTCGAGTACCGCGCGTAACGAGAAGCAGAGACGAAATGCGGCCGGTTTTTGGCCCCGAGCTAGTCTAGCAGCAGTCGAATTTTTTCCACGTTGTACGCCCGCGCTGTAACATGCGCCTTACGAAGCTCCCGCGCTTGCCCCTGTCTATCGCCGTGTGTGCGCGCACGCTTCGAGATTCTCGTCTTCTTGTGTTTCCGTGTCTTTAAACTATCTGGGCGATTTTACATACTTAGCTCCATTTCGGTTATTCCCGAAAATATCTCCGGAGATTTCATCGCAAAACAGATTAGCGTCGCTTGCAAACATCCTGATCTTCCACTCAACGAGCGCATTATGTTTTTCAGCCCATCTCGACAAACTGATCTTAGCCCATTTCCACGTAAACCGAATCCGTCACACTATTCGTCATAGCAGACGTCGGCTTATCGTCTTTCCACCCCAGTTTTTCCTCGATGACTTCCCCGAGAATAAAAGTGATAACGTGACGATAATGCTCATTTTTCCGCTAGATAAAATTAATGAACTCGAATCACCGAATTTGGCATTCAACATGACTAATCGCGTTATTCGCGGTAAATCCATTCGATTTGAATTGGAAACTGCGTCGCTATTGCATTTAAAGTCAAATCAAGTTCCGTTCGGTTAATTTGTAGAACTGTGTGTTTTAATCACAGTTCTGACCTTTCTGAAGTTTCGACATACGTAACAATGGCACAAAACTTGATAATTGGACCACCATTAGTCGCCATCCCCGGCTGCTCTCCCCTCTTTCCATTCGAACTCGAGACAATACCGGATTGCACCCAAATGGATTTTCTGCCCTCGGACTCACGGGACAATCAGATTTATCGTGTGTTCTGTTGATTTGCGAGCTTTTCCCTTCGACTTGACTCTGCTTTCGTTCAAAGCCGGATTCTCAAACCACCGTCATAATTCCATTGTCATGTATTCGTCTAACGAACGAAACGAATCGCGGACGTATGCGCCTACGTTTCTTTTGATATCGCGTTCATGGTCGAGGCATGGCGATGGTACTCGTGACTCGCCGGAATCTCCAAGTGTGACATATATAACAATCGGCATCCTCAAATTGTGCAAAGTGCATACGTACCGACAAACGATGTTTCCCGACCGCATCCGTATACTTTATTCATTCAGTAGCCTTTTCAATCTGTGAGTATGCTTGTGCATGTACTAATTATACACCGAGTAAATTCATTTGTCTGCTCGGAGAAATAAAGAGAAATATAGTGGGAGACAGAGAGAGAGAGCCCGAGAGAGTGGGCAAAGCAATGAAATTAGAAGAGTCCCTATGGCAGGCAGGATGCACACGATGTGTGCTCTACCCGCGTAACACTAACTTCGCGTACCGTGACTTAATGGTGAACGTAATACTACGTCGTAATTCATTTTGCTCTTCATTGCTATGCTTTCAGCTATCGACAGCTGGTTGGTCTCACGCGGGATTCGTAGTACCTATGCATAATTCGGAAAACAATCTGGTTTGATGGTCACTTGGCGTACCCGGTGCCACATAGATGCGCATACTACAGAATCACGCAAATATTGATTGGAGTTTCCGTTGCAGTATTTGATTGCGTTCATTAAGCTCTCAAATGGACAATCCCCGTTACGCTGATGGGATTGATGACTAAGCAAAGCTCACACGGAATCCGCTCGCTCTCCAACCTATGGATGAATTCCGTCTCTTCGGTAGTTTAGACAGTGAAAATGGAATATATTGGTCGCACTTAACTTTAGTGCCCGGACCGTCGATATACTGACTAACGATTGTAGCCGGGCTCGCCGGTAGTCAATTTTGTGGTTATCGCACGTGTCTATCCAAGCGAACGTGGGTCCTTTGCGCAGTGGGCGGTTGTGGTTAAGGACTTCTGGTTCGCGAAAACTTGAGTAGAACGTCACATGTTCCACTGTGCACTATGTATACATTCTGATGTTAGCGTATCAGAGTATCCTTACGATCCTCAGGAACATGTATACAACGAGCGGTACACAAAAACCACTTGAGTAAACCACGAATAGAAGCTCTTTTCTAGAATACCTCTTTGCGTATCGACCTCTTTTCATTAATGAACCCGTTTGCCGGACACTATCGTTCATCCAGTTTCAGGAACCCGAAGAGCAGGAAATGTATTTTGTGATTTACAGTATAATTCTGGCTTTAATAAAGTAATGGACGGACATGCATTCGAATCTTTAGGCCTTTATTTAACAAGCTATATTTGACGATTCATATTGCGAATCATATAAAATTGGTTCTAATCGAATTAACGTATTCATTCGACCCTGAATGGCGTGTATAATACAATACGGTCCCAATGGTTCGCATTATTTGCTCTGGGAATTGACACGTGCCAAATATATATGACCGAATTTTTATCACGATTACTCTCGCACCTGAAAGATACATAAGTAGTATCGCTGAGTGTGGAGTATCGACAAGTAGTGTAAAAAATTCGACGAAAAATGGGGAACAAAAATATTTGCAAACACGCCATTCGAAGATTATATATCCACGGTACGGGTTTTTATTTTTCGACGACTCATCGCCCTTAAAGACGGAAGTTTTTTCCCTCCCCATTCGAGATAAATGACTCGGGGGTGATGATGCACTTTAGACTTTTAATGCCGTTGCTTTCACGAGCAAATCCTTTTCAAAAACGATCATCGACCAAGCGAACCACCTAGCGACAGCTTGACAGTGGATTCTCCATCGGCAAACTTTTTTTGCTTTTTAGACTAACAAGGTTCGATAAGTGCGACTTTTAAGGAAATCGTGATTCGTATTTACGCGCTACTTTTTCAAATTTCAACATTTTTACTTATTTCACTGTTAAAATCGTGAAGTTACAGTGACCGTAGCTCGAGCTGATGCCGAGGTAATTGATGCCTGATTTGGCCATGATGTTGTCAAGCAGCTTTATTAATCCTCTGCCCGAGTGAATTTGTTAAAAAGACCAGAAAAATCTTTTTTCACTCGTGGTTTCAAGGTAATGACATGTTATAACGCGTTACGTTTGAGCGATTATGAACCCCATTGAGATCAACCGATGGCTCCGACTGCTGTGAGGAGAAATTTTGCATTAGAGTACCGACTGAGCGATCGCAGTGAGAGCTTCGAGAGGAGACAAGAAGGCTTGGGTCGACGACCCTCTTTTATGGCCGCATATTCGAGTACATATCCATAGTAATACGAACTTATTCTTCTAGAGGGAAGAACACAGTACGTGCGTATTTTCGTTCACGGGGTGGGATTATACCAGGCACTTTTATGGATCGAGTGTATGAAAATTCTAGTAGTCCAAGTTGATAAGAGCGACGTCATGAATGGTGTGAGCACGTGATAATATTGTTGGACGAAATGAGTGCCGACAATTGTGTGTATGCGTGTTCTTCCGTGTTGACCCCCGGACTCAACTTTCCGGTCAAAATATTCGACTTATTCATCGATGGTGACGGCCTATCCAATGATGATAGAACGTTGATTGAATGAATTCGACAGTTGACGTTAATCCAACAGAAACACACATTTTTCAAATAACTAAATATAGAAAGAAAGCAATAAATAAATAAATAATTATAAATAATTTTTATGAAAACGCGAAATAATAGCTTATCAATAATTTATTCTAATTAATAAACTCTTTCGTCTATTTTTAATCCAATTCGTTCCATGTATCTTATCGTATACAAGGCATCGAAGAGATCGAAGTAAAAAAATAACAAAATGTGTCATTCAAACTTGAGTTTTCTCTGCGGTCCAACGATGATTATTTTCCACGTCACATGTGAACTTTTATTTTCTAACAAGAATATTTGACGGAGGTAGAGACAAACGAGGTGGCACCTTGCGCTCGATAAATTAAGTCGCACCGCAATATATGGCGTGTGACACACCGTAATGGCATACCTCAGAGGGTAAAATGTATATTGCGCTTGTTTGTTCGCCAGGTGGCGTATTGACGCAAGTCACGTTTGAGCCCGACCGTAGGAAATAAACAACATATTGCCTTTGTTTCGTCTTATGTACAGTACGCACCCAAATCGCCAGACGTTAAATATTACATGCGAACGACCAAGGGTGAGAACGATGAAATATTTGACTGACTGTAATTCGAGTTTATCTATCATGTAGTGTATCCCTTGGTTATGTCAAGAAGGAAATTTCAGTCCCGAATGATAATATTATAATATTCGGCCGTTATAGGTAAAAATTGAAAAAATTATTCAATAAACTTCTCGTCATTTTGATATTTCATATGATTGCGATTTGAGGAAAACAGCGAGTCAGGCGCACATATGGAAAACGTTGAACTTAAACTCCATATCTACTTCAACATGATGAGCTTCTCTAACGCAAGTGGGTATTGAATTAGTTAAATTATTTCACGAGAACGCGCAATGAGGGAGGGAAGCGGAGGTGCAGATAGGTATGTTGGGGGAGAAGCTGAGTGACAGTTGCGAAAACTTGATACAGCTGTCGGAATTTTACCAGAGTGGGACTAAATCGACAGTTGATTCGGTAATGCTTTTTCAATTTCATCTGTTCATACGTGTATAGCTACTGGTATACGAATAATGGTAAATATATTGATTTATCACGAGAGCACGCGTCATCTACATCACGTGGTAAGAACTGTTTAACGTAATGTACGGGTATAATATAATAGAGAGTATCTACTCACTTTTTGTTTCGATACATATTCAGCTATCGTTAAAGAAAAAAACTCCAGGTATGGAACGAATAATGCTGAAGGTGAACACGAGCGATGGTTTTTTTTCTGTGCATGAAGCCGACACGTAAATGCACTCGAATACGAAAAAGGACGTGGGCGAAGTCTCACTGGTCAGGTACACTTTTCAAAATACACATTCCAGCAATATTTGCCAACCGTACTTGTGTGCCGAGCAGCAAGAAGGGTGAAAAAAGAAGCTCATCCTTAGTGGTTTGACATAAAAAGATTCGAAAAAATACACGTTGAGTATCGAAACGCTAGCTTTGCGCTCGGCAGACTATGTCCAAACATGTTTCGTCGATTTTTGGGCTAAATAAACATGAAACCGAAGTAGCTCGTATAGTAGATAGTTTGCAATACAGATCCCGAAAAAAAGCATGAAACAGCGTAAATAAGAATCGATTTATTTCGAGCTACTTAAAACTTAGATGAGTCCCGCAAAACCAGCGTATATCAGAAATTCATGAGGCCACTAGTCTGCTTCTCGCACGAGTTGCCATATGGAATATTCGATTAGCTAGCTATCTAATAATACGTTGAGGCTTGCAATCTTTTGGCGATCGGTCTAATTTAAAAAATCTTTCCAGCAACGTGGTATCTCCCGATATAGACGTATGCAAAGCATTCTTTACCGACCAAGCCACTTTTTTCTTGTAGCCCATCGAGATGGGGATAAAAAAGAAAACGAAAAACATTTCACCGATACGCTGCGCTTAAACCGACACAGAAGTGAAATACTCTCACTGAACGTTTTACGAAAATACAGAAATACACAAACAATGCTTAAAATATGCTGTCACAGCGGTATATCATCGTTGTTTTACACGACTCAAGATGATTTGAAAGCTAGATAACAATGGATGAGTTCACAATACACCTCTGGCTTCAGCTTGCGTTCGCCTTTCTGTGTATAATGACGACGAACCAGTTCACTTTTCTTTCCGGTCGGCTCCAAGTTGATGCTCCCTCTCATTCGTTATATTATAACGATTAATTACGAAGATACATCAACTTGGTGTCTCAGTCAGTGAGGCAAGAGCCCTCTGGGTAGGATATTGATAAGTTCGAGTCGATTATTTTTGTTAAAAAGACATAATTAGCTTTCATTTCTTTTCTCCGACAAGGCTATGATTTTAAAAAGGGTGTATAACTTAGACACATATAATTTCTTGTCATAAATTATGATTTACGACCCGATAAAACAACGAGCGTGTACCTCTCTTCCTCTGTTCCTCAATTCAACTGTTCGTTCTCACCTTTTTTAATGAGACGGCGGGCGGTACAAATGAAGAAACAGAACGGAAGATGCGCAACGAAACGAATTCGCGAACTTGTTTTTTTCACCCGCCGGTAATTATCACCGGTAATTGTGTCAAATTAATAAGAACAATACGTTGCAAGTGCACATAAAATGATACAATTAGATTTTTTTAATGCTAACAAAGCTAAACGCATAAAGTATTTATAGGAAATCAAAGTTGAGCAAAGCAAATATAAGGAAAACGTTTATGATACAATTTTTCAACGCATATACCGTTTTTGCGAATCAACAGTTGACGTCATGATCAGCTATCGATTATTCGAACTGTTTTTTCTCTTATTGGTTTTTTTAAAGCAAGTAAGAGAAATGATGGCGTTCCCCGATAGGCGGTCGATCCTGCGTTTTCGATGAATATAAAATTACCATCCACCTTCATTCCGCGGCAAGATTTATCACATTTCATGAAATGGACCTCGAAGATTGTTTCCTCTCTTGATACCTTCGCACTCCCCGTTCTGAACAGTTATGCAAAGCATCATCTCGTTTTCTTTCCCTCTATCTCTTCTATTCCTTCATTATAAATACGTTACATATATAGGCATCGTGATATTTCTGCGCACAACGGTGGACTAAAATACAATACTATATATATTTATGATGTAAGCATCGATGTATAGTAATCTTAAGTTGGTAGAGAAAAGTTCCCGATCAAATCCCTAGTAGCCAAATTTTGTTCGTTGTCTCTTAGCATTGTAAATTCGATCAGGCTTCAGCAGTGTCGCGAAGCGTGCGAAAAAGTGAGCAAACAACTGTAATAAATGGATAAATTTTTATATAGCACCACACCGAAGAGCCGAAAATACATCCATGAGTAAATACTATGGTGCGGTGAAAAACTTTCGCAATTCAAATTCCACATTGTTGCGAAGGGTTTTGTGTTCTGCCGCGGAAGAAGTTTTTTTTCACGCTCCATTCTAACTCTATTTAAAAAACAACGATTTTTAACATACCAATTTTATGTTAAAAAAACGTATTTAACGAATTAATTATTAATCATTTTTTAATATAAATACTGATATGCACGATGAAAGCGATTCAGAATATAAAGATAAATTAGCCAATTAATTTGACACGCTATTGACGACCTTTCCAATTGCAACGCTGTAACCCAGGTGTTTTGTCGATCACTCCGTGTAAACAGCCGCGCGTTAATTATCCCGATGATATTTTTTGCGTGGATGCGTTCCTGATTATAGAGTGTGGATAAGGGCACATCCTGTGTTCCACGAACGTGAGAGTATTTGATGCGTTCGAGAATGAAACGACTAGAAGAGAGGTAGAGAGAGGAAGGGAGAGAGAAAATGCACACATCGTTAGGATAGACATAACCGAAGGCGACAGAAGAGAGTCGCTTCTGCGACTAGTGCCCGCAAGACCTAATGTACCGATGCGATCGATATCTGGTTCACCTAGTTCCAGAAATCCAGGCCTCTTTTCCGAGCGAATCGTATGTAGAAGCAGTCTCCCCAGGATTATACATCTCGGACGTAAGAGTCGCGTGTGTAACATACACAAATCGAATTCGAGCAATTTTCGTATTATTAGCATACTCGAGCGAGAATGAGATACAGAAGACCGTTATTATAATGAATCTTAAGGCATTACATACTCCGATTTGCCCTTGGTCTATCACGCAATACGGTGTATGACACACACCTAGCACCGCAGATTACTCATATCATAATAATAATCGGCAAGTGGAATACAATTGCCGATCGAACTATATATTACATATAAAACGAGAAAATATGTCTCGATAAATTTCATTTGATTGGTATAAGCTTTTTTCGAATAAGAAGATTTAAAAATATTTGAATAAAATTATAATCCATTATCTCTTGATGCAACCACATGAGAACTTTGTGTTTTTCTTTACGTGCCGTTCAGGAGATAGAACAACTTCAAATCATACATCGTGGGAAGTATTCTACCAGCCATTGTTTGTAGAAGCGTGCGTTCTTGAAAAATCGTAGTACATCTACGCAAGATTCAAGTCAAGTCCACACGTCGTCGGGCGTAAATGTCACGCATCGCGGAGATCAAATAATTGTCACCTGCGTGTGAAAAATTTGTCGCGACTGTACGAAGGGGCAAAGCATACGAAGGGACATACGTACTTGAACTACTTGGAATAAATTTTGTCACACATATATGCATGTAAGACGGGTCTTTTCTTTCTTTTTCTGGAATAGCGATATGTGGCCTTGTCGTTGTCGTTGTCGGTTCGTGCGTTACTCGCGCAGTCACGGCAGACCGAATCAATGGACGCATAGGTAATATATATATATCTATATATTAATTTGTATATATGTACTTGACAAGTATTACTTACATTGTCAACATAAATTTATAATGTGATAGCGGAAGATTGATCGACCGCGACCTCCGTGACCTTGGTCTCATAAGAAAAGCGAAGAAAAAGGGTAACAACGAATCTATTCCATACTATGAAGCACAACTTAACCATGCATTAAGAACGGTGCATATTTATATGTTTTTATTCATCAAACAGATTTCCTCACAGCGGATTAAGAATGTCTAACGTATGGAGGTAATAAAAAATATTACGCATAAGTTTGTACCTTCTTGGAAAAGTTCGTGACTCTAGCTTTCATGGGATCTGCGTTCACTTTCATAAATAATTCGAAATGCCCAAAACTCGGGATACCTCTCGCTCGGGATTGTATGTTTTGGAATAAGCGTCCGTGTCACGAAATATTCGACTTATCCGACCAGGCGGCAGTCATCATAATAATAACATATAAGATTTGTAACTGGGTGTGTCTCTTGACGGCATGTGGAAAAGCCTCGGAGGAGTGATTCTTGACGGAACAGCCTTGTCAATGAGCTATCGTCACTGTATTGCGGAATCGGGAGAGCCTTACTCGAAGACTAAAACATCGAGCATATTACTAAGCTCAAACATCGCGACTTCCACGATGACTGTCGGAGATGGTTGCGCTCAAGGTGGGGCAGCAAAAAATACATATATATAAGGATTACGGATACGTTACTTCTCGCAGTATATTGGTGGCACGTTTGACAAGACGTCGGATAAATTTTTCTGGCGCATAAGGTTCTCAATAATCATTCGGCAACATGAAGACGCACATATTCGTAAGTTGCTACAAAACGTACAAAACACGATTGATTAATGTTTGATTCACATTATGACGCCAAGATGGTAAATTTACTAAATATCACATTTTATCGTTATCACTAATTTTATATTAGAAAAAAGGTGTATTCGTTGATTTTTTTTGGTAATGATTAATTTTGATAAAATGGAAGAGTTGAAAAGTAAGATATTAAACGGACGTAACTCATTAATTACTATAGGTAATAAGACTATAAGATATTTCTTATTTAACCCAAAACTATTGAAAAATAATGTAAGCTGAAAAAAAAATTAAAAAAAGTGATTGATTAGTTAAATCTTCACCCTGCCCATGTCTCACATGATAAAATTCAGTGTTCTTTTAATGGATATTATTTCTTATCGCAAATAACGTTGAAACTAGCCGTTTGGGTTAAACGTCGGAGCTTGAAAGGTAATCAACATTTTTTTATTAAACCTTTATCAAACTAAAGCTTAAATATATCAAGTCATTTTTGTGTAGGATAAAATAATATCTCCAAACGGCAGACGAATAAAAATTTGGTGGTGGATGGCTCGCTGGTTAATCATAGAACCAGCCGCACATCTGTCGTATTATCATTTATTCTTTTCATTTATAGTTTTTGTATAATTGGTTCGAAATCCGATGGTAACATTAAAAACAAATTTTCCTCAATGGAAATGATGCATAGATATACCTCAACTGTTGCATAAACATCGATCATGTATGGAATAAACCCCGATCCCGTTCACCTGTTGTTTCCCTGATATAATGATGTATCGCGTAAGCCCGTATATTGAAAACCCAAAATAAATGTGCCCATTTTTTTACCCGCTCGTGTAATCGATCGTATGTTAATCGTGTATCGTGGTGGCAAGTTATACTTCCATGAGATCCTGGTGCAGCGCGTACACTTTTTTTACTATTATATCCATAAAGTAACAGTGCAGAAAAGATAATACGGTGCCGAGAGTTTGAAAGGAAAAAGAGGGTCACGCGAAGAATAAGTCATATCAAGGCAAAGTGTGACTTCCGTTTGCGTGTCGTACAAATGACATCTCAGAATTGTATTTACCGATATTGCGCAATACGTGAATTTCGGTCCCGTCAATTACGCGTACATATCGATATGCGGATATATATACATAGTATGTAATGCTGGCGCGTATAATGTTCTAGAAAATCATTTAGAAGAGACAGCTTCGTTCTCTCGCAGCCTTCAAACCACATATACAGTATATTGTTTGACAATGATGACGCACAATATAACCACGGAAGTAATAATAATAATGCGCATTCACCGAGAAACCACTGCCCATCGGCAATTCATATTTCTCGACGGAAGTATCTACGGCAATATATCTATTTATTGCGGAATAACAGAAGATGTATAACATATCACTTTTACTATTGTTCGCAGATAATATTTATGACCAGCTTGATAGCATTATGCACAGCCGCCATTGAAACGGCTGAGCCGCTGTCAAAGTTGATTTCAGCGGGCGTGGTTAAGCAGTCCTCCGACAACAAAGATCTCGAAGCATCCGCAAGCGATCGAAGTAAGTCTGACAAATAATGTTTCCAGTTTAAGCATATAGATATAAAACAACCTTTTTACGTTGTTTAAGAAAGCGGCAGCGATCTAGTATCGCTTCCATCTATTGAGATATCAAAGGCGGCAGAGTGTAAAACACTGATCGACGTGGCGTTAAAAGATATTTCAAAGTATATTCTCATTAACGGAGTTTCACGAAGCTGGCGAAGTATGATATGCATTAGCATACTGTTATAAAGTTTTCATTTTATCCTTCATTCAGTTAGGCGATAGAGTAGAAAAAAATGAGTGAAGAAAATTGAAACGAAAAGAATACATCGCGCTATCAGTACAGTGTTCAACTTCTAAGAAGCGTGTGAACGCGCCTAGTGACATACTTCCAGCCGCACCTCGGGTCATGATGATCTCTTTCATGATATCGTTCTACAAGAAAAATATACATGGTTGAATAACACGTTGCCGCAAGACTGTTTTAATATTGGTAATGAACTATTCTTGGTTATAATACTTTGACTGCTGCATAATTTCCTGCCATTACATTTCGACGCAATTTCCTTGTATACATCCATTGCATAGGGATTTCTTGGTTAATGAATCGCGACTTGTATGGCCTTGGGATGCAGCCACGCATCATATCATGAAAAATAAGTGCAGTAATGTTATGAAGAATAAACACAATATCTAAATGACCATTGTAAAGGAAATAAATAGATTTAAAGAAATGAACCGCTAAATACAAAAAGTGAACTAATCCGCGTAAGACTTAAGTGTCGACGGCGTTAATTCTTCTTCTTCAGATAATGTATAGTCTTTGCGTTTCCAGCGTTTCTTCTTGGCGGTTACGGTAGCGGAGGATACGGCGGGGGTTACGGAAATTACCCGTTGAACGGTGGAGGCGTTTACGGTCCAACAGGAAACAGTTTTTACAATCGGGGTGGTAACGGCCTGAACAGTATTTATCGGGGTTATCAGACAGGCAGCGGCTATGGGGGAGTTCTTGGAGGTGGAAATACTGGGTAAGTCCGCGTATTTGATTAAATTTAATCACATTCTCAAACGTGGATACTGCAGCTATTGGAAGGATCCTATAAGGGGCAGATGTATTACTGATGCGCCTATTGAATTATTATCCGGTAGCTCTAATCATACATTTCTGTGGGTATACAGATGGGGGTATTACGGTGGCTCGGGACGATACGGAGGGTATGGATCAACTGGCATAGGGTACGGAGGTAACGATGATGGTTACACAGGGTTCGGAGGAGGAGGAACCCGTTGGAATATCCTGGATGGGCATGGAGGATATGGAGGTTATTCTAGCACTGGCTATGGCACTAACCTAGGCAGCGGATACAGGGGTTACGGAGGCTCCGGTTACGGAAATTATGACTACGGGACATATCCATATCGCGGTAGTGGATATGGCTCTATCAATGCGTACTCAGGGTATCCATCAGGGTACAGAGGCTACGCTTAGTCCACGCTCATTGCGAACTGAATCTGCCTTTATAATATGAAATATCAACGCGAGCAAGAATAGGTACTCTTTTGATGATTCCAGCAGGAAGTAATTTTGAGATCTTAATGTACTTACCTAAGCGTTAATGAAAGAAAAGGAAACGTAGATGTTTCTATAATTGTTGATAGTGATCGTACTTTGAAGGGCTGCAATATGATGTTTGTATGATTGATTCATACACTGATTGCAGCAATTGAAGTGAAACATTGTACAACTATATCGATAGTAATAACTTGATGAAATATCTTGCCTACTATCATGAAGAACATAGGAGTTATTTGGTGTTGACAAAAGAAGATGTGATCGAGCAATAAAATATCAAGAATATAATCAGATATGATATGTATTTATGACGTCATTAATATATACAATTCTAGAATGTAACTCGCTCATCCAGAATACAATAATTCAATGGCTTTCATATCGTGGATGTAGGTGCCCTAAACAATTTGAAGTATAATTAAGTTAAAATTAAATATGCCGACAGATGAATTTCGATGAAACATGGAATATTAATCGACGAACACGCGAATGTTGTATGAATCCTTAAATACGTAGCTATGAGTAATTTAACGTAAAAAACATACGTAGTTAAATTTTAAGATGAGTGACGGCGCCGTGATCGGATATAATGGATTGGCCCTGAGTAGTCGATCTCGGAAAATAACGATCATGCTCAAACTAAAGTTATATCTTAAAATCTTTCAGTAGTTAACATAAAAAGATGTGCATGATGCAGTTTATGATAGAACTTTACTTTCAGCCATTTAGACGAATTGGCCATCCAACAGCTAACCAGCAGCTGGCGGACGGGCAGTCCCGTTTTTCCGATCGACGCGCATTCTCGTTCTTCCATGGCACGATTGAAAACTTCAGTCGTGCTCGTATAGCGTCAGGCAATTATCATATAATAATTTAAAGTTCCACAGATTCCGATTTCACTCGATTTTCCTTCTCTTGACTTTTCTGTTACGCCTCTGTCCCCTTGATTTTACTGGAACATTTAAGAATGAACGATTGGCGAAACCGAGTGCTTGTTTAATGTGCTCGATATCACCGAGCTGCGTAATATCGAGGAATGTGTTTCCAACAATAGCTCCTTGTTGGTCGCACGCACTGCAGGGGTATGGGACCGGTGTTGCTGAGGGAAACATGGTTCTCATCATATTTTCGCTATCCGTTTTTTCGCCCGGACAGTAAGGTACAAATATTACAGGAATGAACCCAAGTTGGCCAGTGAAGACAGAAGAAGGTTGAGGTGGACTAGTTCGAGTCTCCGTTTCGTTGTGGTTGCTCTCGACTAGAACGCAGGGACACATTTCCGGATCTGGGCCGATCGGAAGTGGGATAGGCTTAATGTTGATAGGGCCGGGTGGATGAACCCCGATCGCCGTAAAACCAGGATTTAATTCAGGTAATTTGCTTGATGAATTATTTACCTGTTCGTGGCTTGACCCAGGTTTTCTCGGCTCGATTCCAGGAAAATCGTGATACGATTCTAAATTTCGGGGTCCATTAACATCAAACTTGCCGGGCTCTTCCGAATCAAAGTTCATGGGGAAAGAAGACTTATTTTCCGAAACCACAATGTGAGAATCCCGTTGCTGTTGTTGATTACTCTCGTTTATCTTTGCAATGTCCTGATAATTGCTCTGGTTGTGGAAATTTCCGTACGCGAACTCATCTCGCACTGCATTTTCCAATTGCGTTGTTTTTTCATTATCACTCTTCGCCTTACTATTGTAGAATTTATTTATATCGAATTCCGTCGTATATTGCTCATTGGAATCGTCGTGCTCTTCGTATTTATTTTCGTGTCTATCGAAGAAAATATGGTCCGTTCGAACAGGCATAATGTTGTGAGTCATCTGGGTTGCCAGCGGTGGTTTGGAATTCTGCTGGTGGAAATCGGATTCCTTATCAGAGCTTTTCAGTTGCTCTGATTGTAATTGATAACTTGTAGTATGGGATTGACTATTGTATTTATTGCTTGAAGTAGCATCGTAATTCTTTCCCGGATATTGAACCTTTGCAGGACTTTGGAATACGTAGCTACCGATTGGCACATAAGCTGGATCACCTGGCCATGGACCATCAGGTCCGGGTGATCCAGTTGGCCATGGACCATCAGGTCCATCCGGTCCAACACCTCCAGTACCTCCAACACCACCGACACCGCCAATACCACCTACCGGGCCAATTCCCCCAACAGGCCCATCGGGTCCTTGGGGTGCACCAGGTGCACCTGGGTAAGGGCCTATACAAGGGGGTTCATGACAGATAGGCTCCGGAGATTCGGGATAGCCTGAAGGATAACCAGGCCAAACAGGAATTGCAGGGTATCCAGGACGTACTGGCGTTTCTGGATATTCTGGTTGAACAGGGCTTCCTGGATAACTGGGTTGGGCAGGTATTCCAGGGTGACCAGGTTGAGACGGTGTGGCAGGGTGGCCAGGTTTGCTTGGCTTACCCGGATAACCAGGTTTGCCTGGCTTACCAGGGCGTCCAGGCTTACCGGGCTTACCGGCATCTCCAGGTTGACTAGGTGTACCGGGGTATCCTGGATGCGCTGGAGTTCCAGGATAGCCGGGCTCTGCCGGCGTTCCTTGATGTCCAGGTTGAGCAGGTGATCCTGGATAACCGGGTTGTGCCGGCGTTCCTGGGTATCCAGGTTGTGCGGGTGTTCCCGGTATTGCTGGCGTGCCAGAGTGGCCAGGTTTCCCTGGTTTACCAGGCTTACCAGGTTTACTGGGGCGACCAGGCTTACCGGGATTTCCAGGATGAGCCGGTGTGCCAGGCCGCCCTGGCTGTGCAGGCGTTTCTGGATAACCAGGTTGTGCAGGTGTTCCAGGGTGGCCAGGTTGAACAGGCATTCCCGGTATTGCTGGTGTGACTGATTGACCAGGTTTCCCTGGCTTGCTAGGACGTCCAGGTTTACCAGGTTTACTGGGGCGACCAGGCTTACCGGGCTTGCTGGGATTTCCAGGTTGCGCTGGCGTTCCTGGATACTCAGGTTGGACAGGAGTCCCAGGATAACCAGGTTGAGCCGGTGTGCCAGGAAGCTCTGGCTGTGAAGGCGTTTCGGGGTAACCAGGTTGAGCCGGTGTGCCAGGATGCCCTGGCTGTGCAGGCGTTCCAGGATAACCAGGTTGGGCAGGCGTCCCTGGGTAACCAGGTTGGGCGGGTGTTCCAGGGCGGCCAGGTTGCGCAGGCGTTCCTGGATATCCAGGTTGGGCCGGCATCCCAGGGTAACCAGGTTGTGCGGGTGTTCCAGGGTAACCAGGTTGAGCCGGTGTGCCAGGATGCCCTGGCTGTGCAGGCGTTCCAGGATAACCAGGTTGTGCGGGTGTTCCAGGGCGACCAGGTTGCGCAGGCGTTCCTGGATATCCAGGTTGGGCCGGCGTCCCAGGGTAACCAGGTTGTGCGGGTGTTCCAGGGTAACCGGGTTGAGCCGGTGTGCCAGGATGCCCTGGCTGTGCAGGCGTTCCTGGATATCCAGGTTGGGCAGGCGTCCCTGGGTAACCAGGTTGGGCGGGTGTTCCAGGGAAACCAGGTTGAGCCGGTGTGCCAGGATGCCCTGGCTGTGCAGGCGTTCCAGGATAACCAGGTTGTGCGGGTGTTCCAGGGCGGCCAGGTTGCGCAGGCGTTCCTGGATATCCAGGTTGGGCCGGCATCCCAGGGTAACCAGGTTGTGCGGGTGTTCCAGGGTAACCAGGTTGAGCCGGTGTGCCAGGATGCCCTGGCTGTGCAGGCGTTCCAGGATAACCAGGCTGTGCGGGTGTTCCAGGGCGGCCAGGTTTCGCAGGCGTTCCTGGATATCCAGGTTGGGCCGGCGTCCCAGGGTAACCAGGTTGTGCGGGTGTTCCAGGGTAACCGGGTTGAGCCGGTGTGCCAGGATGCCCTGGCTGTGCAGGCGTTCCTGGGTATCCAGGTTGGGCAGGCGTCCCTGGGTAACCAGGTTGGGCGGGTGTTCCAGGGAAACCAGGTTGAGCCGGTGTGCCAGGATGCCCTGGCTGTGCAGGCGTTCCAGGATAACCAGGCTGTGCGGGTGTTCCAGGGTGGCCAGGTTGCGTAGGCGTTCCTGGATATCCAGGTTGGGCCGGTGTTCCAGGGTAACCAGGTTGTGCGGGTATTCCCGGTATTGCTGGTGTGACAGAGTGACCAGGTTTACCTGGTTTGCTAGGACGACCAGGTTTACCTGGTTTACTAGGGCGACCAGGCTTACCGGGCTTACCGGGCTTACCGGGATCTCCAGGTTGCGCCGGCGTTCCTGGATACCCAGGTTGAGCCGGTGTGCCAGGATACCCTGGCTGTGCAGGCGTTCCTGGATAACCAGGTTGTCCGGGTGTTCCAGGGTGGCCAGGTTTAGCCGGTGTGCCAGGGTAACCAGGTTGTGCGGGTGTGCCAGGATACCCTGGTTGTGCAGGCGTTCCCGGATAACCAGGTTGGGCAGGCGTTCCTGGATAACCAGGTTGTCCGGGTGTTCCAGGGTGGCTTGGTTGAGCCGGCGTCCCAGGGTAACCAGGTTGCGCAGGCGTCTCAGGGTAACCAGGTTGTGCGGGTGTTCCAGGGTGGCCAGGTTGAGCAGGTATTCCCGGTATTGCTGGTGTGACAGAGTGACCAGGTTTACCTGGTTTGCTAGGACGACCAGGTTTACCTGGTTTACTAGGGCGACTAGGCTTACCGGGCTTACCGGAATCTCCAGGTTGCGCCGGCGTTCCTGGATACCCAGGTTGAGCCGGTGTGCCAGGATACCCTGGCTGTGCAGGCGTTCCTGGATAACCAGGTTGTCCGGGTGTTCCAGGGTGGCCAGGTTGAGCCGGTATGCCAGGGTAATCGGGTTGTGCGGGTGTGCCAGGATACCCTGGTTGTGCAGGCGTTCCCGGATAACCAGGTTGGGCAGGCGTTCCTGGATAACCAGGTTGTCCGGATGTTCCAGGGTGGCCTGGTTGAGCCGGCGTCCCAGGGTAACCAGGTTGTGCGGGTGTTCCAGGGTGGCCAGGTTGCGCAGGCGTTCCTGGATATCCAGGTTGTGCGGGGGTTCCAGGATATCCCGGTTGCGCAGGTGTTCCAGGATAACCAGGTTGTGCGGGTGTTCCAGGGTGGCCAGGTTGCGCAGGCGTTCCTGGATATCCAGATTGACCTGGTGTGCCAGGGTAGCTTGGTTGAGCTGGCACTTCGGGTTTTTCCGGCGATCCAGGGAAGCCTGGTTTTTCAGAATGGCCAGGTTTGCTAGGTTTACCCGGGCGTTCAGGCTTCCCAGGTTTCCCAGGTCGCCCAGGCTTCCCAGGACGACTTGGCTGTGCGGGTATTCCCGGATACCCAGGCTTAGTGGGTGTTCCAGACATTTCCGGCGTTCCAGTGGAGGCAGGCAATTCCGGTGCTTCAGGATGTTCAGGCTTACCTGGATTACTGGGGCGTCCAGGCTTGCCAGGTTTACTAGGCCGCCCAGGCTTTCCGGGCTTACCGGGGTGGCTAGGTTGAGCAGGTGTTCCCGGATGTTCCGGCGTTCCAGGGTGACTAGGTATTTCCGATGTTTCAGGATGTCCAGGTTTGTCGGGTTTACTAGGCCGCCCAGGTTTCGCAGGCTTGCCGTGATGGCCAGGTTCAGCGGATGTTCCTGGGTCTCCAGGCTGAGTGGGTGTTCCAGGTGTTTCCGGCGTTCCAGGCCGTCCAGGTTTGCCTGGCTTACTAGGCCGTCCAGGCTTACCGGGCTTACTGGGATGCCCTGGTTCAGCAGGCGTTTCAGGGTAGCCCGGCTGTGCAGGCGTTCCCGGGTATCCAGGTTGAGCAGGTGTTCCGGGATGTCCCGGCCGAGCAGGCGTACCAGGATAGCCAGGCTGTGCAGGCGTTCCTGGATATCCAGGTTGAGCGGGTGTCCCGGGGGTCCCTGGTTGAGCCGGTGTCCCAGGGTGTCCTGGCTGAGCGGGTATTCCAGGATAGCCAGGCTGTGCGGGCGTTCCCGGGTATCCAGGTTGAGCAGGTGTCCCGGGAAGTCCCGGCCGAGCAGGCGTACCAGGGTAGCCAGGCTGTGCAGGTATTCCTGGATATCCAGGTTGAGCGGGTGTCCCGGGGGTTCCTGGTTGAGCCGGTGTCCCAGGGTGCCCTGGCTGAGCGGGTATTCCAGGATAGCCAGGCTGTGCGGGCGTTCCCGGGTATCCAGGTTGAGCAGGTGTCCCGGGATGTCCCGGCCGAGCAGGCGTACCAGGGTAGCCAGGCTGTGCAGGTGTTCCTGGATATCCCGGTTGAGCGGGTGTCCCGGGGGTTCCTGGTTGAGCCGGTGTCCCGGGGGTTCCTGGTTGAGTCGGTGTCCCAGGGTGCCCTGTCTGAGCGGGTATTCCAGGATAACCAGGCTGTGCTGGCGTTCCCGGGTATCCAGGTTGAGCAGGTGTCCCGGGATGTCCCGGTCGAGCAGGTGTACCAGGGTAGCCAGGCTGTGCAGGTGTTCCTGGATATCCAGGTTGAGCGGGCGTTCCCGGGTATCCAGGTTGAGCCGGTGTCCCGGGTTGTCCCGGTCGAGCGGGCGCACCAGGGTAGCCAGGCTGTGCAGGTGTTCCTGGATATCCAGGTTGAGCCGGTGTTCCGGGGGTTCCTGGTTGAGCCGGTGTCCCAGGGTGCCCTGGCTGAGCGGGTATTCCAGGATAGCCAGGCTGTGCAGGCGTTCCCGGGTATCCAGGTTGAGCAGGTGTCCCGGGATGTCCCGGTCGAGCAGGCGTACCAGGGTAGCCAGGCTGTGCAGGTGTTCCCGGGTATCCAGGTTGAGCAGGTGTCCCGGGATGTCCCGGTCGAGCAGGCGTACCAGGGTAGCCAGGCTGTGCAGGTGTTCCTGGATATCCAGGTTGAGCGGGTGTCCCGGGGGTTCCTGATTGACCCGGTGTCCCGGGGGTTCCTGGTTGAGCCGGTGTCCCAGGGTGCCCTGGCTGAGCGGGTATTCCAGGATAGCCAGGCTGTGCGGGCGTTCCCGGGTATCCAGGTTGAGCAGGTGTCCCGGGATGTCCCGGCCGAGCAGGCGTACCAGGGTAGCCAGGCTGTGCAGGTGTTCCTGAATATCCAGGTTGAGCGGGTGTCCCGGGGGTTCCTGATTGAGCCGGTGTCCCGGGGGTTCCTGGTTGAGCCGGTGTCCCAGGGTGCCCTGGCTGAGCGGGTATTCCAGGATAGCCAGGCTGTGCGGGCGTTCCCGGGTATCCAGGTTGAGCAGGTGTCCCGGGATGTCCCGGTCGAGCAGGCGTACCAGGGTAGCCAGGCTGTGCAGGTGTTCCTGGATATCCAGGTTGAGCGGGTGTCCCGGGGGTTCCTGGTTGAGCCGGTGTCCCAGGGTGCCCTGGCTGAGCGGGTATTCCAGGATAGCCAGGCTGTGCAGGCGTTCCCGGGTATCCAGGTTGAGCAGGTGTCCCGGGATGTCCCGGTCGAGCAGGCGTACCAGGGTAGCCAGGCTGTGCAGGTGTTCCTGGATATCCAGGTTGAGCGGGTGTCCCGGGGGTTCCTGGTTCAGCCGGTGTCCCAGGGTGCCCTGGCTGCGCGGGTATTCCAGGATAGCCAGGCTGTGCAGGCGTTCCCGGGTATCCAGGTTGAGCAGGTGTCCCGGGATGCCCCGGTCGAGCAGGCGTACCAGGGTAGCCAGGATGTGCAGGTGTTCCTGGATATCCAGGTTGAGCGGGTGTCCCGGGGGTTCCTGGTTGAGCCGATGTCCCAGGGTGCCCTGGCTGAGCGGGTATTCCAGGATACCCAGGCTGTGCAGGCGTTCCCGGGTATCCAGGTTGAGCAGGTGTCCCGGGATGTCCCGGTCGAGCAGGCGTACCAGGGTAGCCAGGCTGTGCAGGTGTTCCTGGATATCCAGGTTGAGCGGGTGTCCCAGGATGCCCTGGCTGAGCAGGTATTCCAGGATTGCCAGGCTGTGCGGGCGTTCCCGGGTATCCAGGTTGAGCAGGTGTCCCGGGGTGTCCCGGTCGAGCAGGCGTACCAGGATAGCCAGGCCGTGCAGGCGTTCCTGGATATTCAGGTTGAGCAGGTGTCCCGGGATGTCCCGGTCGAGCAGGCGTACCAGGGTAGCCAGGCTGTGCAGGCGTTCCTGGATATCCAGGTTGAGCGGGTGTCCCAGGGCGCCCTGGCTGAGCAGGTATTCCAGGATAGCCAGGCTGTGCGGGCGTTCCCGGGTATCCAGGTTGAGCAGGTGTTCCGGGATGTCCCGGTCGAGCAGGCGTACCAGGATAGCCAGGCTGTGCAGGCGTTCCTGGATATCCAGGTTGAGCGGGAGTCCCGGGGGTTCCTGGTTGAGCCGGTGTCCCAGGGTGCCCGGGCTGAGCGGGTATTCCAGGATAGCCAGGCTGTGCGGGCGTTCCCGGGTGTCCAGGTTGAGCAGGTGTCCCGGGATGTCCCGGTCGAGCGGGCGTACCAGGATAGCCAGGCTGTGCAGGCGTTCCTGGATATCCCGGTCGAGCAGGCGTACCAGGATAGCCAGGCTGTGCAGGCGTTCCAGGATAGCCAGGCTGTGCAGGCGTTCCAGGATAGCCAGGTTTACTTGGGTGGTTATCATTTGGCTTTGATCCGGGTGTTCCATTAGATTCACTTGTCTCAGGTCCTGTAAACAATTAATAAATCGACTCATATAATATTATCACTGAACTGATTCACGTAAATAAGTCATTAGAAATAATCTAATTGCATTGCTCACTATCAGTATGCGGTGGTGGAATCACGTTCGGTTTGACAGCAGTGTTTTCATACTGACCACACACTGATGGAAAATACAAGTCCTGCCATGCGGTTAGAATGCCATGATGATCGTGATGTTCATGGTCATGACCGTGACTGTGATCATGGTGTTCGTGTTTGTGAAGAAAAATTTCCACATTTTCGCGTGGATGGACGACGCGATAACCCCATCCATCGCTTACGTAAAATGTTGCGGCAAGTTTTCCAAAGGGATCGACATAACCATAACATCCGTAGGTAACACCATCAGGTCCGTGTATTTCATGGTGAAATTGACCATTTGGCTGCACCTCATATCCATAATTGTATGCATCTGTTGTCACGTTTTTCATTATAAACGGTGCCATTTTAGTAAGTAAAAGCGACTAAAAAGTCAGAACTATATAACTTACTCGTTCCAAAGTTTTGGTTCAGGTACTGTGATTTCTGATCATCGTTGATATCGAGAATGAGCTCTTTGTGGTCTGTGCTGACTTGTGCCTGTGCGACTTCCAGAATGATTTCTGCAATCACCTGCATCAAAGAATACGAAAATAAATTATTGTACTACTGCTTTTTACTTTACCATACGTTGGTTCGCTTGAATACGAATATTGGTTGTGCATAATATTAGCATACTGATTATTTTGTTCTTATAAAATACCAAGCTTAATTAAAATTTGCCCGCGTTAAAGCCATAATAATGCCGCGAACCCATTCACGAAGTGAACCATGAATCACTTCGAAGCATCAAGAATTTGTCTATTTTTATGATAAATTACATGTAGAGCGAGCATGTATATCCAGGCTGGACAATGTAATAGATAAAATCGAGAGCACAGCCAAAATATATTGGATAAACAATATATTATGTAGATCTTAAAACACATATGTGCACACACGCTACGATTAATAATTTCACTAACAATAAGAGGTCTTTGAAGATAGCTCATGTATACTGCCTATACAGTACGTAGAACCCACGGAGCATAGATTTGCACGTCAATGAATAAAGATTTTTTAGCCGGAACAATATCCATTGAGACCTCTATCAGATGATTCTTAAATCATAGACGTGACGATTAGCATAACCAAGTTGGGTGTCTGAGTTCGAGGAGATAGTGAAAGTACTAGCGGTGTAACCGTGGGTGGGCCGGCCCCAGGTCAGTTATATCGCGGAGTGTGTCTATATAGATGGACTGTGCGACACACATATTGCGATATATAATAATTCTCGGGCATTACAGATATTAACACGTCTACCAAAACGCCTGATAAAATATTAAACGATCGTCTCAACAGCAAAATCATTAATTTATTACGATACATAATAGTGCGTCTTCGGACGACTTTAGAAAAATAATCATGCATGACAGTATCTTCGGCACTGAAAAACTGATCAAAAGAAACTATTTCTGTTGGATGAAGTCATGGTCGTAAATATTACGTCCACGAAGTATGTCTGTATATACGTTTATATGTATATATGCGTAAATGAAACCCCAAAAAAGAAAACTTTTACGGCCACTTCGATCGGATAAATTATCCCGCAAACATGTTAAATACAAAATATGAATCAAGCGCAGTCTATATCCAGCTATTCCTCGTATCCTTTTTTTATTCAATGGTTTCATTCGTTTAACATCTTTTGAATATTATGAAATCGCGTTCTCTTTTTTATCGCAAGTTCATTAGAGTAAGCACGAATTCAATCGTGCCGAGAATGCCATACATACTATTATGGTTTTAATTATGATCGGTACGGAGAAATATCGATGATTTATCATTTTTCGAAGGTGTTCACTACAGTTGCTATATCTCATGCAAAACTGTCGTAGAGCCATGCATTATTTTCTCTTTTTTACTGATCCTTGACATTTAATAACTACGGAGCGATAGCATCTCCATAGTGTATGTAGACAAAAGGCCAATCGCGTTTCTGATTTCCAAGTGCAGGAATGCCGAATTGATTATTACTAATTCGACGAGAAAAAGTTTAATTCGTACCAGAAAGATTCGTTTATTTCGTCTGATGTTGCAGTTAGTCAGCTATTCATTAAAATTTTTATCAAATCTAACTGATAAAATATAAACATGTAAAATTCCACGTCAAATTAAAATTAATAAATATATTTTATTCCGGAAGTAATTGAAAGTCCATGCAAAACGTAATAATGCATTATCGGGTTCATTATTAGCGCTAAATGCTTGTTCATCTTCAAACCGCGCCTACACGATGCTTAAGGATGCAACAGTGATTGCTGTATCTAAAGAACAATCATCGCGTCTCTGATGTCTCGCCTACTCTACAAGGCAACCAATATCCTATGGCGCGAAGCTCCTGTATTATGACGAACTCCCGTTCGTTAATAGCGTCGATACCACCCGGCAAAAGTCGATCCTCTAGTGCACAATAATTCTCTACTTATACTTAATGCCCAAAAAATCAGTGATTTCATTCAAAAGAAAACAAAACCATGTATATCTTAAATGCGCTACTTTCTGAACTATTTATTTTCTCCTTTTCCTAATTAGGCATAATAAGTAGGGGTTGGCATTCACGAGATAATTACTTTATAATTGCCACCACTTATATACAGTTTATCGCTCTGTCAAATATTCCGCCTGTTGGCATAATACCCATCATAAAAGATTGCCATGCCGTGTATGACCGATCTTTCATACTAAAGGATAATATATGTTAACATTGCGCCTCTAACTGCATGTACCTTCTCGTCGGTAAGGTCTTTGGTAATTTAGAGAATGAACCAAGAGTTCCACGTCGAGGTATTAAACGCTCCATTGATTGCGTACGTATGTTCAACATAAATTATGTGTAAGTGTAAATGCTGAGATATTGTCTGGCATGACATTCAAACATATCATTGTCGTTTGTCATATTCAATGAGGGCCTGCCTATAAAATAATTTATTACATGTACTAACAATGGACTCGGCCTATCATGGAATATCCCACGCATGCAGTACAGTTTCAAGAAGTACAATGGTAATTTTTGATACAATTGTGATTTTTAATATTATTTATTCAAATTATTCTATAATTTCAATGAACATCCTAAAAATCGCTGACCAACTGCTTCTCTCGTGACGAATTGTATTAACTTCTACGACGATTCATCGTCGTCCACGTATGTACAAGGCCTACCGTCCACCTCCATTTAAATTTATATACTGTACGTGGGTAATGAAATAGAAAGGATCGTAAAGTACGAGAAAATGAGTGGTGTGTTCGCTGAGTAACAACGACAGGCTTATCTCGGCCATAGGCAGCTTCTGGCACGTACTCAACGGCAAGTAATTGGTATGATCTGCCGTAGGAACATAATACTTAAGTAACATCGCGATAATGAAATACATACGACCGTTGTGCATATACTCATGTACATAAAGATCAATAAGCCGATGAATTCAATCATGGACTCATATACTTCGAAGTCGATCCTCGGCCGTTAAACTTTTCGCACTCGACTCTTCGGGATAATTTTATTCACAATACTATACGACTTTTCGTCTATCCTATATCTATATTTCCATCCGTCTCAGGACATATTATAAAACTCTCGCGCATTCCGTCTACCAGCTAAACGTGTTCGTTGTAAGAATGTTCATCGTGATTTTCGGTCTCGATCGCTACTTAATTTCAAGGGCGCTTCGGGGCAATGTCGAGACATGTGACCGCCTCTATACTCTTTCGGTATCCGGTGTGATGATCGATCGATGCGAAGTCACAGCCCGATGAAGCTAAATCTCGCTGCCGTAACACACGGACGTTTCTTTGCGCTATGAAGATGGCTCATCTCCAGTCTAACAGTTTATTGAGAAATTTTCCATTAACCGACACCGACGTATTGTCTTGTCCTGTTTCGGGTCTTGCGGAGGAGTTCCCGTAACGGGACGCTTTTTAGGGTGAGTCATAATCCGGTTATTCGAGTTGGAGCAAAAAAAGAAGATCGATGCGAATGTATAAGCCGCTCAGTCGTACCGCAATACCGCCAAATTGATTATTCATTAATATCTAAATACGAGTTATACGCTGTGTTCGGTTGTAAGAAGTCAGTAAAAAATATTAAAAGGATAGAGCCGGGGAAAAAGTCTCAACGGATCGTTGATCTTGAGTTCGGTATCACGACATGCCGCCGACGCCAAGAATTTCAATTTTCATTCGCATACTCGCATACTTGCATGTAGACGATGGCCTTGTCAGGTAGGCAAACCGCACGAGTAACTGAACGGCCGTCTGAGGCATTCGTCAATCAATTTATGCAGCTCTATCGATGAACCATGATGCTGACGGATTATGTTGACGGATATATATATAGATGTACAGATGTTTGATCGATAGTATCGATACTATAGGTGGGAAAATCAATAATTCATTCCTGCGCCCATATATCACTGGCATCTCATTCTTTTTCCTGGTCTTTTTTGTCAGTAATACGCCATTTAACATTTTAGGTTTTCGATAAAAATAGACATGTCTGGTTAATGTCTTATTGTAAGAGTGATATATAAGAGATTATTTCATCAATGCTTCACTGGCCAAGTGATTATGCCAATATTATGTTTTGTATAATAGACCATATACCGTTATCTCATTTCCATTTTTCAAATCGAGCTTGCCACTGTTTTTTCGATTCGGAATATTTAAGACATATATGTAGATCTGAGAATAAGCCTTCGTGGACATTTAAAAAACGTGAAAATGTTAATTTGTTCCATTTTGGCTCGTGGCTAAGAATTCATTGTTTCATTCAAATGACTGCATCTTTTTTCACTGGACTTAAAATTCCGCAGTATGCTTATAAAATTCGCAATCATTCAATCTTCAGAATGGCTTTTGGTTTATACAGCTATGCCTATTTTACGATCATTCATTGATTTTTAAACATTAAATACTGATTATTGGAAACTTTTTCCATCAACATATCGCGATTTCTAAACGGTTCTAACAGTCCCAAATTTATAAGACTGGACTAAATTCCCTGCCATTTCCTACATCTCGGCACGAGTTTTCAAAAACTCTCCTCCTAAACCTAAATCAATCCCAGAGGAGCAAGGTTACAGTCATTTGAAACATTTCAAGGTTTTTGCAAAACCCGCAAAAAAATTAGAATCTTTTGAGTCATCTATTTCATCGGTTCATAAGCCTACCAGATCATATATTTTGCGTATAACTCAAATATGATATCCTCGTTCACTTTTTTTGCAAAATGATGATAAAACGTAAATATTCTGACGTACAAGTGAAAGTCACCCAGGTGCATATGTGTGTATGTATACTGTTCTTTGAGGTTGCGTAACTCATGAATGAGACTCGAAGAGAGCGATTGAAAACAGGCGAGAAAAGATATTCAACTGGTGTCTGCCACAGTGGCCTCAGGGCAGTGCGTCAGGATGAAAGCCAGTAGAGAGCTCATATACCGTCGCTCAGTTGGACGTCCCCTTGCATTGTTTTGTCATTGAGATGATAGCATTTCGGGTCAATTCCGTTTCAGCGACACACTTTTACGATATTGATCGAGAACGCTACATATATACATAGGTATAAATACATTCTATATAAACTATTGTATGGCATTTTTCTTACGATCCCACGGTCATCTCAAAGAGCAAATCTTTCAAATGGTGATGGATGTCATTCCCGTTAACTTCATTGATTCTATCGAGTCTTAAATCCTTATTGGTTGCATTACATGAAGAACATAAATAGCGCGTAAATCTGATGATGTGAAATAGATTAAAGCAAAGTGAGAAGGCAAGTGAGACGTGGGAGCAATTTCGTAATATTAGTGCTCGAGAAATACTTTCCAGACGGCAACAATCGCTGCAGAATGTTCCATATGTGATTACATTGATCGTGAAAATAACTACGTGTGCTTAAAAACTGTTCGAAGGGATTATAGTACAAATCTTCAATTTATATCTTTGTTATCCGACAACGGGGGAAAAAATAAAATTGACCTTTCTCATCAGGTATTTCTCTCTTCTTGTATACCTCTTTGTACATTTAAAACCCGTACAAAAGACGAAAAATATGATGGAGGAAAAAACAGCATTGATGACGGCACGTTTGTTAACTTAACGATAAACTTTAGGATCTTGAGCCCTGCGTAATACATACGTATGCGAGTATGAACGAGAGAGAGAGAGAGAGAGAGAGAGAGAGAGAGAACATAACTCATGACGACTAGCGACCGGAACAAATTAGCTGAGCTTTGTTATTTAACTAGCCGTATCAACGCGTTAAACACCGCATCCCGGCTGTTCGCGTCTCGTCTATTCTCGTTTTGTCCATATATTTCTTTTTTCTATTTAAATGACTGGCTTGCCGGCGGCATGGTGCAAAAACTACCGCCGAGAGAAACATTTGTACACAATCGGATTGCACCGGGCGATAGGTACGCTCAAAGCTGATTAAAGATAGAGATAGCCAACCGACCATCGGCGTCTATCTCGGGCCGGTAGTTGTCAATCTATTCTCTAGAGATTTTCGATACCACTCTACGTTCATTGCACCGCGATGCGGCTATATAGAAACGGCCTGGGTATACACCATCGCAACTATTTAACTATAGAATTTCGTGATCAATCAGGATTTTCGTAGGATTACTGGTCGTTAACTGTAACGAATGTACATGCGTTTTCATTATTTCACCAAAGGTCAGAGCATTGAACATCGTAACACGAAAGGCACATCTGCTGTTGTGATGGAAACTTTAATTGAGACTTAATTAAGTTTCTGGGTTCAACAGAGATTGATTTACCGAAGTTTATTTTTATTTCATTATTCGAATCTTTCGTAATGAGGAAATCGAATTTATTCCATATGAATATAATGTATCTTATTTGTAAAAAATTATGAATAATTTTTATCAAATTTGAGAGATCGCTATGCACTTATATGGCTCTGCGTCCGTAGATATCTATAAATTTTTATTATACTCCACTCTGTACTGGCGCGTTATTGGCTCGCGTAACTGACGTTTGCAGGTGACTCTCGTTTAAAAGGATTTCTGAATGGAATATAGTGCAAGCGTCAGCGGGCACGCGCTACTCGTACTCGTGCCGACGCTGTCAATTGCCCGCGCTCGCGCGCGCGCGAGAGAGAGAGGGAGAGAGAACGAGAGCATTACCTACAGATGACATTAATGAATGGCAAATTGAGAGCGGAAATGATATTGACAGCAACAAGTTTCATCGACGCTCATCCGGTTATTACTGTGATGAAACTTTTATACTTTTTTCGTTAATTAGTACAGATTTCGTTTGTTTAAATTTGTCAATGAGTGTTTGTCAAACTGAATTTAATTACGAACGATGCGTTCAATACGCCACGAGTTTCGCAGTTACAGAAATAGTACGAACGTGTTTAATAAAAAAAAACGCAACAACGGGAGATTCAAGTACAATATCGATGTTGCGTCAAGCTCTTGTCGCAATGCAAAGAGTCGATCGCGAAGAGCAAAAAATATTAGCTCGATAATCGCCGCCGAACTGCCACAAGAATTTGGTATTGATTCAACGAATAAAAATCGATAGTCACTGCGTGGTCAATGCGCGCGTGACACGCGCCTCGGCCTCGAGAATCTCGGCTCAACGATGGACGTGTTCGATACTATCGGAATTTCGCGGGATAAGTCGAGGCTGAGTCACACGAAGGAAAATGCATTCATTTTATAAAAAAAAAAATTATTTATAAATGTGAACCAAAAATTGGAACAAGCTTTAGTTCTTTTGTTCAAAATTAACAAGGGATGCGCGTGAGTATCAAAAGATTAGTATTTTTGGATAAAAATATTTCGGTAATAAGCAGCTTTATATATATACACCTATGTATACGTATATATGCGTGTGAAAAAATTATTTTTGTGTTCCGAACGTACCAGGGCGCAGGCAGCGATCCATATGCGGTCGTACATCCTCGCCGAAGGGGTATTCGGATTAAGGTTCTTCGTATCCCCCGTTTTTGTTTTCGTTTAACAACCCATTGTACGAAACAACTTGCTCACAATCTCGCAATTTCTTTTATTCTATTTTTTCAAAATAAAAAAAAAGTTCTCCAACTTTTGTGGGAATTAACTCGATATAATTTTTCGAAGATGATCGTACGTGTTTTACGATCAATAAATAGTGACACGCTGCGTGAGACGTACGAAATCAAGACTGAAGATGCGGCTGAACGTTTGAGGCTTTTATACAGGGTGGGGGTCAGCAACGAGAGGACCAACACACGAGCCACCAACTCTCTTGGTACCCATCGTCTCATCTCTTCTTGACTCTCCGGCTTTATCCCCCCTCTTCTCTCTGTCTCTCTCTCTCTCTCTCGCAATCTTTTCGCTTGTTCGCTCTTACCTGTTGGTGGTTTTTGCTGTGTGACTACCTCTGCATATACACACCTGTAGATATGCTATATATATATATCCGTATTGCTGTACATATAGCTGCTTCGTCCGTTTCTTTCGTCTTCACGAAACTCGTGCCTTTTCTCACTCTCGTTGAAAAGATGCTTCCCTCCCGCTGACCAACATCAGCAACATCAGCGAAGCAAACCACAGCGTGTGACCACCACTCTTCGTCGAACATCCTCCTCCTTCTCCCGTTTCTCTCATGTGGCGGCTTCCTTTTTCATTCTTTTTTTATTCCCAACTATTTTTCGTCTCAACCTCCGCCACCTATTTTTCGATCTTTCCTCTCTGTCTCTCTCATTCTCTCTCCCCCTCTCTGCCTGTCTGTCTCTCATTCTCTCTCTGTCTTCATGTCTCTACTTTTTGTCAAAAGACCGATTGTAGCACGTGCCGGTGTATAACATATCCTAGCACTATTTTCGACAAATCATGATGATCATGGATCTCATTGGCATTCGGCAATAAAAGACCGTGTAACATCCCGCGATTAATCATACAAATATTTACACACCTTTGCAAAATTCTGAAACGGTGAAGATGATGGTAAACTCTATTTATGAAGGAAGATTGTGTCGCGCAAAAAAAGCTGTGCACATTTCATTTCTTAATGAGGCAATTTTTTTCGCGGTCTTTTACCCATATTTTATTCATCAAACGTCACCTGATGGGAATTCCGGCCAATTTTCGTTGTGATAACAGCCTTATTAGAATATTATTCGAATACTTCAATGTATTCATAACGTCGTGTATGATCGCGTATGGCCTCATTAGGCGATACACGACTTGATCCCGCGAAGCCACGGGCAGCGAAGGTGATTTATGAAAGCATATCGGAAGAATCGTTGAATAATTGCCTAGCGCAAAGTGGTGATGTATATGCTTCGACTTTTAATTAGGCAAGTTCGATGCTCCGTGTTGCCAGCGAATCTTCTTCAACGCCGTCTCTGATTTATATCGTCTCTTGTTAAGGGACCTTTTTTCTTACGGCCAACACAGGCCCTAAATACGACGGTGGATATAAATCGATTAATTACGTAGCGCCCTTCCACCTCACAGGGAGGATAAAAAAGTAATATACAAAAGTTTGCTATCGACCTTCGATCGTGGGAGACTGGTCGAACCCTTCCCTCGATACGCCGATCTTAATATATTTTTTGAGCGATTTCACTCAATTAATAAACAAAAAATCGATAGACAAATTACAAATACAAATTGAAAAAACTCTTAAATTTAATATTAAAAAACAAGCAATTTATAGAATTGAAACTTCTTTTCGATATTGCGTTTGCAAAAATTAATTTCTTGTAACACGAGTGGCTTGCGAAAGAAATAATGCAGCAAATTGCAACTGAAATTTCCATTTTTCATTCCTCGTTCCCCAATATACATAAGTATGGGCCTGATACCCGTGCGAATAAACGGCAGGAGAAAGCAATTAAAACAAGCGCACAGGGCCTCTCAGTTGAACGAATAAAAGAAGAAGCAACAAGACGTAAAAGGGTGCATTCTCGGATCGGGAAGGCAAGGCCGAGAAATTCTTGCTTTATCTCGAATCTGGAAGAAGAGCCAGGCCGGAATGGAAAAAAGGACCTCCAAGTTCCTCGAGCACTCTTGAGACCACTGTGTACCTATACAAATCGAGATAACGAGTAAGGTGCAGGTAAGTGCATATACCCGTGTAATACATGAAGAAAGTAAATACAAAAATACAAATAATAATGTAAGACACACACAAAGTTTCGTACATTAACCTACCGTTCAATCTGTGCAGCCTGTGCGATGTTTTACCAGTTTGCTCCATATCTATATATTTTTGCATCAAGGGCAGGGGGGGGGGGGTTTAACGTACTTTAAGCAAGACAAATACGTGCGCTGTTTCGGGTGAATCTTTGCCAAGTTCCTGGCCGTTGTCTGTTCTTGGCATTGAAAAAAATCCACGAGCACGAATAATCACGGTTATATAGCACGCTCGTTACCATTCCGCGCGTGTGCCGTGTACGAGAGCGTGTTTTACATGCCGCGCGTGTAACGAAAGTCCGTATAAGCGACCTGCGGGGCTCGACCGGCACTCAACGGTGAATTTATTCTCGTTCATTTCTGAAGTATAGCATCTCTTACACACACTGGCGCAAACGGACACACAGCCCAGCACTTCGTTGTGTTTGCCATTTTCTTTTTGTTCTCTCCGTATTACGTATGCCACCGCGATGGGCTGCCTGCTACTCGCGAAATGGATTTGTCACGAAGCGGTTTAAATATGTATCCTCTATGGTTTGGTACAGTCAGTGTACTGCCGGGTGGTATTTACGAAGTTTGCGAAAAGACCGAAAGAGAGAAAGAGCGTTATCGAACTTGGGAGGACGAACCCGAGCCAAAGAGGATACGAGGGTAATTCCCTGCACGCAGAAATAAGTAATCCTCAGGCTTCTCGCGTACGCTCGTACTATCACGACGTATCTCTCGTCACGTAAATAAATTTGTCTCTTTTCTTTTTTCTTTTTTCGACTTTTTTTTAAGCTCGGCCACGTGATTTATATTTCGACGCTTTGTGGAAATCGCGTGTTTTTTATTAGTCTCGAAATGATTCAAAGCGATAGAGAATGGCATTCGTTTTTGCACGTGGAACGTTGCGTGTCTCGTGGGTGAGTGATTTTTGGGTCGTGAGAATTGTTGTTGTCACGATGTTCAAATTTACGGTTACACGTTTTAAATTGTATGAATTGAATAAATTGGTCCAAAGCTGACGCAGCAATGATCACTCCGACCGCAATCAAACATTGGATGGTAGGGGGAATTTGGGATTTTGGAATTAATTTTGACAACGCGAGTTTATTTTTCCTTTTGCTGCGATAGGGTTTTACATTACGAAGGAAAGGCGAAAGGGCGCGTTCGACAAATATGCTTGTCTGTGCGTGAGGATCGTGCTGGATGGAGGAGCACTTTCTCTCGCACATGCGCAGACTCAGCACTTTTCGAGACCCTACCGTGCATTTGTTGGGAATTGGTGTCTTGACCCTATCCCATTCGGTCTATTGTGTACCTCGCATCCTCGTTATATCTTACATGTTAGAGACATACGTAAGAAGTGGAAAGAATAAATATACGATTCAAATACAGATAATATAATTCAGTTTCTTAATAGAAATTCAGTGGAATGAATCGCATTCAAGTGGAAATGATGAAAGTTTGCCAAATTAGTTTCACATTTAATATTCAATACCCAAAGAATTTGATTTCATTCGAATGAAATTTCAATGGAACAAATGCGTTTCACCTTTCCTTTCAATGTACAATTCATCAATGTGTATCGATTACGCATAGAACTTTTAATCTCTTTGCGCAAGCGGTAGATAAGTACACGTGTGTATATTTTCACAATAAAGACGAGCATTATCCATCGATCACTTTTGGTATTTGAAAACTATTAGGTTCCGCGTACGAAACAATATTTTTAAACACGGGACGTTATAACAATGCTACATTATCGGTCGAGATGGTGGATCGATAGGTACGTTGTATATATACTTAATATTAAATGCTTCGACTCCGCCGGTATGTCCAACAAACAAGGAAACACCTTGACCACATGAACGGTCGAGAAACCGCGAGATATGATCGATTCTTGTCGAATCAACTGGCCTCGAACCATCGAGACAGCTAATCGAGTCTTCTTCGTTCTAGTCACTTTGACGTTTCATCGTTCTTTTTCCTTGCCGAAGCTTTCTTTATCGGCTCTTTTTGCGCCTGTCAAAAAAATCCAATACCGGGTTCCAAATCCTGTATGTATGTATATATATACGGGAAAAAACAGTAAATATATATTTATATGTGTGTACTACTTTTTATATCTATATCTTACAGGGTTGTTGTGCTACGGTAGCAGCCTATCACAACTATATATATGTACATATTGTTTTTCGGGCTGATCACGAGTTGGCCAGTCGTTTCCTTGCAGAATCCATAAATCCCCAAGAAAGTCCCCATCCCTCTCGTAGAATTGACCACGAGACAAGGGATGATGATAAGGTCGGTGGATAAAATTACTTATCAACTTTCTGTATAAATGAAGAGAAATAACAGCCTCTCTACGCCAAGTAATTGATCGAACGCGATGTAGTAGAGATGACGAGATGAGCGTTAGTTTTTTGTTTTATAATCAATTCGAAAGACTTTCCTTAATGATTGATCGCACGTGTTGAATCGCGGCGTGAAACATTCCTTTAGCATTCCGTTCCAACGTCTTCATTCACCGACAACCAATGGTACACATAACTTTGGCTCAACGCGCGATCATAGTTTATTCGCGCCATTATGAAATTAATTATATTCCGAAATTATTAAAATCAAATGTAGATATGTATAGGTATATGTCAAAACATACTGATTTACGTCCTCGACGGTGCGAGAAACGCTATAGATTTTTCCATAGATAATACGCGGCACTTTCTCCAACGCGCGGTGCTCCTCATTTCCATGGGACGACCGTCCTGGCTTTGTGCGCGTGTAAAACATGTACGTACGACGTGGTGTGTCGTTCGATAATCGACACTGGGCGACGGGATATTCTCAGAGATTCTCCGAGGCATTTCTTTAATGTATCTCTGGCTCGCTCGCACGCCGCGGGTAACTTCGAACGAAAATGTGTGGGACGACCTTCGAGATCGTGATGGCCTTCCGTCCGTACCGGTGCGATCTTTTCTTATTCGGAGCTCGAGATGTGTTGGTATCTTCTGGTATACCATGTATTATTACGCAATGATCAATTTCAAACCGGCCCATTGTTACACGCGTTGTATAGCCACCGAAAATAACGTTTCTATTTATAAACGAAAATAATTGTGTTTCGTTGGGTCGTTGCTGGGCCAAATTATTAATCGTCCTGGTTCCATTTCTCCTTGAACAAAACAGATTCGATTTAATTATAAGGTTCGTTTCAAACCTAAATTCAATGAATTTCGTGTTTTCTTAAGAAATTTTTTATTTGTTCGGAAAAATACATTTTATTTGTATTTTGTTCGGTTTTGATAAATAATAGTGCAGGACGTCGCAGGAAAATTTATTGGTCATCCATAGATTACGATGTTTTCCCGTCGAGTATTTATTTTTTATACGTCGTACCATTTTTCGTCGGACCGATGAAAAGCTACAGCTTCGCGCTATTTACGAAAATCGCAGCTATGCCAGAGAAAAGCGGCTGCTTTCAATGGAATAAATGTATCATAAAAGTCAAGAATATTCAAGCGGATGAGGTTGAACGGTCTCGACTCGAAGCACTGCGAATAGATTGACGGGTGAACGCACCAAACCTCCGCCCGTGGAATGAAAAAGAACGGCGAAGGCGAAAGATCGATTCGCGAGTCAGAATGAAAAAAGGTGGTACGGTCGCATTACTTATAGTCGAACCTCTCTCAATTGAACGATGAAGAAGTAACGCAATTTCTCTCTCCTGTCGTTATTTGCCTGATTTTAAGACTCTAGAACGTGTAATTTACACCCTTAACGAGCAGTGACACAGGAACGAAGAAATAAAAACGCGTTCGCCCGGTTGAAATCGAATTTATGCTACTGCACAGATATTGATGCAATGCCAACGATATTTTTATTTTTGTTCGATTAAATTTTGTTGCTTTTATCGCCAATTTAAAAATACTGAGTAGAATTTTTTTCCAGAGAAAAAAACGGTAGGTATACCGCCCGGGTACATTCACATAGCTGAGTCCCATCGACGTGATATTCGCTTCAGGGCATCCCTCTTTAACGAACGCTCACTCAACGTCCACGCTCCTCGCCTGACACGCACGACGCTGGGTCATCTTGCCTCGGGCAAGGGGTAAGAGGATCTCCCGGCCACTCTCCTTTCACGCAATATCCTCTCGATCTCAAGGTTGTGTACAAGATGCCTGATTTACCCATTATTTCAAGGGTTGAATGCAATTATGTAATATCGGGGACGAAATAAATTTAATATGCAATAAATGTAATATGAAAAAATAAACTGATAGCAAACAAATTTTACCTAGATCCCCGGAGTGAAAATGCAATATTCCGTCACGTCTTTCGATTCATAATTTTTCCAGGAATACGTAAAGTGCAATTTCATGGATAGAAATAATAAAGAATAAAAAAAGTTATTCTCTTTTTTAAAAAAATTTATAATACGCAGAGGGACATCGCGTTCGATCTCGGCATATCGCACATTCGTATAGATAATTTCGCTGCGCAAATTTAACCTTGCCAACGAGGAGTTATACGGCAGTCCACTTTCACGATGTCAGGAAAGACGTCCCCTATATGAACCGAGAATTCCCAGTATCTCGGGTTATTCTGGTATCTTCGATATCATTATGGTATAATAAAATGATATAACCGTTCTCTCCCAGGCTACCAGATAGCGGGAATATAGTCGTAAACGATATTTTACAGGAATATCGTATATATGTGTATAATCTCATTAAGACTTATAAAATTGCACGAGCAGTGGAACTCGAACTTCTATATTTGCGCGCAGAATTAAATTCGGGTTATCGCGAACTGCTGCCCAAAAGTATTCGCTCAACGGAACTGTTACGCCGGCGGCATAGTTTCCGAATACTCTATATTACAAAAAATATCGCGAAAACGGGTTTCGATACGAATACAAAGTTATACGTAAACTTGTTCTAAAATTAAATATTGCCGAAGAGGCCATTTTATTAAAGAATGTGTGTTAAAAAAATTCTCGTTTCAAAATTTTTTATCTTTATTTTGTTATAATTATTCACCATTGCCGCTAAGTAATTGATTGATTGCACGATCGATTAATTAAGAATTCGTATAATACGGTATTTTGGTGAGCCTTTGTCTGAACTCGTATATGACGTCTCAGGAGGAATGCAAACCGAGTGTGTATGACTCGTTTCTTTAATATATGGCGCCTCAACGACAAAATTCTCTCGTGGCCAAACGCCGTCGTCCGTATCCTGTGGCACTCTCTCACTCCTTCCTTTAATCTTTATCCCTCGCTTCTCTTCGGGCTTTCTCATGCACGACACGTCTGACCCTCGAGAGAAAGAGAGAGGGAGAGACCCACGTGAAACTCCTCGCTAAACTCCATGCGAATTCACCGTCGTTCTCTCGTGATTCTTTCGAGCTGTTCGCTCCAGTCGTCGGCGTTGCCGAGTCCAGTGACCCCGAAGACCACCATTCAAACCAGACATCATAGTGTAAGCCCATCTCTGCCTTACTTCTGCGCGACACTTCTCCTTCCCAAAGAAAATATAATCCTCTGGACCTCGAAAATATATTCAAATTATTCTTCCACGTGAATATAAAGAACAGAAAAGAAACGAGCAATCTGATTCAACGCAATCTCGAGACATCATTCTACCATAATTTTCACCGAAAGATCGCAAGGTGGATAGACGTGCCCTGAGCGAAGAGTGAAGAGGCCTCTTGTTTTTGTACGGGCCGAACGACGTACCCGGCGCATTAGTCGGCCAATTTGTGCCACGATATGGCTCTTAGTACTATCTCGAATGCCATACCTAATGAGAATCAACTATGAGTTGTGTTTTTTCCTCCATTCTTTCTTTATCCTCCGTCCTCTTTTCATTCGCAATAATTAATTGCAACGGTGAATGTACGGGTTTGCTATTAATCACGGTTCGTGACCGTGTTGACGCGTTATTAAGCGCTTGCTTATCTCGGAATCTCGCCCATTCGCTCCATAGAACGAATGGGTGCGTGAATCTCGCCGATGGCATGATTTAACACAAAATTATCCATTAGGACTGTCGACGAACGGTAAGCAGAATTCAGAATCCTTAATTGCTGTGAGAAACACTAATCAATGTGTTATTTTTATGCTAGAATACTTATTAGACATATCTATACGTTTATGTAAATTTTATCGATAAACTATACCGTGAAAAATTGGCGACTGGGATGACTCTTGATTCCCATTAGCTGCAAAAAAATCGAAAAAGGGTAAACGTCAAAAGTATAGATCTATCTTAGTAACGTAGACGAGGGACACGTTATGCGTCAAAAAGATCGAATATCAAATACGATCTTGAGTTATATGTGACACCGTCAATCTTACCCGGTCGATTAAAAAATATATCGTTTCGATCGAATCGACGTTTTGCTTCGATATGCCAAAACCGACGGCACTATGCGATCTGTCCATTTTTTTTGTTTGCTCTTCTCAAGTTTGCCTCTTTTATTTTCTATTCCCGCTACGTTCTCGGTTCTTTTTGCGATACGATCTTTCGTGACGCCGCGGGTCGAACGATCGTTCCTTCTCGCGTGAGCTCAATGTGATATTCGGGAATGCGTGCCCGCACGAGCTCGGCATTTGACCACGTGTATTTGTAGAAAGTCCGATCGTTGATGAATTATTCTTCGATCGAGGGTGCACAAAAGAATTAATGATTTTCGCTTCTCTCTGCGCGCCTCGATTTCTCGCTTATGCACTCTGCTCTCTTTTATGTTTTTATTCGAACAATTTTGTTCTTTAATTTTTATGATAATTCCATACTCGATCATATTATGGGGACTAATGTAACGAAACGAGCCAATTAGAACATACACCTGACTACACCTGACATACACGTGTAACCTTAAGTTTTCAAGTATCTAATATATATTTCGTATAAGAAACTTCGCACGACCTCGTCAAGTATGAAAAGACTCTCTTATCGTCTTACTTCAACCATAATTATGACATCACGATGATGCGATCGCACGTTACTCGAGCGTGGTAACGCCCATCGCACGACCGGGCATCCGCTATTTCTCGTTTCATTAATCCGAAATTCAATTATCTCTCGAGGTATGCAAAAGATATTTCGGGAAAGCAATTACGCACAGCCCGAAGGCAGATTATTTTATTCGATAGCTAGGTACCGTTTTTAGCTTCTCAGTAACTGCTCGGTCTACCCGTGAATATTTGTTAATAAGATACTCGATCAACGAACCTTCTCGAGCCAGAAAGCTGCGTGGTATCTTTCACGCAGACGCAAATGTATTGTGAAATAGGGACGACATTTGAGTTTTTCACGATATATTTTCATAGCGGTTTCCATGTGGTCGGATCTATAAAAATTTAGTTGTAGCATATCTTTGTAATATTTTTTAAAAGTCATCCTTTTTTAAAGAGAATATGCCTCGCACTATGCCGTGACATAAAATTCTCGCCATTGTTGTCCACGAATCAACCGTAAGCTTCTAGTCTGCGCTAATGGATGTCAACGACCGTATGAACAGAATATTAAACCATTAATATTTTGCAACCGTTTATTTTATGGTTTCACTCTCGGATATGCAAATTCGCAAACCTTCACAAGAATTTTATTCGACTTTGCACTTTATTTTCCGTCCCATGTGTTCCGCACCGTAAAACGCGGGGGGGGGGGGGGGGGGGGGGTAACTTTCTTATACATTTGATAACCAAAGTATACATTGGAATTTAGGATATTAAAAAAAATACTTACAAAAAGCTTCGAAAACCTGTTTAAAGTAACCTCATTCCAGGGTATATCGTACTTTACAAAATAGACATGCGTTACATATATGCGTATATATATGACGAATGTTTTTTTCTCACGCCTTAAAGTCTTCTCGTGCGATATATGATGCGAATGCAATAACTGGGCGAGTATGCGTACAGTGAGGGATGTAAAAGTTGCTGTATTGCTTCATAAAAACTGGTTACAAAAACGCGTCGGCAATTCTGATATGATCGGGGTAAGACCGCGCACCAGGAATACCACGCTATTGAAGAAGAAGCACAGAATCGTATTTGCACCCGCGGTTTATCCAGAAAATAGGTACATGATGTACACATACGTATATTTGTATGCATATACATAAATATATAGATGTTGACTATTGTTCGCTTTATTATGCATTTAGGTTGTCTTAATTATTGCCATTATTACGCATAATACGTTTTCAAACGTAATATATATGCGTAGTTGTATGTATACTTACGTTAACGAGTTGTTTTTTTATGAAGGAAGTTCGTCGGTCACCGGATAATTTATGGCCCTCTCATTTTCATTCGTGGTATTACCGCGTTCGCGTATCTCTCCTTTACATTTTGCGTCATATAATTATAGATGGGTACAACGTATATCGTATACATACGGTTACGACTGGTATTATAGAGGATACTGCGCGTGCAACGTAATTCAGGGAGAGAGCTCTATCTGGAAAAAGATCAAGAGCATAGAGCAGCCTTGGCATTGATCCGATGGAGCATGTTTGCAGTAACGCGGACATTGGCGATGATAAAAGAGCGGGTGCTCGGATACCGTTTTTTATGAGCCCTCTATAATATACAGCGTTATTATTTGAGAACAATGTATTTCAAAGCAGCAGAAATTTTTATAAAGTATTATCGAGAATTTTACACGTTCTATCGTTTTTTAGAGAACTTTTAAATTTTTGTTGAAAAGCCAAGAAAACGCTTTTATAATTTCTGACAAAATTACTCAATTTCTTTTCACGCTTGAATCAAGGACTGCAAATTTGTTGATACAAAAATGGATCATAAAATGAGAGGTACGCGAAGCGTGGATAATGTGAACGAGAACTCGACGGTTTTTCCACTCACCATGAAAGTAGCGAGTAAAGTGGGATAGGGTAATGCAGGATCAGGGGGGTTTGTTAGTTTCATTCCGTTGAGCTTGAGATACCTCGACACATTTATTTCTGAATAATTCAATGCCTTTTTCTTTTTTTAACGCTATTATGAAATTCTATTTGTTGTTAACTCGAAGGGACGAGAGTAAAAGAGGAAGAAAAAAGCCTCTATAGTACGTCGCAAATTAAAAATTTTATTCGTGCAAGCTCAAGCATCCGATAATTACATTTTCTTTTTTTTCTCATTTTCGCAATATTGATCCAACTCGAGAATAAAAACACAGCTTTAATATCGCAAATGCCACTTTTTATACGTTGCTGCCGTTTCTTCGTTCCATCGGTACGAGGCACTTGCAGAGATGAAAAAACGTTATTTAAGGTTTAACGGTTGTCGTACCGCAAGCTCCCTATTTTAGCGTACGCATTTAGTTATCGATATATATAGAATAAAGCGTAGAAATTTTCGATGTGGGGGAAGGAATTTTTTGCCTCGAAAGGAATTTCTTTTTTCTCTCGTTCTCTCGCCGACGTCTTGGCTTCGATTTTAAGGAGACGCACATAGTGCGTTGTTACAGGAGCCGAGTTTTTGGTTGTCGAGGTGGCTGCCACAGCGCGATGCAATCCTCTCGAAGACCTCATTGTGCTCGGAAACCAGTTCTCCTCCCAGGAAGTTCCCTGCCATCGTATACACCTTCCTTCTTTTTATTTGCATGTTTTTTTACTCCTCCTCTCACACTTTATTTTTCCACCACGTTTTTTTTCGTTTTCGTTTATTTTATTTTATTTTTGATCAAACCTTATTTATTTTTATTTCGTCGCTCGATTTGGTCAGCGATGCGCGACATACGCAAAAAAGTGTATGCATGCACGCTCTCGAGGTGCCTCCCTCCTACCACTTGAAGGCTTCTTCTTCTTCTTCCTCTACCACGGTTGTATGAATCTCGAACAAGGCGGACTTGACCGGCCGGTGAACCTGGCTCGCAAGAGCAAGACGTCACACATTCCTTAAAGCCGTGCAAAAAATAAATTGACCGTGACGGGGATGGGGTGAACGAAGAATAGTGGAATTCCTGTTGTTCGAGCACATTTTTTGTAAAGAAATAATATAATTTTCAACGTAATTAACATAAAATTGTATTATTCATACGTGTTACTTAATTTTCCAGCTTTTTACAGGGTAAACCGATAAAAGCTCGAACGTTCGTACCTTTAAAAAAATAAATACCAATTTCATCAACGAGGTTGTTGCCCATACATTTTACTTCCTGAACTCGCGGTGTTATGTATAGCAGGGAGACTACGATCATTATGGAATATTCGCGAGATTAGCATATTACTGAATTATTGCGGGAGGTTTGTGCTATCGAAGAGAAAAAAAACGAATTAAAGTTCAGCCACAGAAACATGATTTTCTCACTCGCGGCAGGAACGGTTATGTTAATCGAGAGAAATCCGGTGAGATCGGAACATTTCTAGCAGTGACGGTCGTTATTCGTCCGATCAACGATTATTTTCCTTAGATATCCAGAGAAATTTTTCGAATATCTACCGACTGGGAGAGAAGAAATAAGAAGAACCTGGGTGGGATGAAACGTGTTTATAGCGAAAAATACTTCGGATAAGTAGCCGCTTCATGTTTATTGCTTCACACCCGAGACCGCGCTCTCTCGTGTAAACCGCCGCACGCTGGGACGATATGTCAACAAGAGGTGTTGCAGGATTACGTTTATAAACGAGCGAAGATTATAAAGTTCGTGTCATAATAGAGTTTGATCGAATATCTTCCACCGTTATTTTCTTCGTTCTTAAGAATTTTATAGACGTCGCACTATGATATCATGAAAGTTGTAATTGTAGACATTTATCGTAAATTGGCAAGGATTTTACACAAACTTATTTTCCAAAAACTTATTCTTCGACAAAGGACCGAAAAAATTTACCCGTAATTCGCGTTTGTCCGTACTAACAACGACATTTTTCTCTCAATCACTTGGCTAATTAAAAAACCGAATAACGATTAATCGAGCTAAACAAATAATGAAATAATCATTTAATAACGTTATTAATTAAACAATATTAAATGATTATGTTTATATGACGTACTTATGTACTCTAACACACTGTTATCTGTGTTTTAAAATATTTTTATATTTTATTACCTACCTGTGGATAATATCACATAAATTATCATTTTTTTTATGTACACATATATATATTACTTTAGTATCATAAATTCGTTAGCGATGAAATAAAAGCTGTTCAGGATCAAGGAAATTGCCGGTCACGTCCAGCACTTACGCGCAGTATATTAGTACCTGCAAACAACTTGTGCATTTTGGGGAACCATATGAGAATAGAAATTGTAAATGTTTAGTTCGTTATCTTAGTTGCCGCAAATAAAAAAGATCGATCGAATTAATGCACTTACGATCACTATTATCGGCATTGACATTTTTAATGCCATGTTAACGAATTTTATTTGAAAAAATTATAATACTAATCATTTTCTTATAAATTTACATATTATCATTTTATTACCTTGTAACCACATTTATTTCCGTTTTATTTTCGCATTTGATATCTAAACATTTTGGGACATTTTAAAACCAGGATATATGTTTCTTTTTTCAACTTTTACAACACGAAATGTCTCATAAATTTATTAGCGACCATAAAAACGAATATCCGCCCACTATCGCGTTTCTCCAACGGTCAGAGTAATCCGTCGTTGAGTGTGAATCATTTGTGCTGAAAAATCGTAACATTATATTACATAGCCGAGTCCCATACATACCGGTCTCTCCAGCAAACGAAATCCTGCGAATCGTTAGAACGAAAAACACAAACTGTGCACTATGTCCTCTTGGCTTTATACAGTAGGAAAATGTTTACGCGTACATACCAGTACACATGTGGGTGCCCAGGGTCCGGCAGTACATGCGTTCGGCATTGACCCGATTATTCTTAACGATAAAGATGCAAATTTTGGGATTCCCGAAACGGCACCCGGATGTCGTTACTACGTGTGGATCAAGTTTATACTAACGGGGATTTGTGCCGTGTATGTACCAGCATCGCTGATGCTTGGACCAGTGAGTCAGTCACGCGTACGAATTCCTCTTTGCGGTCTTTCCTTTCGGTTTCAAAAAATTCAAAAATTATATTTTCGTCCATCGACCACGAAATGCTCCGTTCAACCCGCACGTCCGAATTAATTTGACGAGTTCCAAGTATTTTATACAGGATCCTCGTTAATTAGGATTTTTTAAAACGAAGACTTAGCTTGTTTTATTCTTTTTTTAAATTAGGAGACATGTGCCGACGGAGACAAGACTGACGAGATTCACGTGTATATAAATTATATTATAATCAATAATAAATTTAATCAATCAGTGCCCGGCCGATTTTTGTTAATAAACTCAGAAATAAAGATTTTAGAATTGTTCGGCTTTCAACCTTTCTGACTCATCCTGCAACGACGGCATACGCTGTATACGTGACCTGACCTTGATTTCGAATGCGATTATGTACACAACGATAACGCTGGCTTACGACTATGCCTTTGACGTTAATCAAGCCCATACGGTAGTCATCCCTATCCCTGACGTTATTCAATGTTCAAATCTCGTACGAAACTTCGGCTTTAAAAGGGAAGTGATCAGTCGGATGTAATTACAAAATTGAAAGGCAAGGTGCGATCTCACAGTCTTATATCGGACATGGGCTATTTTGGATAGTGATGACCCAGTGATACATAGAAATCGTAACGAATCCTCCAATCTCTCATTCACCGATTGTCGATCAATTGAATATCAAACCGAATGAATTGATTTTCCATCGATCCCTGCCCATTTAAATGTCCATAAAAGATTTGATTTCCGATCGACGATTATCGATATCGATAATAGAAATCGGCGATACTTCCGTATCTCCTGATTTAATTTCTCCTATCGAATGAAAAAAAACATAACTCAACAGCATTAAACGACTAAATATTGAATAATCGAACATTCGCGAAAAAAGAAAACAATAATTCTTCGGATTCATAAATCGCCACCTACAGAAATTTGCTGATCGAAAATGTTTTTTTCTTTTCTTTTTCATTGCAAACACGGTCAAATACAATCAAGCATTGGGTCGGAGGGGCGAGAGCGCAGGCTTTTACTTCAGTCTAATGCTAATTTTATCGTGATAAAATACAGGTATATCGAAATATCCCACAGTCGTGAATTGCTGACTCTTTCAACAAGCATCTCGTCGAAGATCCATGCCGGAATTTCTCGCTCGTGGGTGGAATGGAATATATAATATTGTTATAACGTGCCGAGTGTAGACAGATGCGTATTCAATCATTCTACGATCTCTCGAGACTCGCGTTTCTCGGATCGATCATTCTTTTTCTTTTTTCATTCATCATCGTCGTCTCTCAATGAAAATTCATGGTTCCAACGATAATATTTCAGATCACGTTCAATTTGAAATTCCATCCCTGAACGGAGTCGCAAGTTTGAATATTCTTTTCTTTCCCACGAAGGCCGTGCAATTTTTCTTTTTGACAAAGCTTCATTATTGCCGAGTTAACTATACGACACTTTGCCGGCGGGCAAATTTTATATCGTTAATTAATCAAACACCTTGGATTTCCAGCGTGTAATTCTGCGGCTACTTGCTTCACCCTCCCAGTGTTCCGGGAAATATATCGATGCCAACTCGGGTTACCACGGGGGTTGTTCCTCTACGTTGATATCTATATATATATGCTTGAAATATGTATAGGTATACATTAGCTTGCTTATATCTAAATCCTTATAGTATCATCATTCACCGAGGTTGGTGCGTCGCAGGGGCTATCACCGGTGGAACAAATATCATAGCCACCAGCCCTTGCAACACCTGGGACAATTGTCGAGATGTGGTCCAACTTGATATCAAGAGAAATAGTCCGGGGACCAAAGTGACAAAGAAATGAAATTTGAAAAAATTCTATACCTCGCACGATTCAAAGTCGAATTTTACGAGAAATTTATCAAACGATAATTCTATCAAAATTTTCAAAAACGCGTAGGCGAATCAAAATTGTCAATATTCGAAGAATTATTGAAAAAATAGGTTACTTTTGAAATATTGTTTTACGAAATAATTGATTTAGAAAAAATAATTTAATATCGATAACAAATTTCACAGCCCTCTTATGTCAAAATAGGACAAAATATTTTATAAGAGATGAGACAAAATTAGCTGAATATATCCGATGATTAACAGCGTGGTAGGTGTATTATAAGACGAAAAAATTGAGTGCGATAGAACGATAAGTAAGTTGTTCGTTAAAGCGGTGTATGCCCCTCCGTGAAGTGATATACGATGTTGAGTATAAACTCGATGAGAGTATAAGAGAATACGTACATCTATTCTTTGCTCAGACTTTGCTGGGAATGCGGTACGCTCGATATTGGGAAACAGAGAACGTTCACCAAAAACTTGTCGAGGAGTACGAACCTCTCCAAGCTTGATCGTATTTTAAAAGTTTTCAGTAGCTAACACGAATATAGGGATAGAGAAAGAGAGAGAGAGAGAGAGAGAGAGAGAGAGAGGAGAGAGAGGGTGAAGAGGAGGAGAGTAAGGAATTCCTCGTTGTTTTGGAGCCGTCGAAACGGCCCGGCAAATGATGAAGTACGAACGCAGACACTGCAGGCTCATCCCTGTCCGGAGGATCACAAGCGCGCATGACCAGGTCGAGGGTGGGTTTCCCTAAATCCTACCGAGAGCACCCACTCGCAAAATTAATTGAATATTTTACTTGACAAAAAGCCGTAGCTGTTCTCGTAGAGGGTGCGAGCAATCTCGCATAACTCGGGATTTTCGTACATTATACGCGTTACGAGATAAATTCTCGGGAAGGAGCAACCGGGTGAAACAATTCGTTATTTTTCTTACATTTTTTTATACAGATCTGAAGCAATCCTTAAAATTTTGGTTGTTTTTCTTTTAAAAATGATTGTTTTGTGAAATAAATTTATTTATCAACATGCGTTGCGATTTTAATTAATCACGTCTCATCTTTTCTGACTCTGAAAATGTTCAGTGCAATATAAATTATGTTTGACAAAAATCACGTTTGATACGATTCGCCGGAGAAATCACATCGATGCTGAAGTATTTTACATCCCAGTTGTCTCCTTGAAAGCTTCGCGTATTTGTACCGAGAGTTGAAAATAGTTTGATTGAATTTACCATCACCGCTTCGAAATTCGAGCGACGAGACGGTTTCCCAGATTCTAAGAAGTTTTACCGCGGGTACCAAGTTTCTTATGTACCCATAACGAACCTGAGAATTAATTAGCTTGCACGGTGAATACGCGACTGTGCCAATTGAATTTGTTAAGCAGAGGACCATCATTATCTTACCACCTGTTATCAAACTCGTGCCATCCTTGTTGCATTTTCAACTTAATTCATCTTAATGTACATCGATTCACTCAGTTCGTATTTTTAACAAGGATCTGTAAAATAAGATAACGATGCTCCTTGAAGTGAAGTAAAAAAGCTGATTAGCACAAAATTTTTAATTAAACCTTATCAAGGTAAAAAGAACATTACCTTTATGTCCTACTTTTGCAATTTACGCAACTTTGAAATATTGTTTATTCTCTTTCATGCTGGACAAAGGTTTATGTCAGAATTTTATATCGGTTCACAAAAACAAAGTTTCAATGTATAATACATTTTTTTATTTCCAGGAAAAACGCTCGAAAAAGCCCAGTGCACTTTATCTCGGTTTCTTGACAATAAACATTCATGCGCGATCTCTCTGGTGCAATAACATGTTTACGGTAACAAGCAAAGGGCGTAAATGAACGAACGCTTCATCATAACAATGTAGGTCGGCAACAATGTTTTCGAAAGGTAAAAAATGTAGAGAAATGTAACGAGCGAAAAGTAAATGTCTCGTTTTTTATTTTTTTTTCATTCGTACTTTTATCTCTCAAAAGACACGACATTGCCGGTGCGTTATGTTTGACGAATTGTTCGCGAATTCGTTGAAGCGTCGCTTTTATCGGATTCTCGTGGGTATTTCGGGCGTGAATTATTGCCACTCCGGATTCAGCGGTGGTGACATTAACACGACTAGAGACAGGGTACACTCTACGTTTTAAAAGCCACTTTTGACCGATAGCATTGGCCGATTGTTGCTCCGGTCTGTGTTTTATTTGGCCTTTCGCTTCAATGAATTATGCCATTTCACGTCCAACTGTTTCATCTCGTTCGACATTAAATATAAACGATCTTCCAGATTCTTTGTTTGCTCGACTTCTGTGTATTTTACGGTCGAACAATTTTATAAATCTACAGGAGAATTGTAACCGTTTGGGTAGACGCGGAGCGTTCAAATCCCATTGTTTGTGTCTAAAAACAAGCGAAGAAATACGAGTCGCGAATCGATCGATCGTGAGCAAATAGTGAAAAACCTATTCTCTCTCCTTGTCTCTATGAATAATTGTTCGCTGAAGTATGCTCACGGATCGTAGGCAGAAATGAAAGATTTTATGAATGCGCAAAAATCACATGCATGATAAAAACAATTTGACTTCTGGAAATCATGCTTGCTATTTTTTATTCCATCGTTCTGTTTGTCTATGAATATTTTTATACATTTATTAATACGCATATATTTGATACATTTTCTTGTATATTTCGCTTCTTTTTTCGGTCATTCTCGAAAATCAAGAATTTGTTCTCGGATCGCGCGAGATATCTCGCATGGAATATTTTGAAAGCGGTGAGAAAACATTTCGTCCGTGACATGAGAGATATCGTTGGAGTACGAACCGAGTCCTTTTCACCCTGAAAAATAGAGAGGCGAGTTCAATTTTTATCCCGAGCATGTTTTGCCCCATAATGCATGTGAGCCAGGTCGTGCAATCCTCGGATGTGTCTCCGTCAGACTTCCTCTTCCGTGTATCCAATGACAGCCACGTAACGCTGTTACTGACATGAAAATAAACGTCAATGGACCTCCGACAGAAATTTGTAAGATAGCTATTTCTCGTAACTTTTGCTTCGTTGAAATTGCATCGTGAGGAATTTATGTGATATTTGACAATGGTTTATCGCTCTCGAGTACTTGCGATAATTTATTTATTAATTCTTCTGCGCCATGCGTTTTTCAAGGTTACGTCTAATTTTTCACGCATCAGGCTGGACAAAAACAAATAATTTGTAAAAGTTGTGACAGAAATGTAAAATGTAGCACCTCGTATCTCGGTGGTAAAACTTTCGAGAATGGTCTGCAAATATATCTTATCGTAGTAATGCTGTGTCTCGAAATTTTGGCAACGTTAATATATAGAAATTCGTATAATCCGCAGAGTTTATCTGTATAATTGTACAGGTGAAAGGTTTAGGCCAAGGTGAGACAAATGTCGATTGGATTTCGAGATAATTGATTAAGAAACTCAATTTAACTCCTTTCAGCATTTCGCTACAAACTTTATATACGTCTCTGTGGTATAGAACTCCTGTCTTAATTCGTCGTCAATTAGCCGACGGAATTCGATTAAACCATCGTCATCTCACCAATTTCGTAAATTGACTGAGGGTCGTTATTTACCGCAATTCCGTTCGATGTGAACTAAATTAACAACAGTCAAAAAATGGATCCCCCTGGTTTTTTCCGTTAATAATCCTTGTCCGAAGTCCGAGATCGGTCAATATATTGTACACGCAGCTAGAAGAGCATTTTGATCGGACGATGTTGATTCGTGTTGATGGCGTGGAAAATAGTCTCAAGGGAATGGATACCTCGCAACGATGAAACCAGTATATGAAAATGGACGAAGTTTTTGACGGCTATAAAGTTCCGAATGGATATTAGGGTAATATGGATGGAAACTCGACGATCCGAGGCATTCTCTGTCCAATTCCAATTTCATGCTCGTGCGAAATTCTCAAGTGACGGTATTTTTTTTAGTTTACATGAAGTTCATGCAGGAACTATGGTCAGCAAAAAAATGCTTTTTAAGGACGGAAGAAAAATGAAATAAAAAATTTAATGATATGACACAAAATGGCTCCTACATAAACATATATATATATATATATATATGTGTGTGTTAGTTTGCCAAAAGTGGAGTAACGCCCGAAGGCGAATGGCTTTGCACTTTTCCCATCGCCGTCACTGCGACATTATCAAACTCTGCCTCGTGACAAGGACTGCAGCCATATACACTGAATATTGGCATTGTCGTTTCGTGGAAGGATACCAGACGCTGTGACAAGTCATATTTCAACCCTTAGGCTATCTTTCATGGTTGCTCTGCATCCCTCTCTCATTATAGAGTATATCTCCGAAGTTCCAGAAGGTTTCAGTTTCTATGACGAAACAACGGTCGGTCGGTTCAGGGATATTTCGTAACATCACTACGTGCAACCTTGTAAACGAATATTGTGTATCATCCCCGAAGTTGTTTCAAGGTGGAGCGTCACTCTAATTCAATATATTCTTCCATATTTGCCCATTTGCATCTCGGATTCAGTTTTGGGAAAGATGAATCGCAGTGTGATGGATCCGCTGGCACAGCTCGGAGGATCACGAACAAAATGCGCACAGAGTGTATTCACCAAATCATTTTTCAAAAAAAGTTTTTTCCCAGGGTATATCGACATATGTAATCGTTCGAAATCCAAAAAATTATGAATTTGAGAACAAATTTATAAATTGCTAAAAAAAGACTTTTTTACTTTTTGGCCCATTTTTTTATTTTGGAAATCACCAAAATCGCGAAATTTTGTATTGCCTCGGCTTGCGTTTGACCGATTTAGATGAACTTACAAGGTTCTGAGAACACTCGAAGTGCACTACCTTAAGGATACCTCGCCGGGCTTCGAGCCGGATCAAGTACCTACCCCTTACACGTGGCTGACGCGATCCTGATAAAACTTCAGGCAACCTGATCAATTTTTAATTTAACTAAAAACTGTTCTTATTTAACCCTGAAACATTTAACACCCTTCGATATATTTAACATCATGTTTTTCATTCGTTCTTTGCTAGTGGCACGTATGCCGGTCAACCGAAACGAAACGGTGAAAGAATTCATAGCGATCATTCAACGAGATGAATTTTACGACGATTATGGCCAGTATTCGTTCGAATATCTCAGTGGGTACGACATCACGAAGTCAATACTCAAGGGAGGAAAAGGGTCACGTTCTCATCAAGCAAGGGAACTTTTCGGTATTACGCGCCTGATGGAACTCCTTTTTCTTTCTCGACCGGATCGCCGACGAGAATGGTTTTCGTGCAGCTGGAGCACATTCTTCCGTAGCCCTTTTGCTCCACTGGTTACGCCGTTGAACCCTCGTATGAATCATCGTTCTTCCTTGCTCCCCCTCTGTCCCGCCCACTCACACACTCGCCAATTTGGGATTTTCTCTCAATTTTGCAAATTTGTTTTTTCGTCGTCGGCATTCAACTCGCGTTTTGACAGTCATGTTAAAGAAACACGCGGTAGAAGCGATGATGAAGCCCATAAATCCAAGCGCACGATAACAGGTTGGATAACGTATCGTTGAAAGCGTTAAACATTACCGCTGTATCACATTCTGCATTATCACAAATATGAATATAAATTCGTGTTTTATTCTATTTTTGCGATAAATTTGAATACATTTTTTGTCTTGGAAATATTTACACTTTCTTCATTTTACAATTATCCTCTCGTCAACCAGCCCTGATGGCCATTTCCAAAAGTTGCATCGCCCAAAAATGCATTCGATCCTCGTGAAAGTGATGTTCTCGGGTGATCGAGCTATTCATACCGTGGCCGATTCGTAGATAACTAGCGTCCTCGCTGTAAGGTTGCCAGATCTTTGGATCTGTCGTATGGCTCGAAGTTGGAACCCTGAGATTCATCAAAATTAATTGACACGTTTGATATGTTTTTTGCCAGGTTTCGATTACGGATAATATAAAAGTATGCCAATAAAAAATAATTACGACACGAATAGGTGTCAATAATATCATTGAAATTGGTAGTGCGAAAAATAGAATTACCCGTTATGGGCGAACGAAGTCCAAAGATCGATTATCACGTCAATGATATCCTCGTCGGAATGGCTCAATTTAATTTCCGGTACGCCAAGTTCCTCGTTGCTCGGTGGGAAAATATACATCAAGTCGTCGTTATGCGTCACTCCGACGTTTCGATCACTGTTGATAAGTTTTGAAGTGCCGCTGTACGTGCCACGATACTCGAATGAGTAGAAGTAAAAAGAGTTTATCGTACGTTGGAGTGCTATTTGCATTTGAACGATAGCTGGGAATAGAAATGCGATGTCACTCATCAAATTCGTAAAACTTTTTATATACTGAAACAGACGAGATAAGGCAAATTAAAAAAGTACAATTTTTAATTACGGACTGTATTTTTGATGTTTTCACTCTTACTCACTGTCTCTTTGTCGCGAGGATCGAGACCGTTGAAATAAAACTGGGTCACGTGCGACGCGAGCCTCGCAGGATCTCCGACGTCGATGAAACTGGTGGTGATAGTCAGCAGAAATTGTTCCAGATCACTTGTTATCATATTGTATAGAGTTTCGTTCGTGTGAAGCTCTTCGATATGGAAAATAAATACATTTTTTATACAAAGGTTTTTTTCAAAGATAAACGGTTGACTGTTAAACGTGCGTACGATTGTACAAAGAGATAAAGGATAAAAAGATGATAAATAAAATATTTAAAAAAAAGACCAATTTTTTATATTATTTTTGAATTTTTCATTTGTAAGACATTTACGTGCGCTCACTACGAGTCCCTCGTCAGACACATCACCCATTATCCATGGGTAATCTTTCATTTTATTCCTGAGAATCCGATTTATCGGACTCGTGGTGAGAAATGCTCCTTCGAGCTCGGGCTCGTTCGTCGGTACCCAGGTGCTGACTGTTTTTGATAAACCACCGAATATTTCGTACGAATCAATCAGAGTGTAGACATCGATCTCGCGAAGACAATCGATTAGAACTTTAGAATTGTTCGTCGGACAATGTACGTACTGCCCGAGATCCGTAGCATGGTTCTTGTAGTCTGCGACGTCGTGATAAGCCCAGAAGCTCAATGAACTTCCACTATGAGCTATATACTGATTGAACAGACCTGAACGGAAGATAATTAGGAATCGATACAATACTACACAACAGATATTAATTGTTCTAGATATAGCGAAATAATTCGACAATGTACGAGAACTATCACGGTTAAAATAGTCTAATTAAAATCAAAATCTTAATTAATAATCCCATAAAATCTCGTTCGAAAATTCAATGCAAAAGTTTGCAAATAATTCCTATGAAATTGTAATCGATCGAAAAATTGAACGAGATTGCCATAAAGAAATTTAATTAAAACTAGAATGAAGAATCGAGTATGAACAAAATTATAAAACTGCAAACCATTGCTAGCGTCGGACAAGACGTGAAGATTAACGCTGACACTACCGGCACTCTGTCCGAAAAGCGTGACTCTGTCTGGGTCACCGCCGAAGGCTTTGATGTTTTCCTGAACCCAACGAAGCGCTAAAACTTGATCCTTGAGACCAAAATTTCCTGTCGCCTCTTTATCGCCGGTGCTGAGAAAACCGAGTGCACCGAGACGATAATTCATCGCGACGAGAACTACGTCCTTGTCCATTATATATCCAGGTGCGACGGACTTCGTGCCCGCGTTCCCTTGAACGAAGGCACCGCCGTGAATGAACACCATCGTTGGATATAAAATTGTTGGATTTATCTGAAATCAATGTCGATATAAGCATAGAAAATTATATTTTTGCGAACATATTTCACATCTTTTATTCGAAATATTGTTCAACAAAATTTCATTTTTACCTGTGGCGTATACACGTTCAAGTACAAGCAATCCTCATCTCCAATCGGCGCACCAGTTGCATTGTACTGCGGACACAGATTGCCATCGGTATCTGCCACGAACGTACCGTTCCATGAATCCGCCGGCTCGGGATTTTTAAATCTGTTCGAGTGAACACGGAGTCAACGATTAATCATGAAAATTGCAATCTAACTGTGAAAAAATATGCGTCTAGTGCAAAATATTCACAAAATCCTGCTGTGTTTAGTTAGTTTTCCTGTACGAGAAGACAATCGTCTAATACACGCAACTTTCAAGAACCAAGATTCACGTCACGATTACTAGCACTGTGAAATTTCACTTTCGGAAATGACGAAAACATAATTTTCAACCATAAATCATGAAGTGTAATAAACATGATGTGTCAAATAAAATATATCAAAATCAAAAACGAAATTCTCGTATAATTCGATTCCGCAAATTCAGTTATTTTCGCTTTTTATGAAACCTTCACGAGTCGGCGAAAGCTTCGCGTTGTCAAATTTTCTTGTATACCTGAGTACACCGACCGGTGGACGAGCGTACGGTATCCCAAGAAAAGCTGGAAAATCTCTGCCGCTTCTCGCTGTCAGAGTCGTACCGCGAATTTTCCCCTGCGTTACGATTATTTCTCCATTCGAATTGACCTCGGATAATGATAACGTCAGAGCGAGGAGAATCGCTGACTTCGTGGACACTCGACTACCGGCCATGACACTTAACTGGCCATCACTGGAAAGCTTCGGTAATTACGTCGTAGTTTATAGCGCGTTGTTAACGGTGGTATACAGGTGATAAGGATAAGACCGGCATAATCGTCGCAAAGACTGGAACTGTTGTTTGCACATCGAACCACTGTTCGTCGTGATGGGCTGAATTTTTAACGATATCACTATACTGACAGAGATATTACAATTATTTTATTGGATTCATTCGTTTATAAATAGATAAATAAATAAACAAACGTTAGAAATGTCGTTATTCATATTTCTGCATTTTTGTTATGGTCACTAATAAAAGTGCTCTTTTTCTATCACTTTTACTAGCTGCGTTGCTGATACTTGTATCAGCCCGTAAACAAAACTTTTTACAACGTTCCAACACCCAAGCTCACCCAGTGATATCCTTTTTTATATCCTATATAAAGAAATACACGTAAAAAGAGATGTTTATATGTTCGATATCACTCATTTTTTCACACAGAACCCATGAAATAACTATGATTTCGTAATAAAAAATAGCCAGGAGAAAAATAGGTCCCTTTTGTTCAACAACGATTCATTCGAGTTGCACAACCTTGCATTTGAATAAAAAAAATGCATATTTAAATCAAATGAGGGCGTTTCTTTTTTCGATGCAATTTTGCACACTCATGGTAAATAATTCGGATGTAAAGAGAAATTATGAAACTGATCATGAATCAGGCGGGTGCGCGCTTTCGCAGTAACCGAAAGACGATACAACTGGTCCGGGCTTACGGAATATATTGTCCAGATAATATATTACGGCACCCGTTATGTGCCTTATACCTTCGGGCTCTTCCCATTCTAGGTTGCGGTAAGCGCAAAAGTAATTGGTCCGAAAATAAAGTGAAAGTGCAATACAAAAAAAAGCCGGATGGCCCGGATCGTGACTCAAAATGAGATAATACAACAATTGCAACGACTGTTCGCCTTTTGAAAATGGCGGTCACGATCAATTACATTTTTTACATAAATTTCGTTTCAAATTACGTTAAATAATATTCAACATACGTGAAAAATAAGTATATATACTTCTGAAAATAGATAATTGCCTTTTCGTAATAAGCAGCAAACGTTTATTCGAACTCAAAGATCGAGTCTTTTTCTACGCCTTTTTCTCTTCGAAATTAGTCGAAGAGGTCGTACGAACTGGCCTGTTCGTCAATATTTAAGGTTCATTGATCTCCGGGCCTCGAACCCTTCCCAAAGTTAATCGAAGGGGTCGAACTAAGTCACCTGTTGGTTGGTAATGAAGAAAAGGTTTCAGGTAGAAAGTTAGAGAACTAATATCCAGTGGTAAGCCACGTACCTTTACGTACGAATCTATTAATTCGTCATTGACCCGAAATGTTAGATGTAAAAGGCTACTGACACGCGAACTATCGTCACGATATCCTCGATTGCCGTATACATTATGTATAACCCACAGGAATTCATTAAATAGCACTGAGATCATTTTCGGACCAGTTCAGTCCAGAATATTTGGGAAATTGTCACTACGTTGATTCTCGTTAGATACGAACGCAATTTATACCGAATTAATATTCTCGAATTCGCAGAAAATTACAAACTTCCCTAACCCATAAATTCTCCTGGAATGACTGTACCTACTCGGCTTAAATCCTCGAAGAATACCATTGACCTTTCGTGACTACGAAATTAAACTCGACATTTTTTAACGCTAGGTGTGGCTCAAACTTGTAATTATCCGCTCTATGTGCGAAGGACTCATGGTTAGTTTTCTGGTAACGATCGTCAACGGAGTAATTTTCAAAATTGCGGTAAATTTGTGCTATGCTCCTTGATACAAACTTCTAAAAATATCCGTGTATATTCAATCGATCGGGCTAAATTCGTGGACCGGTTTTGCTTTATTTTGCTCACGGAAAAAAAACTGAGCCCTCGCAGGCCACATGTGCACGAGCTGGGTATGGTCGGAATTGGTTTACTTCGGCTATCGATCTGTCCTCCAGGCTTCTACGGAATTAAATACCGAACCAGCACTAATTTAATATTGATGCTTACTCATTTTTTTAAAGAATCGATTCCTATATACGATTAATATTTTACAGATGTTTGTTTTTCGTTCAGCGATTGCGGCGCAGTGAGTAAAATATTTAATAAACGCGATCACGATGAGGTTCCTAACTTTTGTTGGTCTCGTTTCGATAGAGCCCGCTGCACGAGAGAATTCCGTTTTATTCTCCGATCCACATATTAGGATCGAGGAGTGATAGAGAGACTCGTTCCACGAACGATATCTCACGCAATCGTTAATCAAACCCTCCACCTATACTATAATACGATATTGGGTATTTAACTATCGAGAGAGCTCCTGGCTAAAGATTCGACTTTCGTATGTATTGTTTTTCAACGATATAGGTATATATACATATTTCTTCGTACTATTTTTCAGAATGTCTCTAAAGGTTCTCAACCTATTTTCTCCTATAGGCTAGTTATAATAATAATAATAATAATAATCTAAATTTAATTAACATTCCTCAACTTTTACATGAAATTGTAGTAATCGTTTCGTCGACGCACCATAATTTATGTTTATCACCTAAAAACATGAAACACTATTTATTCCAAATTTTTAATACAATTTTATTACTAATCTGATGCAAATTTGGGAAAAGTTTAAAATGCCTAAAAAATAAATTCATCTCTTCCTGTTGACCTGCGACGCGTGACAGTTATTTGAAAAAAATGCACTCAATCGAAATGTTCTCGAATAATAAATCCTTGGACGTTCATTCGAATGCGAACTCGTTAACATCCCTGGATTTCTTTTATTCATACCAGCTTGTGCAACGTTGCGCGTGTGGCCGTGACGAAAAAAAAACGAATTATTCGATGTGGAGGAAGGATTTTTCCGCGAGCGTAGGGTATGTTGCAGAAGAAAACCCAGATTGCTATCGTCAGTGCGATTCTCGGTACTTTCGCCGACTCTTGGGAACAATATAACGGAGCGTGCGAGATACATGAAAGACGAAAAGTCTCTCGCGAGAGCTGACCAAAAGTTTGCGCCTCGTAATGATCGCCCGAGAAGCATCGTCGGTAATCGGAAATGTAGCTATTTCTCGCCACGTCGACGAAAGATATCAAAACTCTTCTCTCTCATTCACGTACTAACGCGAGAATCGTCGGAGCGGATTTTAAAGACCACGCGATACTTCGCGTCGTTCTCGTTTTGGAAGCTTTTTTTATTTTGTATTATTTTTTTTTATATTTGTTAGTCTTTTTTTTGTTCAGTCACGCGCGATCGTATAAACCCTCGCGAGCTAAATCTCAATGAAATATCCCATGAACGTTTCGCATAACTCATCGATCCTAGCAACGTTTAATCGGCCTCGTACGTTTTAATCGAGCTCACCTTAATTACTACGGGCTCTTTAAGTTGATATATGCTTTGGCAACAAAATACACCACTTGTGGATTCACTGTATCAATATATCTATATTTTACGATAATGATAATGAGTACTCGACAAATAATTGTCGGCAATTAATCGAATATAATTAGAGCCGATGTATTATGTTATTTTTAATCATTGCGAAACAAGATTGAGTACATTGTTGTGAATTTTATTCGATCGTGGATCAAGTCGACTTTATTCCATTCGTGACTTTAATAATGGAGTATTTTCATTGTATCTTCGAAGAGACCGGTTTCGGTAGAAAAACCATTGCTACAAGGATAAAACTTTTGCCTCGCTTTTGCGAATCACAGACGTTTCCAAACGAGCAAAGTTTCATAGACTCGGCGTTTCTTATGTTAACGTATAACTGCACTCCTTGCTGTTTATAATTTCATGAGTTGTACGAAGAACCCTCGTTGAGTTCTTGAAAAAAAAATTATTCGTCTAGCACAATCTCGCCAGGATTGTTAGCATCGTAAACAAGCTCGACGGGTACTCCATCTTCGCCCGTATAAGAGTAGTATCCTTTCGTGACTATTACCCTGAAGGTTCCGGTAGAATTATTGTCCATAACTATTCCTTCTTCCTGAACCTTCGTGCCGTCTTCGCTGATAAATCTGGGGAGAAAATAAAAATAATTGACATTTCAATGGTATTTATCGTGTCAAGGGTCGCATTCGTTATTCGAAAAATATTGGGACCAATTGATTCATCGATAAACGGAAATCAGTAAAAAAATCGTAAGGATGATTTGCGCGACTTAATAATTGATTGATTAAAATAGTCAATTTGCACATGAGGATAAATAGTTCCGTTGCTAAGAACATTTAAAAAAAATATTATCAATGAATTCGTGGCATTTAAGGAATTTTCATCGCCAGGAACAAGTTAAAGTAGCTCGAGATACGATTACTTTCCCCAAGCAATTTTATTTCTTCGTGAGATTATGCCGTTGAGTATAATCTGTAGTATGAAAGTTATGTAATCCCTGGATCGATGTCCCGTGAAATGGGATATTGAGGGCGACGTTGAGGCAGTCCCGAAAGGGGCTGCGTAGTAATTGCGTAGAGGCACAAAGTCTACCGTCTGAAAATTGGAATTCGATGTAACGTAATACCAAACGCAGTTTAGATTAAAATCATCCGTTCAACGTGAGTTCAAAGGAACTGTTAATGACACTCTTGGAGTTTCTCTTGAATAAACCATGCGAGTTTTATGTCGCTAGTCGAGACTAAAGCTCTAAACCGACATTCGCAGAATTTCAACGTCCGGCCTGAAGAGCACAGGGATCATGCTCAACTTGTAGATTGACAAAGTAAGAGTTACATGTTGATTTTTTTTCAACTCACCGAACGGTAAAATTTCCATCGTCGTCGATCGTCACATCATCGATTATTTTTAAATCAGGCAAATTCATTCGTCGATTGCTCGTGATTTTTTCGTTAGGCAACGCTTGAGGCGCAGCCCATGTCATCGTGCACAGGAGCAATATAACGAGAGTCTAAACAAATTAAATCACAAATTTACGATAAAAATATTTTGTTGAAAAAAAATAATTCAAATCGGAAACTCACCGGCTTCATGTCGATTTTATTGTGTTAACGGAGCGCGTAAAACGACTTCTGTTTGTCCGAAATTTTATCGTACGCATTTTATATACGATTACTTCGTCCTATTAACACCGCTATTTCAATATTCGAAATTTTCACCGAACTTTTCACCGACTATCGAAAAACTAATCACAGTTCTGTTATAGAAATTGACATCATTAGTATAAATGTCATTCCTTTGAGTGGATTTTTCTTCAAAAAATCAAAACACATCGATTATGCGATAATGACTTTTCTGGCATGAAGTGACCAGCGCACTCTACAAACTCGTTACACTCGCGCTATGCATATATTAGTTCACAGAAAAAGTAATTGCGTTTTTTTCAATAGATAAACAGATTCATCTATCTATGTAAAAGGCGATTGCTTTTTGGGCAACTCGACGTAATGAACTTCGCGTCAAGAGAACCGACGTCCGTGCTTCCGATTTGGACAAAGGATATTTTTTGCAAGCTGTTAAACAAAACGAGTTTTATTATTAAAAATAAATTATAATGAAATAACGGCTAAGGCTAATAAAAAAATTCTGAGGTTTTAGGAGTGTCCCATAGAGCTATGAAATCTGCCCACGTGGTTTAGCACATCATATGTTAGGTCTCGTCTCTCTATCTACTTGCATCGGCCAACGGTTCTCGTGACTCGTTAGCTTTGTAATCTGGTCCGAGGTATATAATGGATTACAGGTAATAGTAATTAGAGGTAATTAAAACGTTGTCACGGGTCGTATCTAAGTCGTATCACGTTACCACTGCGGGAAATCCGAGAAAGTGGCGTTGGTCTGCGAGTGCGTTAGTCGGTTTATTGCATCGTTTACAAAACGAGACAGATACGTAAATTATTGAGCGTGCTTAAATGATTTAAAGATGCGTTTCACCAAGCGTCGTTAACTCTCTATTGCTATAAATCTGGCTATCTGTACTGAGATGAACTATATTTAATTATCGCTTTAACGGTTCCAATTCTATCCGTCGATAACGTTAAGTTTCCCGAAAACAGTCATACGATTTTGTAAGTCATTTATGTCAATTCTACCCGAAGTATGTGTCGATAACAGAGGGATCTCTATTCATTTACCGGATGCTCTCAATTCTAGGTCACGAAGCAATCAAGCCTTCGTTGAATTATTTCCGAAATAAACTTCTTTTTTCTCGGCTCTTCAGCTTTCTATATATAAAACACTAAAATAATACAGTACCTGGGGTAATTACCGTTTTTATAAATATCGTATTTTTATATTTATCAAAAAACGTAAAATAGAACCTTGAAGAGTTTGAAGTTGATTGGGTACTCCGAAGAAAACTAGTGCATAGTGCAAATATTTCGATCGATTAAAATTACGTTCTTAAAATATCACGGAACTTCAATATTTGTTTGTATTAAGGACGACGATTGATTTTGCACTATTTTTCTCAGAGAAAGTAAATGTTAACTGTTTATTTTTAATTGAGAAATTATACGTCGGGCTCGATAATCGTAGATTGACATTCGATTTTTGCGTCGGTATATCCGGGCTTTTCCGACGTTGAGCAAACCGCGACCTACTCACGAGTCTTCGGGCGCGTTGTTACGAACGTGAGATCAAAAGTTGAGCGATAAAAAATATATTCTTCCCTTCCATTATCCTCCGGCGGTACGCAAGTGGGGCCCGGAGTCCCGGATCCTCTCGGCAACGGGAGAATATGAGATTGCATCATATAATGAAGAAAGAAGATGCCCGCGATGCGTGAGCGCGGTGCCGGGTCATCGCATAACATTTAAGGCGCATCCTGCTGGAATATTACTAAGAGACGCCGTTCGCTCAACATGACGAGAGAAAGAGATGGCGGCGAAAAAAATTAAGAAGGTCAATCGGACGAGGAGAGGACCGGCATGTGCAATTTTCTGGACTAAATGTGGGCGGGTTCCCTCTCTTTCTCGCGGATTCTTCGTGTGTGTTGGTGAATGCCACACGTGACGACACGTGAAGTTAACGCATCGTTACATCTTCCAGGTATGTATTCGAGATACGTACGATGTTATCTCCTCCTCTTCTCCTCAGCTCTCATCTTCGACCTCAATGCACCTGTCCATTATTTTATATGTGTATTTAAGCGCGTAGTCGAGCACTGCTGAAATAAACGTGTATGCACTTTTTCTCGAGTGTGTATATACGCGCATAGCAAGCAGAGGCCCAGGAGCTGTTGGCGGACAGGTGCAAGAATATTGTCGATTCAACTTGTCACTGAAAAAATAAAATTTGTTCGACACAAGTGTTGCAATTAGTAAAGGTTGTCAAAGGTTAAACTCGGCGTAAGACTGGAGTCAAAGTACATAAGTGCATCGAGTATTAGCGCATTGAGGTGCACAACCAGTATTACATTAGGGATGTAACACGCAATGTAGAATTTAACTTGTGGATTTTGCTGGTGGCATAGATAACTGTCATATCATTGCACCTCAGAATTTAAATGGTTTTACACAAGAATCTGCAGGTCTTCGTACGATACTCCGACACCAGCTGATATCGTCAGAGTCCTTGATTGTTAACGTTCGGTAGGGTAGAATGAGTTTTTGGTAACAGAGCGACTAGGGAGGTTTCCCGATTCTGCCCTACCAACCCCCAGTTTATGACATTCTGTCAGACTTCCGACTTCATCAACCCCAGAGGTCCGTAACTCACCCTTTTAGGTTATCGCGAAACCTGCTCGATCAACCCTCCAAAAACATCGATCTGTTTTCGCAGGGGTAGCTGCGCATGCGTGTCGCAGCAACCCCCTCTGAGCGCGGTTATCATTCCATCCCTTCTATTCTCAATCGTCAGGACGATTCGCGACATCGAAGAACGAGGATGATAGACCAAAACAAAGGCCGTGTCTGTCGAGAGATGAAGTGAGCGTGCAACCGTGACGTATGATCACGTAAAAAAGTGTCTTCCGTTGCACCGACAGATTTTCGTCGATAAAATTCTGCATCGTACATGAAATTATTTATTCGGACGACGCGGCTATTAAACTTGGGCAAAAATGACGCCGGGACTCGGTCACGATCCGCTATCAACCTACAACATAACGGTCCTGAGTGAGTAATCGTTCGAAGCGAATCTCCGCGGCGAAAGGTCGCCGTTTTTTTCTTCTTTTTTTATATTTCTTCCTCGTCTCTTCGTCTCGTTTCACATTGCCCTTCACTGGTTCCACGTGAACAAGGTAGACGTTTATCGACGCGAGCCAGGGAATAAATTTGCTACCGCGAAAGCGCGGGTATGTTCCCAAGGCTCGTTCGTCGTAACGGGGCATCTTTCTCCATGCTGTTTTATTATTCAAGGTAACGCGGCTCTCTGCCTCTGGCAACAACCGCAGCATGTTCTATTTCAATTGGCGAATTTCTGTTTCGCACTCTCGTACTCGGCTCCGTCATCGAAAAAAGGGATACTGTTCATGCACTCGGTCCTCATCGTCGGTGAGCACGATTTGAGAAAAATTTTCTTTGATAACTGTAAACTTAAATTTCGAGATCGAGATGAATATTTATGTAACGAGGATGACGTGTTTGTATAAAAGGATTCATGCTACTTTCGGGATGGGCTTGGCACGTGATTTGCGCCCCGGATATATTCTCGTGGAACTTTAGTTTCTTACTGCTCAACATCGGCCAACTGGTGTACATCGTTTATCAGATGAGACCAGTGAAATTCGATCCGGAACTCGAGGAGGCTTATCACACGCTCTTCTATCCTTTCAAGGTAAGATTGAAAACGTTGATATTTATGGATCGAAGGGGATGAGCGAAGCAACCCCTTTAATTTTGTTACTCGTATTCCAGGTCTCGAGACACCAATTCAAGAGACTCGCGTCACCGGAATTTGCCACTATCATGTCATTGCACGCAGGTGAAGCATACGCGATGCAAAATTTGACGAGAACCGACAGACTGGGATTGCTCCTCAGTGGCAAAGTCAATGTACTTAGCGATACGAATTTTTTACACCCAATACTGCCATGCGAGTTTTTAGATTCGCCGGAATTCGAAAGTTCACGCGCTTCCGTCGATGACAAGTTCAAAGTATATAAAAATGTTGATCGCACGTTAGTAGTTGTTACGACGATTTATTTTCATAATTAAATATTTATCCAGGTGTCTATAGTCGCAGCTAGTTCGTGCAGATACCTTTACTGGCAACGAACGGCGCTAGAATATTTGTTGGTGAAAGAAGCTTATTTGGCAACAGTTTTGACGACTCTGGTTGCACGTGATATAGCTACAAAATTGTACGCCATGAACAACAAGGTATAATTATTACGAAGGCACGTAATTAATGAGAAAAATCATCGATCAATGTTTATTAAAAAAAATTACGGTTTATTAATTATAATTAAATTCTCGTATTGTACCAATTACGATCGTTATGTTGCCTGTTAGATAGTTACAGATAAAGGTTCGCACTTGGACATCAGGCTGCCTTCGATAAGCGCTGGCTTAGGAATCACTGGGGAATACAGAAGTCCGAGAGCCTCGAGACAAGCCCTCATACGAAGGAAAGATAGTAAGCTTGCCTCTAATAATGGTAATTAATTTTTTAATACTTAATTACTTAATGTGAAATACTTTATGTTAAAAACTAATAATGATTTTATAATCAAATGCAATGGTCGCGTTGTTTAACTATTTCCATATTTGATATTAACATTATATTATACATTTTATCATATTTGCCATTTAACCTCTTAGCTTTTTTTATATTTTGTTTCAAGTGAGCGGCGCAAAGCCCAAGGATCGGCCTTTAAACAACCTCACGAAGCTCGGTGCGCCTAACATGGAGCCACTGCCGGAATTGCCTTCGTGCGACGATCTCGCCTCGAGCGGAGTCGAGAGCTGGCTCGACTCGTCGAGCAAATACCACAGTTGCGAAATCGTCGATGATGAATGACGAACAGCCTCCGTCGATACCCTCGGCTCGCAGGACAATTGTTCCTTGGAATCATCGAGTTGAGAATTCGATAAGACGTCGTTGATGAAAATGACGTTTCGATTCTCTAATGGGTTATCGTACGGTGCTTTGATAGAATGGACGATCAGTCGGAATATTTTCTTCACAAATTCCGATAAGAATGTATTATCTAACTAATATCAAACTGACTCGGGGATAAAGCGGACGAAAGAAACCGTCGCGACAGCGTCGCGACTGTGAAACCCCGATATTTTTTTATTCACTCAAGTATTCGTTGCCGATACTCGGGAAATAATGGGACGAATATATTTCCCAAATATTATTCCGTTTTGAAACATTTCATCGAGCTCGTCGGTAGCTAGATAAACCGATAAGAAATTAATGTTTTTTCCATCAAACGATTTCATTTACTCCGAGTATTCGAATTCGAGTGAAGCTGTACACTATACGTATATTATTACAAAACATACCGCTCGATCATGCTCGTTCGGCCTTTGCGAATTTTACGCGTCTTCGTGGTTTGATATTGTCGTGAAATAAGACGTTATATGATACGTGACGAGATATTTCTTTTGCAGTTTTTTTTTTACATTTCTCGTCAAATTTAGCAATAACAAATTTATACGATGATGCAAAAACGTTGATTATGATAATCTCCCGATTAGTTGAGTATACACAGACTATTATTATAATTATTATCTTGTTGTAATAAACATTTGAATAACATATTTTACCATTTCTGTTGTATTTCGAACCCTCGTTTTTTCTATAAAGACAATTTTAAGGAAAAAGAAGGCAACCACTCTAGAAAAGTTGAGATTCGATCGTCTTTAATCGTGCGCAAACAAAATGTTTTCCATCACGTGTGAGACCATTAAATTTCCAACATGGCGGCGCCCATTTGGCAAGACCCGTGGGCGAAACAGAGACGAGGTCGGCTTGCCGCTCTCTATAGTAGGCGACATATGCGCCACCGCGCTATAGCGAACGACATTGGAAACATTTTTGAAATTCACCGCATTCGATTACAGAGACTAAATTCAGCAAACGCTTGAACAATGTACCGCTAAAATTTTACTATTACTACGGATTTGCAGCGAACGTTTCAATGTTTAAAAAACCAGCATAGTTCAAGGGCTCGTCTGATGGAATCTCGAGGAGCGATTATAGGACAAGAAAACCAAATGTAAAATAAATAAAACGAATTTTCGAACAGTTTACAATGATTGAAATCGAGTTTTTACTGAAGCATAGTAGTATTGGTATACACAGCCAGCATACTGCGACCCTTCTACTCGAGTAGCCCAAGGAGAGTTGACAATTTTGTATGAACGATTTTACTAAAAAAGCATCTTCCCAAATACTGTGGTGGATCTGTATTTTTCGCAAAGCGTACACGTCGTCGAGGAACGAGCGATGGAAAATTTTATTACCAATCTGGAAGATTCTATTTTGCAAAATGATTTCAAGAGCTCGTACAGAAGTTAATCGCCCTATTATCTTCCTTATTATGCTAATCCTGATCCGCTTTAGAAAAGTTCAGTGGCATCAAGCACCTGGGAAGCGATTTAATCAACTTTATGGGATTTATCGTACGCTTCTAGGTTTATATTACGTACATTATACACGTTCATTAAATGTTGAATGATGTAGACTTTTAGTTTGACGTCGGTTATGCTAGTACTTACGAATCCTCGAGCCCTCGTGTTATATCTTTGGGAAATACTTAATTTACCTCATTCAACCTCCAAGATAAACAGAGATGAGTATTATGCCGCAAAGCCTCGGATAAGATATAATCATAATTAATGTACATCGTAATCGTCTAAGGCGCATATTTTTTATTCGGATGTGATAAATAATAAAGAAAATAACGCAAAAATATGATTGACAAGCCGGATATATAATCGACATTCGAATAAGCTGATATAGTTCGTTTAGTCTGAAGGTTTTTTAAATTCGGAGATTTGATTGTCACTAATTAATTATGAAAATGTATAAATTGTCATTTCTTCGCTTTATCAGCGTTTATCGCGATTTATAACGATAAATCGCCGGTAGATGGTACGATTTATATATTTCAAAAGAAGTAAATGAAAAGGTAAAAGTCCAAGATTTTTGTGGCTCGTATGACATACAGCAGCGATTATTGTCATCCGGTGCATCGACTATTATTTTTCAATGTCACCCAACGACGGAAACGTTTTCTACCATTTCTCAAGAAACGCCAGATGACCAATGGTCGTACGCGGGCATGGTCACGACTTATGTGTAACACGAAAGGTGGCAATTTGTATGAGCGAAAGAAAAAACTAGCATTTTGGCACGTGACCAAAACTCGTTCATCTTTTGAGACCATCGGGGCTATCATAGTTGTTTCCGTAAAATAAATCAAATACGTTTTCCCAATTGATACACGTACAGTTTTTCCTGCGCGTTACATATTCAGCGTATTTTTTCGAAAACAAAAATCGCACCTCCAAAAATCGTACAGCCTATGTACCGTTGTTAAGCTACATTTGTAAAACGAATTCTCGAGTCAGTGGAAAATATGACGTAACCAGTAGAGAAAGAGCAAATGGTGAAAAAAAAAACAATTTTTATCGGGCTCTCTTTGATTATAATGAAGTGTCGTAATGCGCGCACACACCTACGTACTTAATGAGAATGCTGTGCAAGGGTGAAGCGTGGCAGTGGGGCAGCAGGAAAAGAGGCGGCACGAATTGGCGAGTCTGAAACTTTGCAGCAGGTCGAAGAGTGGTTCGATATATATAATAACAGCCCCGTTGGCACGTCTCGCCTATAACCAAGAGGGGGCGAGGAGAGTCGATAGTTAAGCGAGTAAAAAAGAAAATCAATCGTGCGTGTCGATTGTTCGTTACTTTATGCTTTCTGATCGTTACAAAACTCGTAAAAATCGTTATTCTTTCCAAGAAATAATCGTTTCTTTCCCTATCGTGTCTCCGTCGTTGCGACGGATTATTGGCTGGTACGCGTTAACAGCCGACGAACGTTGCGAGAGGGAGAAATGAAAGAAGTCGAAGAAGGAGAAAGGAAAATGGAAAATGTTTCGTGATAGTAACGACTCGGTGTTCGACGAATAACTCTTCCGAGGCCTTTTCACACAACTAGGAAGGAAAAAAGAATAGGACGGAATATCCTAGGAGCCTGGCTGCTACGACTGGCTGTGGTTAGTGCCTTGGTCGTCGCTCGTTATTTATGGAAAGTCTTATCGTGCCGGATGGATCTCTTTTGAACGTCGAATGTGCGATGCTGTTGGATATATACGTATATATCTACGTGCTGGTGCTGTGCTTCAACGGTGGGGTGGGTTTTCACAACGACCATTAAGGAAGATCGCTTTATTCCGTGGAAGAAATCGTGACCTGATTATCAAAGTGTGGCGTGGTGAGATAAAACGGCTGGCGTATCAAGTTCCTCAGCTGCATTTACATTCCGACATATATATAATCACCGTCTGGGCTTTGAACAATTGTGACTAATTCGTAACGAAGGAACGATGGTCAAGTGGCGATTATGGTTGGCATTATTTCAACGAGACGTTATTTCAATAATCCTCACGATACTTGTAGAGAATTTCCCCTACTTTGATTGCCATTTTTATAGAAAATCCTTCTTGACATCACGATAATCATTTTTTTTCTTCAAAAATTCATCGTAACTCTCTTTCTTATATCTTATACGCAAATACATCGATTTCACGTTGCACAAATAATTATTCTTGTAGATATCTGAACAAAAATCGTTTGCCCTTTGCCATGTTCAAAGGCACGTGTTTCAGGTTGATGTAAATCAGACCTCTTACTGATTGATCGTCGATTTCGTTGTAATTTATCGTGGCAATTAACGTTCGAATTCTTATCACTGTACCGGATCAATCACTCCTACTCTCGTTTCAGCTCGACGTACGTACGATCCAACTGCATACAAACGAGCTTCGCTCGCAGCGGAAATCGTACTCGGAGGGGATATAGGTAAGCTGCGTTGATGCGGCTCGTAGTTGCAGTTTGACTTTTGGGCAATATCTCTTGCCTCCTGCGAAGAAACTATCGGAAGAGACACGTATAGTTTCTCAAGTGGCTGATATAGTTTCTAGTCCAAGTTTTCCCACTGAAGTGGCAAGGTCCGGTGTGCCTCGTCGAGTCTGCCAGAGCAAGAGGGTGGCAGAGGGGAAGATTGATTTGGTTGAGCGGAAACCGAAGGTCGAAAAGGCATCTGCAAGTGTAATCGGCGGGCGAGTAGTCGGTAGAATATATATAATATGCGAATGTATGTATATATATATACATATATGTGTTGCCTGTAGAGGAGGTGGTAGTTATACATCAGGTATCCGGAGCTTTTGTCCACGACCCCATTATTCGCCAGCGTCAAGGCTCTGATTCCTACCACCAAAACACCAACACTGTTTTATTTTCCACGTCGGTGGCCTGAGACCTCGCCCACCTGATTTCTCACACTAGAAGAAAGGAATAAAAGCCTAATGCACGAAAATCTACGACTTTCATCTCGAACCTGTCTGCGCGAGGCTCGAAGTTGGCCGAGCGTAAAAATAGATCGAACGGTGGTGGTGGAGAATAAGGAATATAAAAAGTGGAATAGCGACTTGGTTCTATATTGTAGGTTAGTAAGCTCATTTACTTCGATCTCGTAGTTACCTTTGTAACGTTATTTTCATAGAATATAAAAGGATCTTCGAGTTCCAGACTAATTTATCGATATTAATGTAAATTAAATGAATTCGAATGAAACATTTTTCTTTTTTTTAGACAATGCGTCCAGCTGTCGAGGAATTTGTAACTGGGCCAAAACGGAGGAAGGTTTGGAGAGGGGGATGATCCGCGATAGGGATGATTAAGAGACGAAAAAACAAGGATGGGTTTTTTTCTTACCCCTTTGGGGTAACGTACAAGGATAAACGGATAGCGGATATCAAGGGACGGGGCTGTTGTCCAATGTGTCACGCACGGGGAAATCAACCCCCCTGGTCTCGTGTCCGGGCGATGTCCGATGATCGCGAACACGCGACCCGATCTTCCATCTATTTATAAAAACTGAAATCATCCCTACCATCGGAGTTGCACCCCCACCACTCGTGCAACTAATGCCACCGTTATAAAGCAAGGAAAAGGCAGATCGTGGCTTCATTGGTGCGCTGTTAACTGGTGAAGAAGGGAAACGAATGGAAAGAAGATAAAAAGGAAAAAATAATAAAAAACGGGTATGTGTATGTGTCGGAGTGTCGAGAGGACGTGACCGCGTATTATACTGTCCGCATCGCATTAGCGGTAATTGATCAGGCGCGGCTGCGATGCCGTATATATTATGTACATATATATATATAAAAGACTATAGAGGGTGGATCCCGGTACAAGTAGCAACATGAGTGTATGTGTCTATTTTACTGGTGGTGGTTGATAGCAGTCTGACGACCAGACGGGGTCTACGGACTCGACGATAGAGAAATAGGGGTTGGGGGTGGCTTGAGAAAGAGAGAGAAAAGTCAGTGGTCGTCGACGATGCACGGTCATTGCTATCGATTTGCGAAATCAATTACTTAACAGCTGCCAGGGTGTAACGGCAGAAGGACGTCACGACGTATTTACTGCCCTACGACTGTAGCTACAGTAGCATTGATGACAGTTTATATGTATATATGTATGGTCTATATATTTGTCGATTCGTGGCCGGCGTCTTTTGTGATGTTTGCCGAATGGAAGAACCGGCACATTTCACTACCGGACGACACTCGGTACAATCTTGCTTCGTTGTTATACGAGCGATCGTACTAAAGGGGTTGAAATTACAAACGCTCGTGATAGATCGATAGATTGTTTTTTGTTGCTATGATAACGACGATGAAATATTCAGTTTTGATCGAATACTAAAAGTTTACTTAGAGCGTATGTTTTTTTCTTTCCTTTACATTAAATTATTTAAGGAGTAATTAGGAATTTGAGGCGCCTGCCACTTTCCTACGAAAAAACGTCAGGGTAATTCAAGAAACGTCGAGACCTCGGAGTAGACAGAACACCTGTAGTTCTTTCGGTCTAATAATCAGATTAAAATATTGGTAAACTTCTCATTTTTTTATTATTGACATTATAAATTATAGTAAATAGACTATTTTACTTATAATAGATAGATATTTAAAAAAATCATTGTTTTTTTAACTGCGGTTGTTACTTTTTTGTATTTTCAAGGATTAATCAAGATTTCACAAAATGGCCCGAGTTAGTAGGTCAGCTGGAATGAAAGACTTCGTTCAAATAGTTTATTCGGCCATAGTAGGATTTCACCTATGTTGCGTCGAGTACTTTCGAGAAAAGAGAATCTTAAGTCATACATTTTCAGGTTGTAAACTGCCGATGCACTGGAACGACAGGGACAAGTTCGAGCGTGTGTGTACGTATGTGCCTCACGCAAATAGCCCTCTAGTACAGCTGCCCATGGTACAAGACTAACGTAATAGCAACAGAGGAGAAGCGTGGGCTGTCAAGTTAAGCCCGACAAAGTCTGTACATACAGCTTTGGGGACCTACATAGGTATAACACAAAGCTGTATGCCCATCATGCAGCAAACCTCGAGTCCTATATGTGCAGCTTGCAGATGAAACTCTCTTTCAGCTTCCTTCTTGCCCAACGTCAAACTTTCGTGACTGTGAATATCTCGCGCCGTTGCTTTGGGGCGAATTGAAACGAGAAGAAAGATTGTTTCCCGTTTCACGTTGCTATTTATCGAGCCTCGAACAATTTTAAATATAGCTCAAGAAACGAGTTTGAATGACTTTTGAATTACTTCGACACTCGCTCCAGTCGTGTTCACTTCAGTAAATCACGTTCTTTAATTAATTTTTCAACTTTTCGGATTGAACAGACTTTCAAAAGAGAAAGAAAATTCGTATTTGTTTTTCATAATCGGTCGTACCTTGTTTAGGTATAATAAACCGGTAAGACTGTCTCTCAGAAATTTAAAGATTTCAATTTAAAAGTTCCAAAAACGCGTTCTTCACCAATGATCGATAGCGCTTTTCACACAGGATCACACGGTACGATATATATACCATTCCATAGAAACATATAGAATTCCCAGCACTACATGCCCATAGCATAAAGAGAGCGAGAGAGTTTGAGGGAAAGGGAGAGAGAGAGAGAGAGAGAGGGAGAGAGAGAAAGAGAGAGAGAGAGGGAGAGAGAGAGAGAGACAGGGAAAGAGACTGTCCAAAATCCGAGAAAGAGGGAGCTTCGTAAGTCGAGCGATGCTCGTGCAGTGCTGCCACCTGCTCGGAGGGCGTGGCGCTAGTTCCACCCTCGACCTTAGTAGTCGGAGGGTAGCATCAGGCCGCGGCGCACCGTGACCTCGCACGTTCGCGAGAGTGAAGCAAGCTGCTGCTGCTGTGTGTGGCTCGTATACCCGTTAGTAGTAGCAGCTAGAGAGGCTACCACTGCTGACATCCACGACCACCCCTTGCCTCGTTCTAACCCCTCCCATCCCCCTTCGCAATCCCACCACGGGTCCCACTCTCGGCAGCGAATCGTGTGTGTGTGTGTGTGGGTGTGTGTGTATATGCGTCGTGTGTGCGGCGATAGCGTGTGGACACGAAAAGCGAAGAGGCCGCGAGAGGTTCTCTCACACGCTCCCCTCTCGATGTGACGCTGACGGACGGACGAACGTACCGACGTGTGTATATACACGCATATATATACATATATATATATATACATATACATATATATGGAATTTATATTTATATATAAATAAACACGGTAAACACGTAGCACATGGATGAAGAGTGAAGTTCGAGTGCGTTAAAGGAAACGTGTGAGAAACGTGGCCGACTCCCGGGGAAGAAATATATACAGGGGAGAGAGGGTTGGTGTAGAGAGAACACGAGAGACAAAGAGGAACGCGGTGCCGTGAGATAAAAGAGAAATACCGTGTTGGAGTTTGCCCCGTCACGATGACGTCGTCGTCGTTCTCGTCGTCGTCGTCGTCGTCGTCGTCATCGTCGTCGTCTTCGTCGTCATCTTCATCGTCTTCGGTAGACAGAAGCATGAAAATTGCGGGGCGAACGAGACACCGAGATAATACAACGCGCAGCCCAGAGCGTATGATTTGCGAAAAGGAAAATCGTGTCGAAGCGTCAGAGGGTTATCAGCACCACCACTACCACAGCCAGTGACCGTCATGGTGGGAAGTAAACATACGAGGGGATTCCTCTGCAGCGCAACGCTTACAGCACGCATCCCAGTGGGATATCACGATTCTTGTCTCACCGAATCATTCTCATTGTTATCATCGTTAACGTCGTCTCCGTCGTTATCATTATCATCGACGAGACAGTCTCGGTTTTGTACGGTGTCGAGGAAACGCTGAGAAACTTCTTTCCCTCCTCAACCTTCCGCCATACGTGCGACACTTTTTCTTTATTCATCGAATTATTCGTACGACGCGTGCATCACTGGCTAGGCCATTGTGTTCAGTGTGTTTTTTAAATACATATGTATATAAGTATGTATAGATCGATGTATATACATATATATACATGTATATTGCGTAAATAATCCACGAGAACTTGAGATCGAGTGAAACGGAGAATTTTTGTTTCATCTTTAATACGATGCGAAAGAGTGAAATTTTTCTGTTGAGTGTGAAATCATTCTTAAAGTCCGACCGAGGTACGATCCGATCGAACGTCTCTGGCCTTGGTTCTGCAAACGAGAATTTTTGTCGTGAAAAAATTTTCGTCTGCGTGTTTTCGGGGAGAGGCGCAGAACGGAGGAGAAACTCGTGAACGGAGCGAGGAAACGTACGTGATATATCTTGTAACGTGGAAAACTTCTACTACTACCCGTTACTACTACTCCAGAGAGTCTACTACAATTACGTCTACTAGACGACCACTACTACCACCGCAAGGCATTACTGGGAGGACAGAGACGCCGCGAGCGTCGCGCGCCGGATCGTGACAGGCTTTTACTACTTGCGAGCCCGGCGTGTCTGACTGTACATCAACCTTTTCCACTGATACGGAGCTGCCGCTCGTACCACGCGAGGCTGTATCGTGGTACACGGTATATACGAGTGTTTGTGCGTCTTTATAACCTTACAACGGATATCTGAAAAATAATCACGAAGCCATCCACGACGTAGACGTTGTTTGCGCGAGGCAAGACGAAAAGAAGAGAATTCAGTAGTTACGGAAAGTGCGAGTCAGACTCGGTGACAAAAACGAAAATTTCTCGCGAACTAAAAATATCTCGGCTCTCCTGTCGCGATAAGGAGAAGCTAGAAGCTCGGTATAGATTCGCCGTGTGAAAGATAGATCCGAAATTCGTTTTCACGTACGAGGAGGGCCGAAACGGAAAAAAATCGGGCTCGTCACATCGAGCGGGAAATTTCCGAAGCATCGAATTAAAAAAAAAGAAATTACCGTAGGAGCTATTGACGAGAAAGAATGAGAGGGAACGGGGAAAAAGAGAGGATAATTTTTCCATTGTGCTCGTACTCGGAGAGTGCGGTGTGTTCGTTTCGACGTTGAAACAATGAGAGTACGATGTGGTTCGTGCGATGAATTCATTTAACGAGTCTACTGTGTACTAACGGCTGGCTGCACCAACGCTTCCTTCACTCGGCCGAGCGTCACTTGTACAAAAGAAATAATACGTTTAACAATAATGATATGAATGAAAAAATATGAAAAAAAACGAAACGAGAAGAAAAAGATTTTAAAAGATAGAGGAATAATAACGAAACGCCAGTGTACCGCGATTGAATGTCGAATCGCCGGTAGCCTCGCGCGTATTTTTACCAAAGTCAATTGCGATGGTGTTGCACGCGATTATCGATGTGATCGGGATCGTCGACGAAACGTCATCCTGCCCTGTAAAAAATAATAATTCGTCGGCTTTTAAACTGTATACACCGATAACGAAGCTGCGCTACACTTACAGAAGACTGAGCTGTATTATCCAGCATTCCGAACAACATATCGCATATCCACCATAAGGTAAAATTTTTTCACTACAAGCAAAAATACCGTCCCTCAAAAAGAAATTATTATCTTCAAATTCAAAATAAAACCGTCATAAAATTTTTTTTATTGTTAAAAGTTAACCAACCTGTCACGGTCGAACAGTCGCCCCTAAAAATCTAATTAAATTCGCAGAGTCGTATCGAATTGCGTACAAGGTAGTTCCGAAGTTGCGCAGAAATAGGCGAACTTCGAAAAATGTGTCGGTTTTTGAAAAAATAGCCCATACCTATTTATATAAGAGCGCGCCGTTTCGCGCCATATATTAATCATCATGGCTTATGCTGCAGCTGCAGAAACAGCGACCAGCATCATCATCACGTCACGTTTCCGTTTTTCACACGCACGTGTACACCCTTCAGTGTAGTACGGTCACATGCGCGTGCGATTCGCTGTCGCTCTCACTCTCTCCCTATCTCTCTTCCCCCTCTCAACTCTCCCACCCTCTCTCACCCTTATCGACTTGCATTTCCCCCGCTCGGCCGGTGAGTACATTACGGCTACGCGTGCTACATATGTATATCTATCTATCTATATATATATACATCTACACATGTCTATTATATACGTGGTATGATAACAGAGTGTGAGCGCATGTGCAAGTGCGGAACGAGGATGCATAAATCTTGTAACTCGTGCGTGTTTGTCGTGTGTCGTCCCCGATGCTGTGTGCCGTGTCGCTGGTCGACTAAACCATCGGTCTAACCATCGTGTGCGTCCTATCCTCTCTCTCTCTCTCTATCTCTCAACGTTACAAAGTCAGTGTGTTGTTCAACGGCACATTTATGTTAGTTAGACAGCAAGCACACAACGCGGCGCCAATTTAACTTGTGGCTTATATCGCGGTGTATTCGCAACAGTGTCAGGGGGTTGCAGCTTCCCGAACGTGCTTATCTTTATTTATACGGGAGGCGGGTCCGTGTGGATGGAACACTTACCGGAATCGAGCGACCGAACGTTTCAGGCTCGAGCAAATGGACTTTTTTAACTTTTAGAAGTGCTTGTATACACCGCAGGCATGAACCACAAAAACGGGAGGGTTTTTCGAGTCGTACTTTTAGTCTACGTAATGGTGGTCCATTCACGAAAATCTTCGTGAATCTATTTCTTTCGTTAAAAGTTATTTTATTGTTCGAAAAAATTTGACAACACTGTCTTCATAATTCTGAACAACGATCTACGAGGTTTTAATGTTACAACAACGAACAACTCGAACAACGAGGTTTTAATGTTATTATAAAAAATATAATAATAAATATAATTGGTAAATATTAAAACGAGCAAAATATATATTTTTTCAATTTATTTGAAGCCATTCTGAGAATGTCGCGCTAAGCTGCTACCGTATAGATAAAATTCATTCGTCACAATGCACAGACACGATAATCATGCGCTCTTTATAGGTTTACTTACATGACTTGGTGTAAAAAAAATGTTCTCGCCAATTATCCAATTGCTGTTCTGGATTCTTTCATCGCATTCCTCGTCGATTCGAATACCAAGTACTAACAGTCATATATTATTTAAGCCGTGCTTGAGAATTCCCGAGTTCCAGTTCTGGCTTTTTTCTTTTTTTTTCAAGTAACTCGAAAACTCCAGAGAACAAATAATTGCCGGGCATGCGATCTTAGCAAATTGCACTTTTACCTGTTGCTGCTCTGTCGCTCGCCTCTCTGCGTGTTTCTCTCTCTCTCTCTCTCTCCCTGCCTCGTTCGCGCTCGTGTACAATACTATGCACAGACGATCGTACGTAAGAAAATGTGATCACCGTAATTCGTACCAAAAACGGGGAAAATGTAAACTTACAAAAAACAAAAACAAACTTTCCTATAATGTAAATGGATCGTAAAAATTTGAATAATCCTTTTTTTTCTTATCGGGAACAATATCACCTGATATATATGCTAATTTTCTCTTTTATCGCGGAAAAAGCAGAATAATTTGACGTCGCGGGAAAATGAGTGGAAAAAAGCATGAATGAAAACGTCGTGAGCAATTTTTTCCCTTCCAGACGTGTAATTTGGGGCGAGTATAAAAAAGTCTGTGTCGTGATATACTCAGAGGATTGTGAATGGCCAGACACCGAGTGAGAATATGAATAGATTTTTTTTCTAGGCAGCGAAACATTCGTTTTTCCTTTTTCGCTCGTAGTTATCTCTTTGCGAAGCGTTTCTGTAGAAAACTACTTTTATCTATCATTCTCACTCCACATTTCTTCCTCACCCTTCCGCCCTTCTTTGGACATTTTCTCTTTCCTCCCCCTCGTTTCGAGGTCTTTTTATACGGCTCTCCCACATCGTTCCTGCTTTCTTTTGAAAAATATACCACACACTGCACGAAGAATCGTCATAGATTATAAATTCACATAAGCCTATAGTGTGGTGCAAGGATAAAGTCGAGTGACGAGATAGAAAGAAGACTGGTGAGGAGGGTGAAAGTTAAGAAATGGCTGAAGCTTGAAGAGAGGGATCGCTGAATAGCTTGCTTTCTCGATCGGCGGGCCGGTACACCCGGCCTTTCAATTCAGAAACACGCCCTCTCTCTTTCACTCGTCTCGTCGGCCTTCCAACATTTATTATTTTCCGTTGGAATTGCTTTTCTTCCGCCCTCGAGCATTCATTTCGTTCTGGTAAGCCCCGCGAGCGTACCGCTTAATGTCGAGCTACTCCTAATTACGAAAATTTTATTTCATTCGTAGGATTAATTAATCATGTAGCGTACAAAAAAGCTTCGCCGAGCTCTCGAAAAAAAGCTTGCCTGCCACATCGGTAGATCATAGTAATTTCTTTATATCTATGGGACTTTTCGTTACCCTGTCCATCGAAAAAAAAACAATAAACAATCGGACATCAATTTTATTTTTTGCGATTTTCGTTGTGACGAGACTCGCCGATTAATTTTATCATTTGTCGTTAATGTTAAATCGATTTTGCAAGAGTACAATATTTTGTCGCTAAATTATTTCTATGTCTGAGAAAATGTCGTTAATGACTCGCGGCACTAAATCCACTCGAGTCCCTTTTTCTATAGATCGAAAGCCATAGAAGCGTCGGATGGCCGAAAACATCGAAAGAACTCTCGTAATAATGTATATTGTATGGCCGACAGTGTTGGCAGACGCGATAAGGGCTTCGAGGCTTTTCTCCCTCTAGCGCGGGATATTCGGCAATATCGATCGGCAGGCCGAGCGCGTACTAGTTATACATTTTCTCCGAAAATTCAGTCGTTTTAAAAACGTAATTATTTTTATCGTCGCAGGTCGCTGAAGAATCGTCCAAACTCGCAAAATAATCGTTGACGAAAAATTTAATAAAAAGCAAAAAAAAACAAGAAAAAAAAGAATTAAAAAACAGCTGTTCCATTCGACTCGTCGAAGAGTACGTGGAAAAGAAAGTATAATAATACTGACGAGAGGGAAGCTGCGGTACGCCATACCGCATATGTTTGAGGTGGAAAAATAACGAGCGAACTCCGGGAAATTGCTCGGTAAAGCCCGAATAAATTTTCGCTGAAAATACGATTCGCGGTGGTTACGCTGCGCGAATATAACGTTAAACGAGAAGGGAAGCGAGTTTTCCATTGTTTTCCGCAAGCGTTGTATCGACAGGAAAAGCTTGGGCAAAAATATCAACACCGCACATACACATCAATACGCAAAAGTTTTCACGAGTTTTTTTATTCTTTAATTTTCTTTGCCCTTTCGCGAAAGTATGAATGGTGTGTGTGGGTGAGTATATTTTTTTCATCTTTCATTTCTTTATCATCGTCAGAAATTGAACTTCGTAACGTTGTATTCGATGGTGGGGAGAAACGCCGAGAACCGATAATTCTTCGTCGCCCTTAGGAGAGTAATTAAATTCCATTCGGGAGGGTATATCGCTCGATGCTCGGCTTTCGCTCCCTCCCTCTTCCTCTCTCTCACTCTCTCTCTCTCTCGGTCTCTGTTTCCCTCGTTCGTGGCTCACGGCATGAAAACGGATTTGCAATTTCATTATTGTTATATGATATACCCAATGCGATAGCTCTGACATTTCTGTAACCGTTCTCTCTTTGTCTCTCTCTCTGTCTGTCTCTATCTCTCTCTGTCTTTCTCTCTCCCTCTCTTTCTGTCTTCGCAATACGTATCGATATTTTCCACCCTGTCGGTTCTTCATTGACGTTGAATTCGTAACGAGTATTTAAATTAACCGAATTCATTCTGTGACTTGGAGCTATATGAATACAAATACATATTAAAATGCATATCGTGAGCGTATATCTGATCTTGTGTAAAAAAAAAAATTAATTGTTTATTTTATCCTTCGGCCGTTATAGAGATTACGTATTGCATATGAAAATTGTGGGAAAGTACGTAAAAGTCGAGCTCTGTTGCAATCCCGTGAAGAATGATTACTTTCGAAACGATTTCCATATTTTCACAACGTAGTCGATATCGATTCACGATAACAACTTATATACGTGATCAAACGATTGCTGCCTTCTCAGAGGATGAAAGAGGATGCGAGACGTGGAGGGGAGAGAAAGAGCTTGCACGCTGTATAAAGTTGAAACGTTCGACCTCTCTGTCCCTCTCTCTCTCTCTCTCTCTCTCTCTCTCTCTCTCTCTCTCTCTCTCTCTCTCTCTCTCTCTCTCTCTCTCTCTCTCTCTCTCTCTCTCTCTCTCTCTCTCTCTCTCTCTCTCTCTCTCTCTCTCTCTCTCTCTCTCTCTCTCGATCTATTACTCGATTCAAAACGAGACATTTACAATTGAATCCACAAGTGGTGTATCTGTATAGGTAGTTGAACGAAATATAGAGCTAAGCACTAGCGCATATAAACCTAGAGCCCACTTTGCTCTTAACGGTACTCTGAGAGCGCTTTAACATGAGAGGATGAAAAGAGGGAGAAAGTGCGGAAGAGAGGGTACATTCAACTATGCTCTATATGTATGTGTGTGTGTGTATGTGTGGCTGTGTATATATAGTTACAGAGCTTTCCTAACCCGTGACATCGTCGCAGACGTGAGCCCCTAACACACAAGACATCCTATCGACGTGAGAGTTGTCGAACGAGTATGTATCGAAAGCCCCGTGTTTGCCAACCCGAGAAATCAGTTCTAACGCTTTTTTGTGGTCTCGATACGTTATCGACGAGAGAGCTTTTCCGGATTTCGTGAAAGCTACACTGATGAGTACAGCAGGTCGCAACCCTCGGTGACTAGTAGTACACCTCACCCTCACTTTCTTTTTCCGACGCTAGCAGTATCTTACGACGATTTTGCAACCTTCGATGGGCCAAAAACATTACTTTCTCTCTCCCTGTCAAAAGTTGATAATACGTGGAAGTTGTAAATTTAATCAATTTTCCCCGTTATTTCGCAAATCACCGGAAACGGGTCATTGTTTTCGTATTGCGCGGATAACATTAACAGAAAATAAAGGACATCGATTTAAAGAAAAGCGCAGTAGGTATACGTTTCTCGCGACCGCGAGACTTCACGCTGACGGTTGAACAAAACGTTGGGACGAATAAATAAAATTCATTGGGCACACAACCGTCGGCCAGGGGAATGCCGTGCCCGAGAGTGCTGCGCCACAGAGGTCTCATGTGGCCTGGTGGACAGCAGTTAATTCCACCTGCTGGTAGATCGGTATAGCACACCGAGGCTGCACGAATCCCAGCAGGAATCATGTGGTGTAGAGCACACACGAGCTATATACTTCGTAGAGAGAGACATCGAGGTCGTGGCGTAAACCTTCCCACCATGCACGCGGAAGTTGGTAGAATTTTTCGTTCTCGAATTGGGCGAATCGTCGACGTGACCTAGGCTACTTAAGAGGCAGTGTAACACACAGGAAAATTTCGACGGCTTCGCTCTCTCCGCGGTAGTGCAGAGCTCGCTACGAGCCGCTGCGGACTACCGCTAGATGTCACGGCGCGCGTCTGCTACGAAGCGCCGGCACATCGACGCGGGCCGAAGGCCGAGGCGTCGTAGCAGGGCCAGCCGTGACCCACCCCTCTCGAAAATCTTATACTAACGCTCGGCCATGTATATGTGACGTGCACGAGTGTACGTGCACTGCGAGCACTTATACAGCCGAGCATGCCAAACATTCAAGTTTGGTTTTGCTACAATACGAGCAACAGAATTATAATAATTCTGAGTATGCAACGACAAACGTCGTTGGCATCTCGCTCTTTTGCAGAGCGAGTTTATTAATTAACATATTTGTTAATTAACATTTGTTAACAATTAAAATTATCTCCGTTCATTTTCGCGAACGGAGATAATATACGACAAACGTCGTTGGCATCTCGCTCTTTTGCAGAGCGAGTTTATTAATTAACATATTTCTTAATTAACATTTGTTAACAATTAAAATTATCTCCGTTCATTTTCGCGAACGGAGATAATATACGACAAACGTCGTGGCATCTCGCTCTTTGGCAGAGCGACTTTATTAATTAACATATTTGTTAATTAATATTTATTAACAATTAAAATTATCTCCGTTCATTTTTGCGAACGGAGATAATATACGACAAACGTCGTGGCATCTCGCTCTTTGGCAGAGCGAGTTTATTAATTAACATATTTGTTAATTAATATTTATTAACAATTAAAATTATCTCCGTTCATTTTCGCGAACGGAGATAATGTACGACAAGCGTCGTGGCATCTCGCTCTTTGGCAGAGCGAGTTAATAAATTAATACATTTGTTAATTAACATTTATTAACAATTAAAATTATCTCCGTTCATTTTCGCGAACGGAGATAATATACGAGAAACGTCGTGGCATCTCGCTCTTTGGCAGAGCGAGTTAATAAATTAATACATTTGTTAATTAACATTTATTAACAATTAAAATTATCTCCGTTCATTTTCGCGAACGGAGATAATATACGACAAACGTCGTGGCATCTCGCTCTTTGGCAGAGCGAGTTTATTAATTAACATATTTGTTAATTAACATTTGTTAACAATTAAAATTATCTCCGTTCATATTCGCGAACGGAAATAATATACGACAAACGTCGTGGTATCTCGCTCTTTGGCAGAGCGAGTTTATTAATTAACATATTTGTTAATTAATATTTATTAACAATTAAAATTATCTCCGTTCATTTTCGCGAACGGAGATAATACACGACAAACGTCGTGGCATCTCGCTCTTTTACAGAGCGAGTTTATTAACTAATGTGTCTTATAATTACACTTATAATAATTATACAAATATGTGCTGAAAATAAAATGTTTGTAAAAATTAATTTATGGCAAGTTGCCATATCCCTCGAGTCCCGTGGATGATCCGGGCCTCGTGACGCGCGCACGATATGCGGCTACTCGTATTCGCCCTCTGCCGCTCTCTGTAGAGAGAAGCAAAGAGTAAACACAAGCGGTGCCGAGAGCCGAGCACAATGCTCCGGCTATATATATACATATATGCGTCTGGGTAATATACACCGAGTCATCTGTGAAGAAATATGTATTATAGAAAAATGTATTTCTCGCAATCATATTATAATATGACAATCAGTTCTTGTAAACTGATACTCTCTCCGTTCGTTTTAGCGGACGGAGGAAAACAGCGACATACGTCACTGTGACCTCGCTCTTTAGCAAGGTAGTTATGAATTAACATTTCTGTTAATTAATAATTCTTATAAACTATAATTCTCCCCGTCCATTGTAGCGGACGGAGGAGGACAGCGACAGACATCGCTAACACTCGCTCTTTATCAGAGCGGTGTTTATAAATTAACGAACTTATTAATTAAACTTATTGTAATTCTGAAAATAAAACATTATTAAAAATAAATATATGGCAAGATGCCATATATTTCGGGTCGTGCGGACGACCCGGGCCTCGTACCGCGCGCACGCTCGACCGAACCTCGTGTTCCCCCTCCGCCCCTCACCGCAGAGAGAGGCAGCGAGTGAACACAAGCAGTCCCAAGAGCCGATCGCAAAGCTTCGGCTATGCATATACATATGCTTCTGGGTAATATACACCCAATCATCTGAAAAGAAATATAGTATATTATGCTAAAATATGTTTCATGCAATCATATTATATGATAATCAGTTCTTATAAACTGATACTCTCTCCGTCCGTTTTAGCGGACGGAGGAGGACAGCGACAGACGTCACTGTAACCTCGCTCTTTAGCAAGGTAGTTATTAATTAACAGTTCTGTTAATTAATAATTCTTATAAACTATAATTCTCCCCGTCCATTGTAGCGGACGGAGGAGCACAGCGACAGACATCGCTAACACTCGCTCTTTAGCAGAGCGGTGTTTATAAATTAACGAACTTATTAATTAAACTTATTGTAATTCTGAAAATAAAACATTATTAAAAATAAATATATGGCAAGATGCCATATATTTCGGGTCGTGCGGACGACCCGGGCCTCGTACCGCGCGCACGCTCGACCGAACCTCGTGTTCCCCCTCCGCCCCTCACCGCAGAGAGAGGCAGCGAGTGAACACAAGCAGTCCCAAGAGCCGATCGCAAAGCTTCGGCTATGCATATACATATGCTTCTGGGTAATATACACCCAATCATCTGAAAAGAAATATAGTATATTATGCTAAAATATGTTTCATGCAATCATATTATATGATAATCAGTTCTTATAAACTGATACTCTCTCCGTCCGTTTTAGCGGACGGAGGAGGACAGCGACAGACGTCACTGTAACCTCGCTCTTTAGCAAGGTAGCTATTAATTAACAGTTCTGTTAATTAATAATTCTTATAAACTATAATTCTCCCCGTCCATTGTAGCGGACGGAGGAGCACAGCGACAGACATCGCTAACACTCGCTCTTTAGCAGAGCGGTGTTTATAAATTAACGAACTTATTAATTAAACTTATTGTAATTCTGAAAATAAAACATTATTAAAAATAAATATATGGCAAGATGCCATATATTTCGGGTCGTGCGGACGACCCGGGCCTCGTACCGCGCGCACGCTCGACCGAACCTCGTGTTCCCCCTCCGCCCCTCACCGCAGAGAGAGGCAGCGAGTGAACACAAGCAGTCCCAAGAGCCGATCGCAAAGCTTCGGCTATGCATATACATATGCTTCTGGGTAATATACACCCAATCATCTGAAAAGAAATATAGTATATTATGCTAAAATATGTTTCATGCAATCATATTATATGATAATCAGTTCTTATAAACTGATACTCTCTCCGTCCGTTTTAGCGGACGGAGGAGGACAGCGACAGACGTCACTGTAACCTCGCTCTTTAGCAAGGTAGTTATTAATTAACAGTTCTGTTAATTAATAATTCTTATAAACTATAATTCTCCCCGTCCATTGTAGCGGACGGAGGAGCACAGCGACAGACATCGCTAACACTCGCTCTTTAGCAGAGCGGTGTTTATAAATTAACGTACTTATTAACTAAACTTATTATAAATCTGAAAATAAAAAATTATTAAAAATTAATATATAGCAAGATGCCATATATTTCGGGTCATAGGGACGACCCGGGCTACGTGCCGCGCGCACGCTGGACGGAACCTCGTGTTCCCCCTCCACCGCTCCCCGCAGAGAGACAAAGTCTTGACACAGGTAGTGCCAAGACCCGATCTCAAAGCTCCAGCCGGGCATATATATATATATATATATATATTCAAGCCCAGTGATCTGTAATGAAAAATTTATTGTACAAGAATGTACTTCTTGCAATCATTATTACATGATAATCAGTTATTCTGAACTGATACTCTCTCCGCCCGTTTTGGCGGACGGGGGAGGACAGCGACGGACGTCGCTGTACCCTTGCTCTTTAGCAAGGTATGTATCAATTAACATGTTTGTTAATTAATAATTCTTTTAGGTTAAATAAAAAATGTTCACCTGAAAAAAAATATTTGTTATTCAAGAATTAAATTCTTGCAATCATATTATGTATATGACTAACAGTTCTTATGAACTGATACTCTCTCCGCCCGTATTAGCGGACGGAGGAGCACAGCGACAGACATCGCTAACACTCGCTCTTTAGCAGAGCGGTGTTTATAAATTAACGTACTTATTAACTAAACTTATTATAACACTGAAAATAAAAATTATCAAGAATTAGTATATGGCAAGATGCCATATATTTCGGGTCGTAGGGACGACCCGGGCCTCGTGCCACGCGCACGCTGGACATAACCTCGTGTTCCCCCTCCACCGCTCCTCGCAAAGAGAGGCAGCGAGTGAACACAAGCAGTCCCAAGAGCCGATCGCAAAGCTTCGGCTATGCATATATATATATATATATATATATATATATATATATATATATATGTGCTTCTGGGTAATATACACCCAGTGTTCTGAAAAGAAATATAGTATATTATGCAAACATATATATCATGCAATCATATTATAATATGACAATCAGTTCTTGTAAACTGATATTCTCCCCGTTCGTTTTAGCGGACGGAGGAGAACAGCGACGTACGTCGCTGTGACCTCGCTCTTTAGCAAGGTAGTTATTAATTAACATTTCTGTTAATTAATAATTCTTATAAACTATAATTCTCCCCGTCCATTGTAGCGGACGGAGGAGAATAGCGACAAGTGTTGCTGTACCCTTGCCATTAGCAAGGTACTTATTAATTAACATCTCTGTTAATTAATAAGTCTTATAGGTAAAATAAAAAAATTTCATCTGAAAAAAGAAATTTATTATTCAAGAATTAAATTCTTGCAATCATATTATGCATATGACTAACAGTTCTTATGAACTGATACTCTCTCCGCCCGTGTTAGCGGACGGAGGAGAACAGCGACAGACATCGCTGACACTCGCTTTTTATCAGCGCGGTGTTTATAAATTAACGTACTTATTAATTAAACTTATTGTAATTCTGAAAATAAAAATTATCAAGAATTAGTATATGGCAAGATGCCATATATTTCGGGTCGTAGGGACGACCCGGGCCTCGTGCCACGCGCACGCTGGACATAACCTCGTGTTCCCCCTCCACCGCTCCTCGCAAAGAGAGGCAGCGAGTGAACACAAGCAGTCCCAAGAGCCGATCGCAAAGCTTCGGCTATGCATATATATATATATATATATATATATATATATATATATGTGCTTCTGGGTAATATACACCCAGTGTTCTGAAAAGAAATATAGTATATTATGCAAACATATATATCATGCAATCATATTACATGATAATCAGTTCTTATAAACTGATACTCTCTCCGTCCGTTTTAGCGGACGGAGGAGGACAGCGACAGACGTCGCTGGTATCTCGCTCTTTAGCAGAGCGAGTTGATTAATTAACATATTTGTTAATTCGTTATTTTTATTAATTAAAATTATCTCTGTCCATTGTGCGGACAGACTCACAGCGACAGGCGTCGCTGGCACCTCGCTCTTTGACAGAGCGAGTTTATTAACTAATATATCGTATAATTAATCTTATAATAATTATACAAATATTTTCTGAAAATAAAATGTTTGTAAAAATTAGTTTATGGCAAGTTGCCATATCCCTCGGGTCCCGCGGATGATCCGGGCCTCGTGACGCGCGCACGATATGCGGCTACTCGTATTCCCCCTCCGCCGCTCTCTGTAGAGAGAAGCGAAGAGTAAACACAAGCCGTGCCGTGAGTCGAGCACAATGCTCCGGCTATATATATATATATATATATATATATATATATATATATATGCGTCTGGGTAATACCTCCAGTCATCTGTGAAGAAATATGTATTACAGGAAAATGTATTTCTCGCGATCATATTATAATATGATAATCAGTTCTTGTAAACTGATACTCTCTCCGTTCGTTTTAGCGGACGGAGGAGAACAGCGACAGGCGTCGCTGTGACTTCGCTATTCAGCGAGGCAATTATTAATTAACATGCGTGTTAATTAATAATTCTTACGAACTAAACGTAACATATCTAACACAAACTAAAATCACCATATTTATCAACTAACAGTTCTTATCTACTAAAATTCTCCCTGTCCATTATAGCGGACGCGGTCGCTGTGACCATGCTCTTTAGCAGGGAGTTTATGAACTATTATAGTAAATTGAAAAACTAACCTTATTCTACTCATGCAAATAAAATATTAGTTACATTTTGCAGCAAGACCGATTCGGTAAAGAATTCAAGCGCGTTGTCCCCCATCGCTAGCAATCGAGAAAATCCCGAGTACCGACGTCTCGAAAGGATGGGGGGGGGGGGGGGGTATGAAAGGAAAAGAAAAGACCGCCAGTGAAAACGTTTTTTTTTTAATAAAAAAAAACATCTGCTGATTATGAATGTTGCGGTATTAAACTCAGAGTAAATCAAAGTTAAATAAAAATAGAAACATAAAAATCGAAAATTGGTCTTTAAACGATTTTGCGATTTTTCACTAAAAAAAAAAAATTCATAGAGTATGACATGAATTTATTTTTCTCTGATAAAACGCGTTTAAAAACGAAAAATTTGAAGAAAAAATGGTCCCCATTAATTAATTTTTTTAAAAGTTACCGGCGTTTAAAAATGGTTAATTAAAAGAAATTTTTCCAAATTTACAAGTTTAAATTAAATTATTACTAGATATAAATCTGAAATTGACTCGCTCGAAAAAATTATTACTTACCTCAGTTTCCAAACTGCATTGAAACGGGATCGCTTGTACCCCGAGCGCGAAAACGCACGGTACGACGTCGCTTCTGTTATCCAGCCGTCCTTCTCTTGCTCGCTCATGCTTTCCATTGCCTTCCTCCGCCGTCGACCAGAACACCGGCAACCGCGCTTTTCGCGAGCTAGGCTCCAAGAATCGAAGACGGCACCACTCGCTCGATTTCTTTTATTTTTTCGTTCCATCATTTTATTTTCACACGCGTTCACTGAATTTACTTTTTATTCTCACGAAATAATTCTCATTCGCCGCCATTCTGCTCGTCGTTTTTGTCTCCTCAATTATAGTTTTCACAAAAATAAGGGATAATTTTTGTATACCTAATAAACGAATACTATGTAACATGTACATCTTTGGTTTTCTTTCTCGTACGGGCATTCTTTTAAATCTCCGTACGACAAATGCCGGTCAAAACTTTGTATTTTATTAGGTACAAAAAAATTATCTCTTAATTTTGTTGTAAGGTATAGTTGAGATCAAAACGGTAGATGAAAGCAGAATGGCGATGAATGCAAATTGGAAAAAATAAAAAATAAACTGCAGACTCGGGTTTCGTATAGCCGGATGCCACATGTAGTTTTTTTAAGTGTTTTACTTTTTCACCTTTTTCACATATAGGCACACTCACTGATATTTTCTGAATAATCTCTGATATCCTCACTGCACTATCACTGATATCCTCACTGCACTATCACTGATATCCTCACTGTACTATCACTGATATCCTCACTGTACTATCACTGATATCCTCACTGTACTATCACTGATATCCAACATTTTCACTATGTGCACAAATATGATAAACGAATTAACGAATTCGCGTAAAAGAAAATTGCCGTCGCGATCTGACATGCGTATAGGCCCGCACGTGCCAGCAGCGTTGAGCGACTAACCTCGACTGAAATGAAGCGACCCTCGAGCACGTTGGCAGACTATATATATATAGCGCCCCGCGAGCATCGCCTTGGAGCGCAATACAATGGCATCGTGAGCGCCCAATGTTTACATTTTTGACGCTCCTTATTGTCGACGTGTTACGACGCGTTGCTAATACGTCACAGGCCGAAAATGTTCAACACATTTCTCCGTCGATTTTAGCAAACGGAGAGGAATAATGCCAAACATCGACATCGCCCAGTCTCACAGAGTGACTTTTATTAATTAACATATTTTTATTAATTGAACAATAAAAATTCTCTCCGCCCATTTGAGCGGACGGGGATAATAAACGACACACGGCGTTAGCATCTCGCTCTTCAAAAGAGCAATTTTCGTTAATTAACGAATTTATCAATAAACATTTTTAAACAATAAAAATGTTCTCCGTCCATTCGAGTGAACGGAGGCGAACAGCGACAAGCGTCGTTGGCATCACGCTCTTCGGCAGAGCGACTTTATTAACTAACGTATTTAATAATTTAGCTTTTACTAATTATACAAAGATATGCTGAAACGAAAATATCAATAAAAATTAGTTTATGGCAAGTCGTCATATTCTTCGGGTCGCGCATATATGTGCGCTGGGTAATATACACCCAGTAACCTGTGCAGAAATACATATTATACCCAAGTGTATTTCTTGTCATCGTATTATATGAGAATATAATACGTTTCTGAAGAATTTTGTTTTTTATTTTTTGAGAAACTTTGAACCCTCCAATATGCTACTAAAAATTTTCATCAATGTATTTTGTTTCGTTATGGAGAAAATAATTTTTCAATTTCTGTACGCGTGAAGAATCGGTTCTCGGTGTGGCAGCCTCGGGTATTACTTCGTCGCACCCGACGTTACGCGTATAGAAATCGAATTTAATTTTCTCAAAATCGGAATAAATAGCACCGTCTTAATTGTTTTTAATGCATTCAAATGGAAGACAGTATTGTTTGAATTTATTTTTAATTGTATCATCGACGTGAATGATGTGGGTCTTATTGTTGGTCGTGTTACTTCGAGAGTAATCGGTAAATATTATAGTTTTATGAGACGTTATTGTGCCATTTTCGTAGCAAAAATATATGAAATTGTTAACACGAAAAAAAAAAAATTGTCGTAGGGATGAATCGATCCATCGATTCCGCTGATGACCGGACAAGCTTACAACGCCTTAGCCCTCTCAACCGCCGTCATTCTATTGAAATAAGTACAGTGCGAATCGTAGGTAAGGCCCTCGCTGCGCACTGCAGAGCGTTCGCTCCTTGCTCGCCGAGACCGAAAAACTCGGCGGCAACTCGAAAACGAAATCCCTAAATCCTCCGGCACTAATCATCCGATCGGGTTGAAATTTGGAGGTGAGCTCCAGAATGATGGTGCGGAGTACCTGAGACTCATTTTTTTTTAATGTCGAAAGCGGAACCGCTTTTTTTTTTTATAAAAATGATACAATTTTCATGGTAGCACGATGTTTCTCGTCGCGTTGATGCTCCATGGAAATATGCACATTTTGGACTTTGTTTTATATCATTTGATAAAAAAATGACCGAAATATAGCAATTTAAGTTTTTATGCAACGCGGGTCTAGCGACGGCAAGTTCCGTGGCCCGCGCGGCGGGAGGGGTAGCCGCGAGAGTCCAAGGCATAGGCAGTCCTCGTGTACATGATGGCCTCTGCACCGAAACCTAACTCGTCGCGTGTATATATATAGATCAGTCACCTCTAAGAAATCAAATTTTCCATATCGTTAGTTCCTGACGAGATAACGTACGTGTCGCATATTTTTTTTAATTGCAAAATTTTTCGAGATATGAATATTCGAGTATTTTCCAACTTTTTAATCAATAAGTTATTACATACCTTCTTTCCTTTAATTTTTTTTTTTAATTAAAGTTGTGACAAAAGTACTATAATTTATTATAAAAATATTTAAAACGTAAATAAAAATTACTTGGTACTATTTATTTAACAAATGATTTTTCAATGATTTTTTGAACTGTTAGGGATACGATGGACAATTTAAAAAAAAACCTGTGTGTGTGTTCTTCACACATGCAAGAAGTGAATACTTCTGGTATCCGGCTTTTCGCCGGAATGAAAAATTACAATTATAATCATTACAATAATCGTTAAGATGATTAAAAACAATCATTTAAAAAACTTTAAAAAACTGTGTTGCGGAGCCTGATGAGGCTAACTCAGAGACCTGCGGAGCCTATAAAAGGCGCTCGGACAGAATACAGACTCTTTCAGAAACCCTGCGGGGACCTATATAAGAACAGCAAAAATAATTTTCATGAAAATGATTACAATTACAAAGATTCATTAAAATAACAATTTAAAAGAATCATCTAAATAATAATCTATTATATCCGAAGGCCCCGCAGCGCTTTCGAAGGACTGCGCAGGGTTGTAGAAGGCCTGCAGAAGCTGTAGGAGGCCTTCTAAAGCCCAGCGCAGTCCTTCGAAAGTGCTGCGCAGAGTTGCAGAAGGCCTGCGGAAGCTGTAGGAGGCCTTCTAAAGCCCTGCGCAGTCCTTCGAAAATGCTGCGCAGAGTCGCAGAAGGCCTGCGGAGGCTGTAGGAGGCCTTCTAAAGCCCTGCGCAGTCTTTCGAAAGTGCTGCGGGCCCTCCTACAGCCTCCGCAGGCCTTCTGCAACTCTGCGCAGCACTTTCGAAGGACTGCGCTGGGCTTTAGAAGGCCTCCAACAGCTCCCGCAGGCCTTCTACAAACCTGCGCAGTCTTTCGAAAGCGCTGCGGGGCCTTCGGATATAATAGATTATTATTTAGATAATTGTTATAAATTGTTATTTTAATAAATCTTTGTAATTGTAATCATTTTCATGAAAATTATTTTTGCTGTTCTTATATAGGTCTCCGCAGGGTTTCTGAAAGAGTCTGTATTCTGTCCGAGCGCCTTCTATAGGCTCCGCAGGTCTCTGAGTTAGCCTCATCAGGCTCCGCAACACAGTTTTTTAAAGATTTTTAAATGATTGTTTTTAATCATCTTAACGATTATTGTAATGATTATATTTTTAATTTTTCATTCCGACGAAAAGCCGGATACCAGAAGTATTCACTTCTTGCATGTGTGAAGAACACACACACAGGTTTTTTTTTAAATTGTCCATCGTATCCCTAACAGTTAAAAAAATCATTGAAAAATCATTTGTTAAGTAAATAGTACCAAGTAATTTTTATTTACGTTTTAAATATTTTTATAATAAATTATAGTACTTTTGTCACAACTTTAATTAAAAAAAAAAATTAAAGGAAAGAAGGTATGTAATAATTTATTGATTAAAAAGTCGGAAAATACTCGAATATTCATATCTCGAAAAATTTTGCATTTAAAAAAAATATGCGACACGTACGTTATCTCGTCAGGAACTAACGATATGGAAAATTTGATTTCTTAGAGGTGACTGATCTATATATATACACGCGACGAGTTAGGTTTCGGTGCAGAGACCATCATGTACACGAGGACTGCCTATGCCTTGGACTCTCATGGCTACCCCTCCCGCCGCCCGGGCCACGGAACTTGCCGTCGCTAGACCCGCGTTGCATAAAAACTTAAATTGCTATATTTCGGTCATTTTTTTATCAAATGATATAAAACAAAGTCCAAAATGTGCATATTTCCATGTAGCATCAACGCGACGAGAAACATCGTGCTACCATGAAAATTGGATCATTTTTATAAAAAAAAAAGCGGTTGCGCTTTCGACATTAAAAAAAAACTGAGTCTCAGGTACCCCGCACCATCATTCTGGAGCTCACCTCCAAATTTCAACCCGATCGGATGATTAGTGCCGGAGAATTTAGGGATTTCGTTTTCGAGTTGCCGCCGAGTTTTTCGGTCTCGGCGAGCATGGAGCGAACGCTCTACAGTGCGTAGCGAGGCCCTTACCTACGATTCGCACTGTACTCATTTCATGAGAGCGCCGGTGGGCGAGGGGGCTGGGAGGGGTAGCTACGAGGTATAGGCACGACTCGCGCCTATACCTCACGCCTAACGCGCGACGCATTATATTAGGTCTCCGTGCAGGGCAAAGTCCAACGGGTACACGTGGCGCGGCTATGCCTTGCTCTCTCGCGGCAGCCCCTTCCGTCGCGCGGGCCACAGCACTTACCGACCTCGTGAGAATGTTGCGTCAGCGCTTCGCGCGGAATTTCGTCACACTATTTTCTCGTAGCGCTGACAAAAATCTCGCTTTTTTCTTTCATGAAACGGCATCCCTATTTTTGAAGCCAATTTTGCATCAAATTTAACGAAACAAAGCTCAAAATGTGCGTTTGTTAATGCTCTAGTGCGTGAGAGTCGGGAAATTTCGATCGAATCGGTGCACTATGAAGAATTGTCTCATTTCTCCAATGATAAGTCGAATCTGCAAAATTTTTTTCAAAATTTCGAAAAAACGCGACTCTCATGTACCGTGTGCCATAATTATCTATGTACTGGCCAAATTTTAACCCGATCATTTGCTCAGTGCTCGTACAAATAGGGATGCCGTTTTCGAAGCGCCCGTCGGCTGTTACACTGCCTCTTAAGAACACTCGTAGAACCTAGAGATACTCCCTCGAGCCCTCACTCTCTCTCTCTCTCTTTCTTTCTCTCGGGAGATGTACCAGCTGAGGGAAAACGGGTTTTTCAGGAAAGACGAAAGAACGTTTCGTGCTTTCGCGTAAAAAATTTCGTTACCCCAGAGGGAGAGCGTGAGAGACACAGAGAGGTTGAATATCTTCAACCTGTATACGAGAGTACGAGCATGCTGCAAGCACCGTGAGTTTTAGGAGTGCTGCTTTTCCTCACAGATGTGGCTCTTTCCCTCCATACAACGAGAACACACGATAAGCACAACTTTACTTGTACTCGCGCACGGAATTGCAAAAGCCTTCTTGTCTGTGTAATAACGAAATTCTCAAACGCAAATTAAAGCCTTTTTTCTACGAACGCTCATTACAAAGAACAAGATAACAATGAACATAAATTTTGAAACAGATGTCGAATAATTAATTTAACGTTTTTTTTTTGTTTAATCAGTAGCGGAACAAACATCGGGTGGTACAAAATTTCTTGAAAAATCGTCACCATCCTCGAATACTTCAAAATCGGGAGAAAGCCCTGAAAATATGTAACAATCCGATACGCAATTCCCAGTTAATTGGCACAAATTGCATCTCAAACGTATTTCGGAATGGTTCGTTGACTGCGTGATTCCCACAAATTGCCAAGGAGAGATCCACTTCTGCTTCCGCGTTAAGTTCGTATAAATCTATCTACACGTGTATATCAACGTTTTTTTCCTTTTTTTAACCACAAAAGTACTTTCATTCAACAACTGATACGTTACAAAATTGCTTGATATATTTTGCGACTCGAGGTGTACGGTTGGGCTCGACCCAAGCGAGAACTCCAGTCGAGAACGGGAGAGAAGCGAGGAAAAGCGAGGGAGAACACCTCGTGGCATATACACCATCCGGCAAAACGGGTGAGAGAGAGGGAGCGAGAGTGAGAGAGCGAGAGGAGTGAGGGGGAGGGGCTTTTCTCTCGTAGATTCTCTCCCACAGGGAGAGAGGGTCGATAGCCCTGGTCGTACGGCGCTCGCGCACCCCATTCCTATATACATATAACGTGCCGCGGGCCAGAAAAGCCCTCAGGTACACCACGCGGAGAAGAGAGACACCGGGAAAATGTGCTCGGTCGTTCTGTGGTGATTCTCTCTCTCTCTCTCATACATACACTGCGCCAGTGTGTGTATGTGTTGGAGCATATACGTATACGTAGGTATGCCGGTCACACGAGCATGATTCGAGTCCCATAGGGCGGAAAGTACGCGAAATCGAGCGGTTCGTCACACTCCGGTCTTGCTGGCGAGATCCGGTAGTGGGATCTCTCTTTCTCTCTTTCTCTCTGTCTCTTTCACATCACTATATGCGGAAAAGAGGTTCTCCCTCTTCCGCACGCTCTCCATAATCTGAAGCCCGTTGGTCGACCTGTTTTCCGCTGGTGCGCATCATCCTAAAAGGTTTTTATTTGCCCTCTCTCTCCTCACCATCTCGCATCGAGCATAACGCATATATAACCGGTGGGGGGTTTATCACGAATGTACACACGAAGATACGCGCTCATGTAACAGAAAAATTTGAATGAAAAAAAAGTACGCCGCAAAAAAACTCCGCAGGCTTCAATGCATTTTTGCAACGAACCGTTTTTTAGTTTTCTTTCGTTATGTCCTTTTTTCTTTTCGTTACCATTTTTCGTTCTTGTCGTCGTAAAATTATTCAGTTCTCGCACCGGGAAAACTTCGACTCCGTGCAGCTGATGAGGTGAATTATTTAAAGAGAAAGGGCTGGAATGGTATATAGGGTGAAAATTAAGACCTTGGGGACAGGCTCGGATCTTTCGTGAAAGATTCTCTTCGAGTAATGCATGAGTGTGTAGGTGTGTGAGTGGGCATATATATGCCGAGTTATCGGGAAATTATGTAGTCGAATTGAGTCGGAGAGTATGCGTCTGTTATAATGATCATTCGTAATTAATCGTTAAATATTAATAATTATTCGAACATCGCGATTCAGAGACATAATTAATTTTTATGCAGCATTCATAATAACAGCATACATTAATTATTCAGCATTAATCAGCAACAATTGTTATGCATCGAGAATTACTAATAATGATAACGCACGAGTTATCAAGCTTTTGAAGACTTTATGATGTTCATTGCCAATTTTTTGTGTAGTAAAGGGTTAAAATTACGTTGGCAATATAAGATCTAGGAAAATCTTGCGCCATACCATAATGGCCGAGGTAAGGTGGCGATCGTACATTACAACAGAATGAAATTACATTTGCCGGTTTGCCTGCAAAAAAGAAAAAGAGAGTTATCAAGTCGTAAATCTAGTCCTAAAGAAAAACAAAAAAAAATTTGCGCAGAATAGCGAGACGGCTAAGAGAGGCGAGAGGCAAAAGCGCAGCTCGGTTGCTTTTCTCTCGCGCTTGTCCTCGTCCTCGACCGACTTTCGGTTGACGCGTATTTCGCACCACGGCGTATTATATACAGGTATACATTCTTCGCAATGTACGAGAGATTTGCCAGAATTTTATCAAGCGCTATTGGTTTGCATCCCGTAATGAGTGAGTGACCCAACTAAATTTTCATCAAACTGGATAAACACAAATTAAAATTAATAACGGACGAACAACCCTTTGAGCTTGTCTCCGCACGTTCAGTTAACAAAGACATATATAGCTAATTATTACGCGCTTCAGATAAAAAATAACGTTTTGCAACGAAATATTGGTTTACTCATTTGGATCAATACAAATTAAAACAAGATAAAATAAATTGTTTAATTAATGATATTGACTTTAACGAATGTTCAAGCTAGCCACATGTTTGAATTTTCGAATGATGTTTGTCAGGATCAAATTTTAAGCAAATTTAGTAAATTAGATTTCACTCATTACAAAATATCATTGAAAATATACTTTGACGTGGAAATCTCTGTTAGATGGATATAAATACTTCTTCATAGAAAGATAATTAACGATAAGACTGATTTGTCGGGGGAAAATGAGAGAACGTCACCCAATACCGAGAAATGCGTAGAAGTAGAGTGAAGAGGGTGAATACGTGGTCGCACAGTGGACATAGTTATGTTTGAAGACTAATTGTATACTACACTCGCGAGCTCTTTAAGTCGCATCAATCATCCTCCTTGGGGACATTTATGTACGATGATCTTTTACGACTCTGCCCTACGAGCGGGAACCCCGAGAAACGGTAGAGGCCTGTCGTATAATAGCTTACAGCTCTACTATACCACCGGATCCGTGGTCACACACGATCTAAATGTCCTTCTCGTGAACATTTTTATTTCTAATGTTTTGTGCGTAACTACTGTAGTATATCTTTACACCATAATGTGTGAAGAGAAATAGAGAAATGGAAGTGATTCCTCGATATATTTTCTTACCCCATTGGGATGTCTCCCACTGAATAATAAATTATTAATACCGCCCTACTAAAAATCCCAAAAAGCATAGTAACATTCATAAATTAATATTACATATCTGCAGGTAACTAAAAGAATGGAGACTCCCGCAGTACAAAAGTGCTTCCGACAATGTAAAAATTGTAGGGAAACAAAATAAGAGGTGGGTTGTTTGTAAAGATTGGAATATAATTCAAACTTAACGATAAACATATCTTTCTATACAAATATTAAAAATTATTTCATACTTGTAAAAGGTCAAATCATGAGCCAGTTCTACAAATATTCGTAGCCCAAGAATTCATTTTTACGGGTGAACTCTCTTGGTATCGATTGGCTTGAAAAATCGTGACTGAATCTAAAAGCGAGGATAAATCCGGAAGTAAGGGATAATTCATCATTGTTAACAGTTAAATGATAAATTGGATAGATTGGGTGGCTTCCTTGGTAAGAGCGAGAACGAAAGAGAGTTAGCAAAAGACGTGATTGCGATGCGATACTGTACAGTGGTTAAGGTCATCCCGTCGAAACTAAGTCAGACACGCCTGACTATATAGAGTGTGCGGTTTGTTGCATGTGCTCGATTCTCTCGTACATGCTCCTAGGTCGGTCTCTCGTTCGATGCGAGCCGAGTCGAAACGGGACTTTTTACTCGCGTGATCGGAAGTTAACGTGTTGCGGCGAGAGGAGGCGTCAACCACCCGGTAAAAATATAAAAGAGGCATAAAAATAAAAATAAAAATAAGGGGGAGAAAAAATTGACGGAGAATTCTGGAATAATGATATGATGGCCACAAACTATGGGGGGTCGGTCAAACGAAAATTATCGACTGCTCAAAGTCAGAAGGATTTATTCCGCATAAACGAACGTGCGCAATTTTTAATCGTACGCCCTTTCAACGGTCAGCAGTCGATTCGTACATGAAAAAAGCTTTCGACTCAGAAAATCGTAATTTCCTTATACGCGTATGGAGAAAATGTGTAACGTATAATACAGCCAAGCGGTTCGTTTGTATTATCGAAGCCCTGTAATTGCAGAAATTCTCGACAGAATTCTTGGTCGAACCGACCAAGGGTCGTAAAATCGGGAAAGTATCTCGAAGTATCAGAGGCAAAACGATGCCGAGGAGCCGCATAAAATTGGTCGGAGAGCGCTTATTGGAGGCTGTATACGCTCTTTGGAAAAAGTGGAGCACTTCCCACTTAGCTTACTAGAGCATAACGGACCGTATACGTCGACGTTCTTCGCTCGATTTATGAAGAAGTTTGGGTGATTTGTAAGAAGCCAACATGTGCGGAACATGCGAGTTATATCCACGACTTTTTTCGATTTGCTGTGAGCAATAATTTTTTACAAGAAAAATAGCTGGTTAAAATCATTGTTATTATCGAAATAAATATTTTTGATACCACCGAATATTGATATTGCATCTCAATTTTTTACCGTGATTAGTCAAGGTTATTTAATCGCAAAGCAATTTAAAACCCGTTCCGGTTGGCGACAAAAGAACATCAATTACAAAAAATCTAAATTTAATAAAAAATTCGATGGGTTTGATATTTGCTGATCGAGGATTTTTGTTTGAAGCTTTTACTTAATAATTGAGGAAAAACATGGGTGACAGTAGTCTGGAGAGGTTTGAATAGCCTTGGCAGATCTTCCGAGTACTCGCGATGACACTCTTTAGCCAGCAATTTGCCAAGCTAACGAGCGCGCATTCGAACGCGTCACATTGACATCACGATTTTTGTCGTAAACTCCGTGCGTGTATGGGTACGGTTACATTCTCGCGATGTTCATCCGAAAATAGCGTGGAGAGAACGCGTCGAGTATTTTCAAGTATAATCACAACAAGTCCTTAAGGCACGGGAATATACGACCGTTGCTATAGGTACAAATTACTCTAGCCGATACGTATTATTTCGGTGCAGAGAACCAGAAGCAGGAAGGTTATGAATGAGCTGCAAAGTGTTTACACTCCAAAGCATTGAAATAACGATTCTATAGATTATTTGCTGCCCTTTTCGCCGAGTTCGCATGTGAAATTTCGAATGAAAGGCAACAGATCTGGTTGAACGATAACGTATGATAGAAGGCAGTTTTTTTCCTAGAGGTGATGCAAACACGCTAGCTCATGTCAATATAATGATCTGGGAATTAAGATGAAACTGCTTCCGTCGATATTTAGGTCGAGAGTTTTGACATAGAAAAAAGATAAATTTAAGACAATAATTCCCTTTTGACTTACAATTAATCGAATAACACTAATGTAATAAAAAAAAGTAAAAAATAATATCGTTTCTATTGATTATAAAAAAGGGCAATTTTCAGCACCATATGTAATCTAGGTGTCGGTCTTCCACAGTCGTAATTTAGTTCCGATACTGCTGGTACATCGGATAGGGCCAGATTTTGTAGGGTGGTTACGGAATCGAAAATTTTTCGCTGATCACGATTATGATGTTATTTTGCCCAATATCTAAAAAATTCTAGGAGAATAACGCAAAAAACCTAAAGTAACGATTTACCCACTTAAGGCCGATAAAGTCTGACAAATCGAAAAAGAAATCATGATTTTCTTATTGTACGGGTAATTTACGATCAACATAGGCTCTCAGAGCTTGAGAAAAGATTAAAATTGACCGGAATGGAATATGTGGCCAATTTCGATAGGTATTGCAGAACCACCAAAAATGGATTGTTCGCGAGGCTGTATCTCGGTTCTCGTTCGTCCTACAGAAAATTGCACGAGTAACTTTTTAAAGAGCTCGCCGAGACGCGAAGGATGAGCGAAGGAACATCCAGATACCTCAATTTTTATGGCCATGGCGACCCTTGGAAAATCGCGATTTTCAGGACCCATAGGGAGGGTCACGTGAAAAAATTGCCTAGGGTGGGGTCAAATTTTGTTTGCCCCAAATTGTCTTTAAATCATCATATTCGTGTTTCGCGGGAAATTTCCGATTCAGAACTGACCCGACAAAGTGTTTTTGGATAAAACAAATTTTTTACCCCCCCCCCCCCCCCCCGGACTCCACAAGGTTAGGAAAGTATACCACGAATAATGACATCGTTACCTGGCTAGGGTCAAAAAAAATTTCGTCCCAAAAGGCTTCAATTGGAGGTTACGGAATCGGAAATTTCCCGCGTAACAAGAATGTAACCATTATAATCTCGATATATTGCAATTTACAGAAGTATTCACTTTTTCGACCTTTTCACCGACAAATTCAACCAAAATGACGTCATAATCGTGATATTTGTGGTGTATGGTAAATTTCTGATTCCGCAACTCCCCAATAAAGTGTTTTTAGCCAAAAAAAAGAATTTTGACCCTCCTCAAGGTGTCAATGATTCACATTCTTAATCTAATTCCGCGAATTCGCGTAGGTCGGGTGAAACCAAATGTTTGGTTCAAAAAGAGTTCATAGGACGGTTACAGAATCGAATTCTTCCCGTACAACACTTTATTAATTTTAAATTCACCCTCTTTTATCCCGGGCTCACGCGCGCACACTCTTTAAATCGCATCGAAATATAGGCGGTACACTGGGGTTCTCTCGGGACGGAAAAGAAATGGAAAACTGTCCAGACGAATTTATTATATACCATCTCCCTTTCGCACTGTATCACGAACCTACCTCACCGTCGGTGTCACCCTCGCACGATGAATCGGTCGGTAAAAATACATTTTTACATCGGCTAAAAGCTCCGACACGGTCCACCTTCGCATTACCATCCTCGACACAAATATATGCATATATACATACAAACATATATACTCAGATCAATAGCTCGCTACGTCTTTCACGACCTCGAAATGAATCGCTGTTTATAACGTGCTGCTATAAATTTATATATACACACATAGAAAAGTTTGAACAGTTTTTCACCACCTTTTATATATGATTAATTTAATTTAAATCGGTTTTATGAATGTTCTTCCCTATGTCGGATGAAAAGTTCGTTTTTTAAATTTTATTTAAGGTTTCAGGCGTTTAATGGATGATTTCAAAACTTAACATTACCCATGAATTTGTAATGAAAAAGCACCCCCTGTCGTTATTTCTATTCTGAAATTGAAAGTTTCTCTCTATCTTTCTTCTTCTCTCTCTATTGTGTTTTACAACAATTTTCTCGTTTACCACAAACCACCCTCTTACCAGCCACGACTCTTTCACCGCTATAAATATAAGTATATGCAACTATACGTCATACAAGAAATGCTGGGCTTGCATCGCGTGACTTCACCGCGCGGAAGAACGCGTTCCGACGGATGCCAGCATACCGTCAAACTTTTCGACTTTTAGA